>CM064562.1:3887444-3896093 GCA_032716605.1 Paralithodes platypus | reverse complement strand
AACATCAAACACAAATGATAAAACTTAAATAAATAAGATTTGTCCAAGAGTGCTAAATAATTAATTCATCTTGCAACTGCAACACAATACAGGAGTCCGAGTTCTGGAGGTGTGAGGGACTTCTGAAAGTGCCTGTACAGTTAATCATTATTCATTAACATCCTTGGCTTATAAAATATTTAGTGTGTAAGTAGTTCTATGGAAATTGTTTCATTAATTTAGTTTAATATACGTCAATTATATAAGTACAGTATATCTAGTTTTTACCCATACTGTAGATCAATTTCAATAGTTGTAGACGCATAAAACCCCGTGCACGAATTGCTATAAATAGCTGTACAAAGCCTCGAGGGAAAATAATGACAACTATATGTAGCCTGTGTTACATAAGTTTATATATATATATAGTATACGGTACACTGTATAATGGTATCAGGGCCAACTGGCACGATTAACATAAGTTTTTATGGAGGGGGCTGCCTTATGTAACTTAGTGACTGCTGAGAGGGAGGTGTGTTTGGTATAGGTTTACTTTGAGACTAGGGAGAGAGAGAGTGTGGGCGGGTGTGAGTGAGTGTGTGTGTGTGAGAGAGATATATCAGAGAGAGGTGTGTGTGAGATACAGCGATTATGTATAGATAGATAGATAGATTGCCAGACAGCCAGACAGAGTATTACCCAGAGCTACACAGATACTCAGACCACACAGACCTTATAATAATAATAATAATAATATTTATTCAGTTAGCAATTTACAGAGTTGGTACCACATAGTATGTTATAAATATGACATGTACCAGCCTTGCATAATTCCAACTAAGGATAGCCCAATAAGGCCGTTAGGCGTATTTCCATTGGGGTCCTTGTGGGATTAGGTTAGCTGGGGAAATGGGGAGGATAAAGAAATAGATACTTTAGAGAAAGTATTTCTAGGGGGTTATTTTAAGATACCTTACATCCTATAGTAAATATCAGTAATCCGTAATCAGTAATCATTTCAGTTTGGTTTGCCTATCTCTTATGTCGTATTTAGTAGTAGACATAAGCTTGGTGCTCCCTTCTCGCAGCTGACCTTGCACTCCCTACTATATGGTCCGGCCTTAATAGTACTAGAGACAGGGACAGTATAGAGTAAGAGTAAGAGTAAGAGTAAGAGTAAGAGTAAGAGTAAGAAAGAGAGAGAGAGAGAGAGAGAGAGAGAGAGAGAGAGAGAGAGAGAGAGAGAGAGAGAGAGAGAGAGAGAGAGAGAGAGAGAGAGAGAGATACTAAAATAACTCATACTCCCAACACTTTTCCATCAGATTAGGCCACTACATTAATTAACCTACATATAAGTGTTAATATTGCCGCCTTAAGGTGGGAAGGGTTTATTTATTGGTCGGTTTATTTATTTATTTATTATTATGTTCAGTTTCCTCCCTAGACCTCCATCAAGCTTAAAACACATCCCCAAGACCCCCTTTCCAAATATATTTGTACATTTTTCGGTAGAAATGTCCCGGCCGAAGTCTGGTTCCAGGAAAAAATTGACACCTAACTTACACGAAAGGTCTTATTATTGACAAAGAAATGGGATGAAAGGTCTTAAAATCGCCAAACTAATGGGCCGAACGTCTAAAAATGTGAACACTAACGGGGCTAAACATGAGGGAGAAGGGGGGGGGGGGGGGGGGCAGAAAAACCAACCCTACCCCCTTTAAGTGACACCCGTATGTAAATTGTGGATAAACCCTGGGTAATATATGTGTTTGCCAAAATGATTCAGATACGGAATTTAGGTTAACGATAGACGGAAGATTTTTGTTCGTACCCTCTCAAAAATGACTGGTGTGAAAGGGGTATTTAAGGGGAGATTTCCACATGAGAGATTTTTTTCTTGATCCCTTTCTCCCTCATGGTTAGCCCCACTGCTTTTGATATTTTAAGACGTTCGGCCCATTAGTTTGGCGATTTCAAGAACTTTCACCCCATTTCTGTCAATTTTAAGACTTTTCGTGCCATTTAGGTCTCATTTTTTTCCTGGCGAGCGACAGCGAGACTGTAATTTAAGAGGAACCGGCCTTTGGCCGGGACATTTGTCTACCGAAAAATGTACAAATTTATCTTGAAAGGGGTTCTAGGGGCTGCAATGTTAAGCTTGATGGAGGTCTAGCGAACTAACTAAAAAACCTCCCCTTAAAGTGCCCAATGGTCTTATATACCTTTTTTTATAACCTGGATTTATGACAGTGTACAAATTATAAAGGTATGGATAGGATAAATAACTTGCCCCTTGAGAATTATGATGCATTTTGTTTAACATTCGACGATTTTATGCAGTTTAGGAATGATCTCGAGCAAATAAAAGGGTAAACATTATCTCAATTAACCCTCTTACTCCCACAGATTCTTCTTAATCTTAATAAAATGTTCTGAATGATGATATGAATAAGTGCGTCCTCAAAAAACTGGAAGGGTTAAAGTTATCCCAATAATAATAGGCCTATACTCTTATAAATTTATATTGGAAGTAACAAACCCATCTTATATAATAGTAGAGAAATAAAAAACTACCCTTATACTAAATGATTCTATATACATTTCTATACCCTTGATTTTCAGTGTAAATAATATATACGAGGTTATTTGCTTGTAACCCCTTCTGTACCGGCGACGTCTTTTCATTTAATTTCGGCTACATTTGGACGATTTTATGAGGCTTAGGAAGTATATATAGTAGCTAAAAGGATTCATTTAGATATTTGTAGCCTTTCAATGTGTAGACGTCCTTCCTAATCTGAACAAAAACCTCTTCTAGTTGCCAGAATATAATGAAAAGAACATCATCGGTACAGAAGGGGTTAAATACAGAGATCACATATATGTGTGCCTGACATAACCTACTTGAATTACTAATTTGTTTTCCTGGCGAGTGATAGCTAACCTGTAATATAAGAGGAACTGGCCTTTAGCTGGGACATGTTTCTATCGACAAATTTACAAATTTGTCTAGAAGGAGGGTCTTGGAGGTGTGTGTGTGTGTGTGTGTGTGTGTGTGTGTGTGTGTGTGTGTGTGTGTGTGTGTGTTTTCTGTTTTTGTCTTTTGTTTTTAACTTGATGGAGGTCTAGGGAGGAAACTAAAACAAATATAAGATACATAATAACTAAATAAATACGCTGCCCCCCCCCCCCCCCCTTAACCAGCAAGCGTCTGTGAGGAACCTTGTCAAAAGCTTCTTGAAAATGCCTTTGCGTTAACTCTATCTGGTGTGAGGTGGCTCTTTTTGGATCTTCCCTCTTTCACTCAAATCGTATCAAAATTGAATTAATCTACGGTCACAACCCGCTCTCATTGAAATAAGTCTAGCATTAATTTAGGGAGAGATTTTCCACTTGAGGGATTTTTTTCTGGACCTCTTTCTCCCTCATGTTTAGCCCCAATGCTTTTAAGATTTGGAGATAAGTTAGGCGATCTTAAGAACTTTCGCCTAATTTCTGTCAATTTTAAGACCGTTCGTGCAATTTAGGTGTCGATTTTTTCCTGGCGAGCGATAGCGAGCCTGTAATTTAAGAGAAACCGGCCTTCGGCCGGGAAATTTTTCTACCGAAAAATGTACAAATTTATCTTGAAAGGGGGTCTAGGGGGTGTAGTTTTTAGCTTGATAGAGATCTAGGGAACAACCTAAAACCTTCCCCTTAACCCTTACTGTACCAATGCCGTCTTTTTAACTTTATTCTGGCTGCTACTAGACGATTTTATTCAGTTTCTAAAGGGCCTCGAACAAATAGCAGGCTTCAGATGATCTCACTTAACCCTATTTGACATCTTGACATTTAATTTGGATCTCATTAAGCGATTTTATTTAGTTTAGGAAGGTTGTCTAGGAATCCAAGAGGGTCAGTAAACCCCGAAACTCATACAAGTTTTTCCTAAGCTGAATAAATACGTCGAACGATAGCAAAATATAACGAGATGTTATGCGAACATACAGACAGACAGACACACCCACCCACGCACACACCCACACCCACACACACACACCCACACACCCACACACACACACAGGCCGTAGTGACAATCCAACATCTTGCCAGGGCCATCAGTGTCACAAAAGGGGTGTTTTTCTGGACCCCCTTCTCCCTCATGTTTAGTCCCATTCATTTTGATATTCCAAGACGTTTGCCCTATTACTTTGTCGATTTTAAGACCTTTCGCTCCTTTTATTTGTCAATTTCAAGACCTTTTGTCATTCTTTTCCTGGCGAGTGATAGCGAGCCTGCAATTTAAGAGGATCCGGCCTTCGACAGGGACCTTTATCTACCGAAAATTCAAAAAATTATCTCGAAAAGGGGGTCATGGGGGTATATTTATATAGCTTCGTGGAGGTCTAGGTAGGAAACTAAAAAATAATAAAATACATAAATTAAATAGTCTCTCCTTAAAATTTCCATTATTTCTACCTGTTGATCAAATGTAAGCTTTTGAATGGGCTCGATAAGCATATGTGCCTCATTTCAAGCCATTTAACACACGACTCGAACAACTTATCCACACCTGGGACGACCTTGACCTTGAAAGTCTGGACCCCTTCTGTACCGGCGACGTCTTTCTCAATGTAGAGCCTATACCAAAAAAAAAAAAAAAAAAACACACACACACACACACACACACACACACACACACACACACACACACACACACACACACACACACACACACACACACACACACACACACACACACACACACACACACACACACACACACACACACACACACACACACACACACACACACACACACACACGTACAACAGAAAAAACACAGAATAATAACTATAGGATGGGTTGGGTTAGGTCAAATGATTGTAAATATCCAGGTAAAAGAAAGGTGACGCGAGTGGTTAAAATTATATACATATATAATGAAGACTAGACAAAACACTACCAGAATGGCTATAGTTAAATAGGTATGTATGTCCAGATAAAAACAAAATAATACAAAAATGTGCGAGTGGTGAAAACAAGCCAGACTATAGACTATCAAACTATCTGGAGTTGAGTAGGTGCATCCCTGAGCGCGGCCACGCTAATTAAGCCCGGGGCCTGGGAACTAAATATACCGGTGGCGGGAGAGAGGAGGCATGTTTGTTGGCAGCGTTTAGTACCTCTCTGACGCTCATACAGTCAGTCCCCACCACCACCCGCCTCCCCTTCCTGTTGACATCTCTGCTTGCGACCGAGCGATGAGGCAGAAATTCAAACTCGGCGCTGCTCTTGTCGGCCCGGGATCGCAAGCTGTCACCCTGAGATCGCCAGCTGTCACCCTGCCCGCAATCCGTGTCATATGAGAGGGTGAGGACAAAGTGAGGCAGCCAAAAGGAGGGGGGGAGGAGAGGGAGGCATTGTTGTCACCATGCCTCGGCCATTATTCGTCAATTTGTCGCTTAGCTGCCATAGACCTTCTCTTGTTGGTGCCGAAACATCCCAGGCCCGCCAGAGCCGCGTTTTTTTGTGGGCGACTTTCTCGCCAAGTCGTCCTTGATTAAGTTACGATGACTCAAGGTGCCCTCCACGTAAACAAAGAATGAGTAGATGATGACCCGCAGTGCATTAAAGAACCATCTGTATATATTACCACCACAAGATCTATGGGCCATATAATAAATGGTACTTTATCAACCCCCAACATTGGTTTCGTGCTTAGCGAGACAACCGTGTGAGTGACGAGCAAGATGAGGCTCATAAACTGTGAGAAGAAAGGAACACTTGCAGATTAAGATGGTGCAGACTCGAGCTATGTTATGATTGTCGCGTCGTAGCAGGAGATCATTCTAGATATGTTGCCTAAAAACAGTGCACAGGTGGAGAGTCGAGCAACAGATATGAAACACAAAGGAAAAGAGTAACATTTTACATTGACCAAACAAATTTAATTAACATCCTTAGGTTTGAGAAAAAAATAAGTACGTTTAGCTGAAAAATTACTATACAGACTAAATCCCGAAATACTAATGATGCAACGGTGCCATTAACATTACTTTAAACGGCTGATAAACAAAACTATAAACGTTAATCTTGGACCAAAGAAGTGTTTGCATCACCTCTAAGCACATGCAAACAGAAGCACATAAAATAATAACTCCGAAAGCAAGGAATCAAACAGAAATTAGAATTAGAATCCACAACTCTTTTAACTGGAAGCCACAGCCCCCTTAACTGGAAGCCACAACCCCTTTAATTGGAAGCCACAACCCCCTTAACTGGAAGCCACAAACCCCCTTAACTGGAACCCACAACCCCCTTAACTGGAACCCACAACCCCCTTGACTGGAACCCACAAACCCCCTTAACTGGAACCCACAACCCCCTTAACTGGAACCCACAACCCCCTTGACTGGAACCCACAAACCCCCTTAACTGGAACCCACAAACCCCCTTAACTGGAACCCACAACCCCCTAAACTGGAACCCACAACCCCCTTAACTGGAACCCACAACCCCCTTAACTGGAAGCCAAAACCCCCTCAACTGGAAGCCACAACCCCCTCAACTAGAAACCACAACCCCCTCAACTAGAAACCATAACCCCCTCAACTGGAAGCCACAATCCCAACTAGATGGCACAACTAAATAACTTAATATTACCTCACAACCCCAACAGAGGCTGTAAGGTAATATAACAATGTTCATTTGAGGTCAAGAAGATGTATCCAGGCAACAGGTAAATAATCATACAAAGGAGCCACCCGAACTCGAAGAAAACAAAAAAAGTCGCAACCCAAGAGTAACTACAGCACACAAAATAGCCAACATAACCCAAAGCGTAACTTCAGAAGCAGACAAAATAGCCAACACAATCCAAAGCTTCAGACGAAACCGCCCCTCCAACACACCACTTACTCCAAAGCTGCAGACGAAACAGCCACTCCAACCCACCACTTAATTTACCAGTGGCAGACGAAACAGCCACTGCAAAACAAAAACGTAACTCCCCAGCTGCAGCCGAAACCGACACTCCAACCCACCACTTAGCTCCCCCAAAGCCCTATAGCCGCCAAGAAGCTGTAACTCTCCTTGCCAACGAGTAAAATACAGAGGTAGCTGAACAATTGGCATCCCCTTACCACCACCGCGATATACGCTAGTGCCTAAAGACTTGTTGCGCTGTGTGGAGCTGCTTGGGATTTGGGAACTACTAAAGCACAAGTTGAAAATTACAAGAAAACCAAATATTATATGAGAGAGAACTGAAAGGAAACACTATTATCATCTGTCAGTTTAAGAAAAGAAGCAAGAGCAGTTTGGATGTGTGGGCACTCAAGATCACAGTACAGAAAAGAAACCCTAATATCATATTGTAGTTTGAGAAAGGAAGAAAGTTAAATCAATGCAGCAATCTTACCTGCTGGTTAAGATTAGTGACGTGTAAGAAAGCTAAGGTGTTTAGCAAAGGTTGAAAATTAATTGCAAAGCGATAATCTGAAGGCCTAAGAACAAACACGAAGAAGCCAATGCATAGATCTTACTTGGTGCTTTACGTTGAACATATTTGATAACGTGATAGAAAAGCCAAGGTGTTTAGCAAAATAGAATGAATAACCCTAGTTGATAAATAGTCGTAAAACCAAAAGAGGCTTAGTTTATCTGTGACAACAAATAAATACAAGTTGGATTTGTGTGAACAAATATCTGATTAGTGAACGTTCGATATGCTGTCATAATCAATTGAACACAAAACATAATAAATACTTAATGATTCAAGAAAATAAGTCATATGCAAATTTAGTGGTGAAAATTAAATCAATAAATTAAATGCCGAGTCGTTCTGCAAAATTAACACGAAATATCAAGTAAAAATAAGAAAAACTAAGACAAATAACTAAAAATAAACACAAGGACTCTTGGCAACACATCAAAATTCAAATACGCAATATACAGTAAACCCGAGTGTGGTTCGAAAACATCGAAGAACAATTATTCTGAAAATAAGAAAACAAACCATAGAAAACTGCAGAACTTCTAGTCCAACTTAAACACTAAGGCAATTAATCCCTAAATACAGGAACACGATCACCCAAAATTTTATTACTAGTTAATCATCTAAACTAAACAATAATTCTTGAAATAGGCAATATCATTTATTTTTGTGAAACTAAATTCAAAGCGAAGTAAAGAACATAAACAGCCGAAGCAAGCCGTGGTTGCGAAACAAATAACAAGATACCAAACACACATTTGCAAAAATAGTACAGTAATATTCTCAGAGAACAAACAGGTGCAGTAAAAACATTGCCGAAAAGGGGTACTGCAAAACTAATTAATTCGATACAACGCAGTTTCCAAAATAAACATTTCAATCAAAACTCAATAAAATTGCCAAATCATACTTGAAAAGCAAGTTCTTGAACCATAGATAAATCGTAACATACTCAAACCCAAAATAAAACCGACGGTATCGAATACAAACAATAACAATACAAAATCTAACATTCGGAGAAACATAAACGCGGGAAAGTTCAGTCGGCACCAAAACCAAACATCAACTGAAAGCGCCCTAGACAATGATCCACTAACCACCGCGGGGGCATAGACTTACGAGGATCTGTGGTATATAAGTATGAATTTTCTGTACTACAAGGGCTTCTCCGATGACAAACCTTCCTCTGC
>CM064562.1:3874944-3884944 GCA_032716605.1 Paralithodes platypus | reverse complement strand
ACTATATAGGTCCAGAGGTTTATATGGGGAGGGGGGACGGATCACTTGACTGGTACCACACATAGTCACGCACAATTTAATAGGACTTTGATACAACAGAATATAAGACACTAAAACTACTGTATGTATTTATCGTATGGAACTGGGTCTCTGGGTCTTCTCCTGGGCGACCTAGATGTGTGGGATTTTTGTGTTTTTTTTTTTTTTTTTGGGGGGGGGGGCTCTGTCTCGAGTCGGCCACCCCCAGCTGTAGGGTATGTGCCTGAGTATACATATACATACATGCCTACACTTATAATATTATTAAAACTCGCGCGCACGCACATGCACGCACACACATACACATGATGTTTTGCTAAATATTTGTTTGATGTGGTTGTTTGCTCTATTAATTAGCTGACAACTTTAGAAATATCTCACTTTAAATAGCAGCAGGCAACTTTAGTCAACTTAGGTTCAGCTTATTGAAGGGTTACGTCTAATTACTCAAACTGTTACATTCTCAATCTACGTGTTTCATTAGTAAATATTGTATAAGTCATCGTAAGAATGGTTCGGTTATTTCAGTCAGCAACTGTACATGACCCAGATGTACACGAAGGATATGTAGAATCTCTCTCCCTCTCTCGTCCAAGACACCCTTGCTTAAAACCTTCTTAATACGCTTAGAAATCATTGTTACACCCCCAACACCTACACCACCCCCCACACCCACACCCGCACAGTCACACCCACCTACACACACACAAACACATACACACACATCCCCACACACGAGGATACTCAAAACAAAACTCAAAATAAATAAAAAAGTAAACACGTTGACCAAAAAATAACCGCTACCCCCTTAAAATAAATAAATACATAAAATAGAGAGCGCCAGAGGTAACATGGTCTTAAAATTAATGGGACTAAACATGAGGGAGAAGGTGGTCCAGGAAAAACAACTACCTCCCCCTTAAGAAGTATATGTCCCCCTTACCCTACCCTTCCCATGGGTCAAATCAGGATCCATGTCCCAAGTAGTCCCAGTATATAGTTTTGATAACTCGAATATTTATCATACTAATGAATCATCAAGCTGACGAATTAAACAAACATTAAATACGAAACGGATTTATAGGTGGGCTTTTCGGGCTTCTTACAAATACCCTACACATAAATAGACCTCCTAATGTGTACAAAGAAAAACAATATTATATTAAATAAATAATTCAAATTTTAATTAAAAATAACGAAAATTTTGTTATTTATTCAATTAATTTAAAGCATAGGCCTACTACAGTATATGAAAAGCAATAATTGTTTTCAAATATGAATAAGTGATAATACTCGTGTCTGTATGGGGTCCTCCTCTGGGTTCCTCATAAGGATCTATGCTAGGGGTCCTACCTTAAGATTCCACCCAACGTGCTTCCTAGTGTTGGAGCTCTCTCGTTTAAGGGAGTACTACTCGCTTTATAAGGACCCCCTTCTCCCTCATGTTTACCATATTAGTTTTGAGGTTTTTAGATTTTCGTGCCGTTATTTTGTCGATTTTAAGGCCTTTCCCCCCATTTCTTCGTCAATGTTAAGACCTTTCGGGCCATTTAGGTGTCGATTTTTCCAAGAAGCTTGTGAGGAAGGTCGGCCAGCTCCCCCCTGCTAACTTGGCCAGGGCCGCCCATACTATTAAACCACCACGGCTTTTATTAACTCGCTTCAATACTAGTTTATAATGGCAGGCACAAACTGAACGTCGACATTGGCCCAGTCTCTGTTTAACCCTTTGAGGATCATGACGCGTTTTGACAGAATATGCTGGCTATTAGTAGACGATTTCATACAGACTAAGAAGGGTATATGGAAGTCAGAGGGTTCATTGAGATGGTGTTTACTTTAGTAATTCCCACAGATCCTTCCTAAGCTGTGCAAAAGAGTCTAATGATATTCACAATAAACTGTCAAAACGCCCCATATTCTCAAGGGTAAAGAATCTCTACACCCCAGCAGACTAAGAGCCGCCCCAGCCCCCCTTAAAATGTGTCTGTGTTGTGAGTCCCCCCCCCCCCCCCTGTGTTGTTTTAGTGAGCATTGAACCTGTGTGTTGTCCCTCCTCCCTCTCCCAGGTTGTTTCTCCCACACACACCACCTGAGGAAACACTCTGCCTTCACCCCGTCCACCCCTCTCATAACAGGTCAGTCACTCGCTAACAGTCTAGCTAATACGCGTTTTCTAACACTATGTAATATTATGGTTATAACTCTCTCTGTAACACTCTCTAATAGTCCATGTAATACGGGTCTTCCTAACACTATGTAGTATTATGGTGTGTAACTATCTATGTAACACTATCAGTCTAGCTGATACGGGCTTTTTTTACTAATAATCTATGTAATATTGTGGTCTGCAACTGTCTATTGAACTCTCTAACAGGCTATGTAATATTTATGTAATATTATGGTCTGTAACGTCTGAGACGTTATAGACTGCAGCACCGTTAATTATTTTAAACTTCGCCTAGACAAAAATTTTGCATCAAACCCGCGACTGACTGCGTTTGTAAATTAATAACTTTATTTTATTCCCCCCTCAGATTTATCAAGGATTATTGCGTATATATATATTACTAAGACGTTACTCGCTTTTTCCCAGATATACGAAAAACCACTTATAACTGTGTTATGTTACTAACCCATCTGTCCCCTACTAACTTCCTAATCCTGCCACGTACATTAGTTTAAGGGCAGTAGTTCCCTTTCCAATTTTCCCTTACCCACTCTAAACCAGTTTGGACACTTGATCCTCAGTGTTTTGGAGGGCAAACAGCCTAGAGGGGTCACTAGAACTGTTGTTGCTTGATTTCCTTTATACTCCTTTGTAACTGTCTTTGTAACACTCTAAAAGTCTATGTAATACGCTTTTTTCTAACAATCTATGTAATATGATCTTGATAACACTATGTAACACTCTCTTTGTATAACTGTTTGTAAGATTATTTTGTTCCTCTGCTACGAGATCTGTCACACAGATTATGTAATATAGTGTTAACAAGTCACTAACAGTCTAGATGAGCTCTTTGGCTGATCTGCTCCTCTGTTAGAAAGGTCAGTTAAACAGTCAATGCAACAAACAGTCTACGCCATCTTAACTATTTCAGTACCGATGCCGTCCTTTTAACTATATTCTGGCAAGTACTAGACGAATTCATTCAGTTTAAAAAGGGCCTCCAGCAATCAACAGGCTTCGAACAATCTCACTTAACCCTTTTTCACTACCACAGATCCTTCTTAAACTACAAAAAATCGTCTAATTACTGCTAGAATAACATTTAAAAAAAGTCGCCGCTACTAACAAATCGGTAACGTAGTCTACTCAAGTCGCTTCTGCTATCTTAACATATTTTGCCAGATAATTTGTATACGAAAAAGTCTAACATCTAACGTATTATAGAATGGATGCTCAATTATTCATATCTCTGAAAGTATTATATCTGCTATGATACTACTGTATATATATATATATATATATATATATATATATATATATATATATATATATATATATATATATATATATATATATATATATATATATGTATATATTTGTGTTCTATGTGAGTGAGGGAAACAAAATGCAGAACTGCCTGTAGCCAGTGCCTCCCCCAGAGTTGAAAGAGTGACAGGGCCAAAATCAAGGGACGTTCGAGCCAAAATGCCTGGACACACGGAGTTTGAAGCAATTTAAGTCATAGGAAGAGGGAAAAACTGATTCTGGGAGAGAGTTCCAGAGCTCAGCAGTTGAATAAAAGAAAGACTGAGAATAGCGTTTCACTCTTGGGTTGGCGAGTTTTATATATATATATATATATATATATATATATATATATATATATATATATATATATATATACTGTATATACTGTATAAAGAGGCATTTATCGGGCTGTAACTGCGGCCATAACCTTGTAAGTGACGTTACCGACACGTGACGACCTCGGCCCACTGCCAGAGATCCCAACACTCCACACCATCTATACTGTATTATACCAACCTTACTGTGGCAGCCATATTGTTCACCATGTTAAGGTTCCCTACACTATACCAACTTTACTGTGACAGCCATATTGTTCACCATGTTAAGGTTCCCTACACTTATACTGTTTATACTGAGCAATACCAACCTTTATGTGAGGGTTGATAGTTTCTGAAGTCCTGTTTTAACTAACTAACTCAACTGAAAATATACCTACTATAGTACAGCAATCATACACTGTAAAGAATACTATAGAAAGTCTCCCTATAGAAGAGTGACCCGCCTGACAGATTTGCCACCGCATTGACAGTAATTACGCCCACAAAAACTAATAATTCAAGAGCTGCTAGACACCTCGACGACGTATACAGACTAATAACACGCATAACAAAGCCTCTCCAACAGCTTCCTCTCTCTCTCTTCAACACCCCTTCTCCCCTCTCTACACTCTTCAGAACATAGGAAAAGTAGAAAGTAGCTACGAGGTGCCGTTGTAAAGGCTTATCCCTCAATACCTTTACCTGACCTGACGACGGTCACAACAAAACAATAATAATTCAAGAGCCGCTATACCTCGGTCCACTGACATCACTTTATGTAATAGTAGCATTTTGGGCACACCCTCGCTAAAATATAGTGGTTTTACACTTAAATGGAGATGGGTCGTTTTTATCAACCCCCTTCTCCTTCATGCTTAGCCCATTTAGTTTTCAGATGTCTTCGACGTTAGCCAATTCCTCCAAAATTACAGGCTCGCTATCGCTCGCCAAGAAAACAACGACACCTAAATGGCACGAAAGGTCTTAATATTGACCAAGAAATGGGGCGAAAAGTCTTAAAATCGCCAAACTAATGGGCCAAACGTCTTAAAATCTGAAAACTAGTGGGGCTAAACATGAGGGAAAAAGGGGGCCCAACAAAAATGAACCTTCAGATTATCCATCGATGCTGCACAATCCATCAACATAACATTATCACAGACAGCAATAAACATTTAGCGTTGATCGAGAATATACTAAATTTAACCCTAATTCTAAATATTGGAAGAAGTTAATATATGTTGGATGTTAACGTACCAATTACAATATATTTAAGGGGAGGTTTCCACTTGAGGGATTTTTTTTCGAACTTCCTTCTCCCTCATGTTTAGCCCCATTGCTTTTGAGATTTTAAGACGTTTGCCCCATTAGTTTGGCGATTTTAATAACTTTCGACCCATTTCTGTCAATTTTAAGACCTTTCGTGCCATTTAGGTGTCGAATTTTTCCTGGCGAGCGATAGCGAGCCTGTAACTTAAGAGGAATCGGCCTTCGGCCGGGACATTTTTCTACCGAAAAATGTGCATATTTATCTTGAATGGGGGTCTAGGGGGTGTAATTTTAAGCTTGATGGAGGTCTAAGACACACACTAGAAACCTCCCCTTAACATGTATGTATAAACAACAATGAATACAGTCATTGTATATAGGTTTATTTTGTGTGTGTGTGTGTGTGTGTGTGTGTGTGATTATTATAACATAATCATGGGAAACCTGACTCGTTTAATTACAAAAAATAAATAATACTAATACCAACAAAAATACATAAATATACTGTATATAAATATACTATAAATCATACCCCCCCCCCCCCACCCCCTAATCTAATGGGGCTAAACATAAGGAAGGAAGGGTATAGAAAAAACCCTTGACCCACTAAGGAGACCAATGCCAACAACAAAAAACCCAGCCTTGAGGTTAATGCGCTTAAGGTTAGACTTGATCCGAACGGCATGCTACAAAATACGACCCTGGTGTTCTAAATACCCCATAGAACACAGAAACAGGACAACAGGTTACCACAACGACATTTTGGAAGCTTAAACAATCAAATACAAAACAAATCTTACCTGTATATATCGCACACAAAGAGAGAGAGAGAGAGAGAGAGAGAGAGAGAGAGAGAGAGAGAGAGAGAGAGAGAGAGAGAGAGAGAGAGAGAGAGAGAGAGAGAGAGAGAGAGAGAGAGAGAGAGAGAGAGAGAGAGAGAGAGAGAGAGAGAGAAACAAAAATCCGGCTTCGATAGACATTTTTGTATCGAAAAATGTACAAATTTAGCCTGCTGTCAAAAAACATATTACACATATATGCTAGCTCGCTACCGCTCGCCAGGAAAATATCGACAAATGGATGGGGATAAATGTCTTAAAACAGTAGGCTGGATGGGGCCGAATGGATACAAGCCAGAGAGAGAGGGAGAGAGAGAGACAAAAACACGAGGTGGGCTCCCTTTAAATTCAAACGTAATGCCAGTGGCCAGTCTCTCTTACCGCAGGGTCTGTAGTGCCCTATATACTGGACCTTGACCCACCTGGCAACGGTACAGTCAGCCGCAAAACACCTGGTCCAACTCAAACTTGTTATTGGTGTTAAGAACGATGTGGTTTAATACGTACTTTGGATGTTCTGTATAATTTGGAAGGGTTACGATAGGATAGAGTGTATGTGAGTGTGAGTGTGTGTGTGTGGTGTGTGTGTGTGTGGGGGGGGGTAGGATAAAGTAGGATAAGATAGAACAATTTTAGAACAATTGAATTAGATGAGATTAATCGAACATGGCCAAAACACGTACAAGCCAAAATACTGTAGATCGTCCAAACCACCAATCGATCATTATACTTTAATTATTATGATTCACCTGCACCTCCTTGAAGGAAGGGGTAAACATCTCTATTAAGGGGGCCCACCTTGCTTTTTTTACCTTTCTCTCTTTCCCTGGCTTGTATCCATTCGGCTCCATTCACCCAACTGTTGTAAGACGTTTATCCCCATCCAGGTGTCGATTTCTTCCTGGCGAGCGATAGGGAGCCAGCATTCCGGCTTAGCCGGAGAAATTTTTCTATCGAAAAATGTACAAATTGTGCTTGCTGTCAAAACAAAACATAATATATATGCTGTCTCGCTACCGCTTGCCAGGAAAATATTGACACCTGGATGGGGGTAAATGTCTTATAACAGTAGGCTGAATGGGGCCGAATGGATACAAGCCAAAGAGAGAGTGAGAGAAAGATAAAACAAGCGAGGTGGGCTCCCTTAAAGTATGAGGCATGGTTAGAGAGGTGGAATCTCATTTGGGTACGGATTGTAATAAATCCTATAAAGACGTAACCACTACAAACACTTACATTTTCAACACATAATTTATTAATGCTATATGTTTGGAGCATGGTATAATTTGTTAAGTTTTAGACTGAGACGGTGCGGCGTCAAAGTAAATTGGAATAATATTGACTATAAAGAATATATATATATATATATATATATACTGTATATGAGAGCGAGAGAGAGAAACGGATTAAGAGGGAGTGTGTGACAGTGAGAATGAGAGTGTGAGAGTGTGTGTGTGTGTATGTGTGTATGTGTGTCTGTGTGTGTGTATGTGTATGTGTGTATCTATGTGTGCGTTTATGCATGTATGTGTATGTGTGTGTGTGTGTGTGTGTATGTTGGCTGGTTGCCCCTAGTTCTATATACTCACCCAAGGTTCAAGTATACCCCAGCTGACATTATCGCACTTTTTATCGATTTTCCCTTGATTTGTGAGTGTATGTCTGGGTGTGTAGGTGAGTGTGTCGGGTTTGTATGTGTGTGTGTGTGTGTGTGTGTGTGTGTGTGTGTGTGTGTGTATTTGCCTATTTGTATTTTCCTATTTGTAGTTTAAAGAAATTGAGCAGCGCTCGTGTTGTCCTGTCTTAGTTACTTTATAATCAATCCATTTTACTTATACAAATATCGTATTGGTCTTCCTCTCAATTTATTTCCCTCTGTTTCTGACTCATATAATTATTCTCTTTGTGATAATTTCATCTCCCATTCGTTCAACATATCCATACCAGCATAACATCCTTCTTTCCACTCTGGCCGATAAGGGTTCCTGTTGTTCCACTCTTGTGCGCACCTATTTATTCCTCAATCTGTCTCTATGCGTCACTCCACACATACTCCTCAAGCAGCTCATCTCCATCACATCCAACCTTCTTTTCCCTTGTAAATTCAGAGCCCATGTCTCAGCCCCACACATCACTGTTGGTACAACTATCCCTAGATACATTGCACTTTTAGCTTTCATTCCGATATTTCTCACCTTCCACATAATTCCCATTGCTCCAACACTTTCCTTCCCTGCCACACTCTCTGTCTTACCTCCATTGCCACACCTGCGTCCCTGCTTATCACTCCTCCTAGATATTTAAAGTATTCCATATTGATAGGAGAGTGTTATATGTGTCTGTGTAACTGGTTGAGTGTTTATATGTATTTGTAGGAGAGTGTATTATATGTGTATGTGTAACTGGTTGAGTGTATATATGTATTTGTAGGAGAGTGTATTATATGTGTCTGTGTAACTGGTTGAGTGTATATATGTATTTGTAGGAGAGTGTATTATATGTGTCTGTGTAACTGGTTGAGTGTTTATATGTATTTGTAGGAGAGTGTATTATATGTGTCTGTGTAACTGGTTGAGTGTATATATGTATTTGTAGGAGAGTGTATTATATGTGTCTGTGTAACTGGTTGAGTGTGTATATGTATTTGTAGGAGAGTGTATTATATGTGTATGTGTAACTGGTTGAGTGTATATATGCATTTGTAGGAGAGTGTATTATATGTGTCTGTGTAACTGGTTGAGTGTATATATGTATTTGTAGGAGAGTGTTATACGTGTCTGTGTAACTGGTTGAGTGTGTATATGTATTTGTAGGAGAGTGTTATATGTGTCTGTGTAACTGGTTGAGTGTATATATGTATTTGTAGGAGAGTGTTATATGTGTCTGTGTAACTGGTTGAGTGTATATATGTATTTGTAGGAGAGTGTATTATATGTGTCTGTGTAACTGGTTGAGTGTATATATGTATTTGTAGGAGAGTGTATTATATGTGTATGTGTAACTGGTTGAGTGTATATATGTATTTGTAGGAGAGTGTATTATATGTGTATGTGTAACTGGTTGAGTGTATATATGTATTTGTAGGAGAGTGTATTATATGTGTATGTATAACTGGTTGAGTGTATATATGTATTTGTAGGAGAGTGTATTATATGTGTATGTGTAACTGGTTGAGTGTATATATGTATTTGTAGGAGTGTATTATATGTGTATGTGTAAATGGTTGAGTGTATATATGGATTTGTAGGAGAGTGTATTATATGTGTCTGTGTAACTTGTTGTTGTTGTTGTTGTTGTTGTTGTTGTTCCCCAAGCTGCCTGGCCGAACAGCCCCAAGGCCCCGAGCAATTCCAAGGCCATAACCGAGCGTCCCCACAGAAGCCTCCCTGCCGACCACAATAAAGCCTGGGTGACCAAAGCCACTCCATGGCGGGGAGCAGAGGAGGGTGCAGAAACGCCCGGGAAACCAAAGCCCCACCCAGGGCCCTGTGCCCCTCAGCAATTATGAAGAGAAAGTTGAGGGGCAAGGGAAAAATGTGACGCTTTGGCTTCCAATCTTGGTAGATTGGGAGGTCAATCCACGGAAAGACGCCGTCACTTGAGATCTAGAAAACATATAAGTAAAAGGAACAGTCAGAGTAAGCTATGGGTATGGCAGAGATCGCTCAGTTCTCACTCTGATAGACCAGCCCATCACCACATGACTAGAACCCAATCCTCTCAGCATCAGCTAGGAAAGGCCCTAGAAAGCCGCCTTTGGCGGGGGGATAGCTCCCCTATTTCAACCCCTTTCGGGGTCGGGCACCCGCCTTGTTGTAACTTGTTGAGTGTATTTGTGTATTTATAAGAGTGTGCTATATGTGTCTGTGTAACTTGTTGAATGTATATATTATATGTATTTATATGAGTGTGTACGTGTGTCTGTGTATTATATGTGTCCATGTATCTTCTTTAGTGTGTATAATATAGGAAAGTGCATGTGTCTATGTAACTTACCGAATGTGTACTGTATATGTATCTGTATGTACTTGGCTGTGACGCGTGTATAACTCTCTTGG
>CM064562.1:3852444-3864944 GCA_032716605.1 Paralithodes platypus | reverse complement strand
ATCTACGCTCGCTCTGATATGGGAGAAACTGAGAATTAGTGTTGTGAGGGGGTGTTCTTCTATCACATACGTCAAAAATTTGTTAGCACCTTGCATCAGATGACGACTATTTTATTCAATTAAATTCAGTTCAATTAAACAAAAAATCTACTGTCACAAGTACCATTCAACATTGACATTATGTGACAATGAGGACTTGATGCCATGCGGAATTTATTGTTATTATATAAACATTAAAACGCTAGAAGAGAGGACATTTAAAAAAGAAAACTATTAAAACCAAAACACAAATTATACAAAGAATCTAAAGACAAAGGAACTAAAACTCAATACGAATACAACTACTTTCATATCAAAGGATATGAAATATGAATATGAATAAGCTACACTAGCCTATGTATGTATTTGTTCCATTATACTGTTCCTTGTGTGTATGCCTTAATCTCTAAATGTTCTTGTCATTAGGTTTATCCTAGCTACTGGAATATCTCAGTTAGGCCTGTATCTATTAATTTAAAGTCAAACATCATATAATTAATTAACCTTCAACACTCAATGCTAAATATGAGTCTCAACTAGCATAATCACCTTCAGGAGCAATCTATATTATTATTAATTTATTCATTTATTTAATTGTCGCCTTCAGGAGCAAAGCTAATAAACTTCCATATATTCTTCTTTTGATATACCTGTAGTGTCCCATGCCAGACACTACTAAATTTATCTACTCTTCTTAGGGAGCAGAGACTGGCCCAAGAGGAAACCGAGAAGATGGCGGCTTCGAGCTCCAAAGAACTGGTGACCCTGAGCCCTCTGAAGCAGCACTCCTTCATGATCCCTATGTTTATCTTGAACTCTCCTTATATTATAGGTCTAAATAAATCCCTTACTATCATCCCCTTTAGAAGTAGAACTAATGAAATTCCATAAATTAATCTTATATCATCAGAAATTCCCTTTATATTGTCCCCTGGACCTGGAAGGTCTTTATCACAGATGTTGATGTGAAGAGACCTTGTCTGGAAGTATAATAACATCTGAGGTGAAGCCATTGATTTCGGGGGCTGATGAGAGATTGGTGCTTCTGAATGCTTGTGTGCTTGCTTTTTGTGGGCGAACTGTTACGTGTTCTTCTCCTGTCACCTCTTTTTCCTTTCTCGATTTTTTTTTTCTTCTGATCCTCCCTACCCCTTATGGGAGTAAGGGCTGGGTACTGACTGACTGACTGACTTGTCCACTTCAGAAGCAGAAACTGATAAACTTCCTTTCCACCGATATTTCCAGGAGCAGAGACTGGCCCAAGAGGAAGCCGATGAGATTGCGGCGTCTCAAGAACCTGTGACCCTTGGCACTCTGAAGCAGGACTCCCTCATGATCCCCGTGGCCCTCATGAACCACTTCTTCCCCGCCGGCCATGCGGTGCGTCAAACTCTCTCACCTAACGTCTTCGGGGTAATACAAGGAGCCACGGGTCTATCTTTGCACCTTCGACGTTCATAGCCTTCTTGTTGTACTACCCCTGGCGGACGAGGCGAGAAAAGGGGGGGGGGGGAAATGGAGTCTTCCTGTACTGCTTTGTAGATTTTGCATGGATGAGTACATCCCTGTGTTTTTGAAAAACTAGCATATAGCACGACACAGTTCATTATTGGACGTCAAGGAAGTGGGGGAGAGTTCTTCGTGATGATGTACTGCTTTGTCGACTATGCATGGATGATTACGTTCCCTAGTTTATAAAAATACTATAGTATATAGAATGACAAAGTTAGAACAGAGTTAATTATTTAGTGGCATATAAATAGGGAAAGGTTTCTTTATGCACGATGTACTGCTTTGTCGATTTCCCATGGATGAGTAAGTCCTCGTGTCGGAAACCAATTAGTACACCACGTTATTGATTTAACGGCAAGGAAAGGAGGGAGGGTTACTTCATGTTATCGATTTTGCATGTATGAGTACGTCTCCTTGTTTTTGAAGGACCTCTATTTAGCACGACAAGGTTAATCACTTAGTAGATAGAAAGTAAGGAAAGGTTTCTTCGTGTACTGTAATGTGTTACCCGTTTTGCATGGATGAGAACGCTCCTTTGTCATTTAAAGACTATAGCATATGACACGACACAGTTATTTAACTAGCAGCAATAAAGGAGGCATGGTGCATTTGTTACTATATTATAGATTTTGCATGGACGAAAACATTCCTTGAAACTGAAAAGCTCGAGCATTTGGCACGACAATGTTTTTTCTCTAAATGAGCTTTGACTTTTATATTGAGCCCTGAAGAAGCTTCACTCTAAGTTACTAAATAGGTAAATGAAGTTAGCAGTAAATCTTTTGCCTAGTTTTCGTCATAAAACAAGCATTACCATCTGGTATAATAATTCTATATAATATTACTGTATATGGTGTTATCAATATCTATATATCACAGTATATTCAAGGCACTAATATAATTTATCTATTTCATTCAGTTTTCAAATAATCCTGCCAATGAATTCAAGGCAATCCTTCTAATCTTTTCTCGTGGCAGATCCCGGCAGGTAGTTCCCAGAAAGGCCGCATGAGGGTGTTGGAGGCGCCGGAACAGAACATCCATGTGGTGTTCCATATGTTGGGTCCGGCTACCCCCGTCACCCCGGCACTATGTTCACCACTCACCCATCTGTACTCCACACAACGCGATACTCTGGTTCAGGTCAGTCAAGGCAATGTCATAGTCAAAGTTAACCATCTGGTGTGTGGTGATGGGCTGGTCTATCAGAGTGAGAGCTGAGCATTCTCTGCCATACCCATAGCTTACTCTGACTGTTCCTTTTACTTATATATTTTCTAGATCTGAAGTGACGGCGTCTCTTCCGTGGATTGACCTCCCTACTGTCAACCTAGAGTTTGGCAGACTGGGAGCCAAAGTGTAACATTTTCCCTTTGCCCCTCAACTTTCCCTTCATAATTGCTGAGGGGCACAGGGCCTTGGGTGGGGCTTTGGTTTCCCGGGCGTTTCCGCACCCTCCTCAGCTCCTCGCCTTGGAGTGGCTTCAGTCACCTGGGCTTTAGTGGTAAGCAGGGAGGGTTCTGTGGGGGCGCTCAGTTATGGTCTTGGCCTTGCTCGGGACCATGGGGCTGCTCGGCCAGACAGCTTGGGAAACAACAACAACTATCTAGTGTAAGGGAAGGCTTTTGGAACCTCCCTTTTTCAATCCATTAGTTTGGAGATTTTCAGACATTTGGCTCCATTTTTTTGGTGATTATAAGACACCTCACCCCATTCAGGCGTCAATATTTTCCGGGGAGAGCAATAGCGAACCTGCAATTTATGAGAAACCAGCCTTCAATTAGGGCATTTTTTTTTCTTTTTTAATTACATATTTAGCTTCAAAGGGGCTTGGCGTTTTTGTTTTTGTTTTGTTCTTCTTATATATAGGATAGGAGGCTAACTAAATCTACATTGCTCAAAAATGGTAAAAGTAGTAAAATCCTTTAACTCATGGAGACCGGATGGCTTTCGGGAAGGCCATACCTAGATCGCACCATGCAGCCCAGATGGCGGTCTGGAAGGCCATCCTTAATAATCATTAAACAATATCATAAAAAACCCTAAGATGTCACACCAGATAGTGTTAAGGCGAGGTTGGTTGGCATTACTTCACTATAGCCAGTATCACACGTTGGCTTTTTCTCTCAACATGTATAGTCAACACTGGTCTTGCAGCTTATGGGGTAATTTTTATATAATGTTGTCACCTAAATTAATATATCTTCAGTCTAGTGTCCAATATCAGTGTAAAAGTTCCCAGAAAAATTGTCGGGAATATGTTAACAGTGGAATATTAATGATAAAAGCTCTCGTGTGATACCCCTTAACACTCCATAAGTATGGAAACCTATATATCCACACCATATACTATTTTCATGTAGAATTATAAAACCACAGGAAGTATGTGGCACTGTTTGTAGACTTCAGGCTGGCCAATTAACAAATTTGTTTATTCCAAGAAAAGAGGTTGAAAATTGAAAATATTATTATTCTAGCACATCCTCAATAAGCATACGAATGGCAGTGTGTGCACTAAATATAAATCG
Source organism: Paralithodes platypus (assembly GCA_032716605.1). Classification (NCBI taxonomy): domain Eukaryota; kingdom Metazoa; phylum Arthropoda; class Malacostraca; order Decapoda; family Lithodidae; genus Paralithodes; species Paralithodes platypus. The sequence goes on along the minus strand of CM064562.1, from coordinate 3,860,865 downwards.
TATATACATTATATGAATGGCAGTTAGGTACGTTAACGACAAGGTATTCTAATTAAGATAAAGGAAGTTAGTCTCCCTCAATTCTAGACAGTGTATCTCGGGATGTTAATAATTTTAATAATATGAAAAGTATGTTCACCTGCACTTAACAATTCGTGGTTCTTTTCCCTCCTTAGGCGTTCAAAGGAGCGGTGGCGAGTTGTGGTGTGTCCGGGGGGAGCCTGCAGGGGATGGTCCTGCTCAACCTGGAGAGAGGGAAGGAGATGGGGGCAGGTCAGTATTAAGTAACACCCCGTTCTTAATATTAATAATCAATTACAAACCCCAATGCACTTGAATAAACTAATGAAAGCATATGGTCCTCCCAGGATTCGAAATCCGGACACCACACCCAGAACATAAGCATCTAAACCATTACACCACCAACACAGTTAAAGGTTGAATACACGATCACGATTAATATTCATTTTCGAATTTTGGATACCAATGTAATAATGTACTCGACCCAACTGCATTATGGAAAGCTTAATGTTTTAGTGAGCGGAAAGAACAATAAATTACTCAAAAGCCATAGGAAAAGTAAAATACAAAATAAAGACATCATAATAACATGCATTTCGACAGGCGTTTATATTTTCTCCACTACCCGTGTTGGCAGATTATATATTTTAGTTGTATTGGCTAAATAAGGTATATGTATTATAGGGTCTGTTATGAAGGAAATACACTAATGAAGTAGTAATCAGCCCATGGAAGGTGGTCCAACATCCAAGTGTTTTGTTTTTCTTTTTCTTTAATTATTTTATTTTATTTTTTTCCCGGGGGAGATTAGTTTTCTACATTAATTATGGATGAAATAACTACGCAAGAACCGCCTTCGAGATGAATTTGTGCATTTTCTCTGACCTCCTCCCACAGTGGAGTTCCCGTTCATGGTGGTGTGGGTGGTGGAAGGCCGACCCAGTGAAGCCCGCCAGGTGATCATGAAGCTTTGACAGTCCAGCCTCCAGCCTACTGTTATAAGACGTTTATCCCCATCTAGGTATCGATTTGTTTTCCTGGCGAGCGATAGCGAGCCAGCATATTTTGTATACCGTTTTTGTCAGCAGGCTAAATTTGTACATTTTTCGATAGACAAATGTCTCCGGCGAAGCCGGATTTCTTCATACAATGCTGGCTCGCTATCGCTCGCCAAGAAGAAATCGACACCTAGATGGGGATAAACGTCTTAACACAGTAGGCTGAATGGGGCCGAATGGATACAAGCCAAAGAGAGAGGGAAAGAAAGAGAAAAAACTCCCTTAAGAATCGCCTTCGAAATTAATTTGTGCATGACCTCATTTGACCTCTCTCTCGCAGTGGAGTTCCCGTTCATGGTGGTGTGGGTGGTGGAAGGCCGACCCAGTGAAGCCCGCCAGGTGATCATGAAGCTTCGACAGTCCAGCCTTGAAGCCTTCGACCCCATCAAGACTGGCTTCACCTGCCCCCACTACTTCGACACGTTCCAGGAGGTGGCTATGTTGGCCAGACCACCGCTAGGTATAACCTTATTATAGGCTGGCTACCGATAGACGATTGGTGAAATGTAAAGAGAGAGAGAGAGAGAGAGAAATGAGAAAAAAAGAGAAAAAAAAAGAGAGAGAGAGAGAGAGAATATGTAGGCTTATTATACACCAAAGGGGACCATCAAGACTGGCTTCACCTGCCCCCACTACTTCGACACGTACCAGGAGGTGGCTATGTTGGCCAGACCACCGCTAGGTAACCTTATTATAGACTGGTTGACGATTGTTGAGAGAGAGAGAGAGAGAGAGAGAGAGAGAGGTTGCATAAGGTGACTTTTTTATAATATACTGTAGTCAGTTAATCTATTTAGCAAAGTAAGAAACCAGTACAAAATAGTTCTAGAGCTGGAATGACTATACAAACGAATGCAATAAAATTAACATGAAATGTATTTGTCGTGTCCCTCCTTTCAACAGCCTCCCGTTTTCTTATGTTATTATTGTGCCCCTCTGTCTACAGCCTCCTGTTTTCTTATACAGTCTTCTTGTTGCGCCCCTCCAGAAAAGATTTCCCGTAAGGCCACCACCGCCTCCACCGGGTACATCATTACGGTCTTCCGGGTCTTCGAGGGCGACGACAGTATTAAGTTTGAGAGGAACTGGCTCGGGTGGACAGGTGAGAACTAGAGTCTATTCTTCCTAAATTACAGGCTCACTATCGTTCGCCAGGAAAAAAATCGACACCTAAATAGCACGAAAGGAGAATATTGACAAGGAAATGGGGAGGAAGGTCTTAAAATCGACAAACTAATGGGGCAACCATCTTAAAATGTGAAAATTAATGGGGCTAAACACGAGGGAGAAGGGGATCTAGAAAAATTACCTATCTCCCCTTAATATATTTTGATCATAAAAAGTGTTATATGAAAAACTGTTTGATCCCAATATATATCCTACCAAACCAAATATATAGATAAGCAATACTCTAATAATGACATTATGTAACCAAGATATTTCTTATGCAAAACTATGTACCTAAAACGTTGCATAGCTAAAACATTTAGTAACTGGAACAAGAAATGTTGTACCCAGGATATATTAAACCTAAGAAGTATTCATACCCCAAGACATATATACCCAAGTTTATTCATACCAAGACATTTTGTACATATAATATGTAGTACATGAATGAAGAATAGACACTGTAAAAGCTCTAGAAGTAACGTGAGGCTGCAGCACTTGAACTCCCACACAAAGGGCCTTTTTACAAAACAAAAAAAATACAAGTAAATTAACTAAGTCTTCATTAAAAAGAAAGTTATTTTTTCTTAATCTTCTGTTGAACTCTTTATTCTTTCTAGTAAACTTGTATCTGGCAAGGGCTGCTGTTATCTCTCCCAGCAGCACGAACTCTGTGTAAAAGAATCATGTGACACGGAACTGCTACGCTTGGAAAGTTTAAAGGTCTAAAACAGTAACTTCCACTAAACAGAAAGTTATTTAAGAAATTATTTATTCTTGTTATGCTTATATTTCCAAGTATTCTGCAAACCTCACATTTGCTCAAATATTACTAGGAACACAAACTCTGCCAAAGAATCTCACATTTCGCAACGTGAGACTGCGACACCTGGATAGTAACCTTCGGTTGCAATTTTTTGCTGTAGCATTACCCTAAAGTTCTAAATTATAAATAGTCCAATCAGGAGCACGGATAATGTTCAAATGTCGCACTAGCAGAGTGGGAATGCGTTGCCTGGAGAGTCAAAGGTACAACATGTTAATTTCCACAACAAAGAAAGCGGGTGTATCTTTATTTTTCTTTACCATAATTTTACTTTTCCTTACCATTTAGCATTGCACTTTCTAGTATTATTCTAAACCACTCACATCCTTTTTTGTTTTATCATTGCATTTTATTGATAGCGTAATGCATAGTGCACGGAATTTCGATGTGAGTATCCTGGGTTAGAGTCCTCGGAGTGCCACATGTATTTGTTGATTTCATTAATTGAGTGTAGATGTGAAGTTGGTTGGTGTAAAAAACATAATATTTATTGTAAACTACTGACATCTTCCTCAGGAGCCCGGACACTGTACAAAAGCCTAACCACCGACGTTGGGCTGCGACGCCTGACCCTCCACAAATCCAAGCCCCAGAACGGCCACCTCCACTACGTCCTACTGTGTGACTGTTCTCAATTCCTCACCTCCATCAACACCGCCGTCAAGGCCATACCCTCACTCAGGATGCGACTCTGCGGGGACATGGGCCTCTACAGACCTATAGCAACTTACTAGAGGTCAATAGCAACTTACTAGAGGTCAATAGCAACTTACTAGAGGTGGAACTATGCATTGTTTATCTCAACCGGCCGAGAAATGTTATCACCTAGCAACCGACTCCTGATATTCAATTGACCACTTGCGAGTTTCGTTCTATAAGGAAGTTGTAGCTGTAGACATCGATATTGAGCAGGTTTACCAGCTAAAATACGATTGTAATACATTTATAAATACATAAAACACAGTTCAACATACTCTTTAGCCATCAGAACCTACATTGTTATTGCATTTATATTCACTATCGATGTCTACAGCTCCAACTTCCTTACAGCCTGAAACTCGCAAGTGGTCAATTGCCTAATATGAAAATGTATACATAGTTGTTTTATATTTATAGTTTGTTTACATTACTTATACTATATTTCCTTCTTAAAATCTAATCATAGATAAGTAATCAAACGAAGGATGTGAAATCATGTCAATTCCCCGGCCGGTTAATATGAACAGGACATTGTGAAAACGGTCAACTCTGTGATGAACTGTGTGTAACGTGATATATGTTGAACTTGTGTATAAGACAGCAACTTTGTGATGGGTCGGTAATGTGTAATGTTAAAGTGTATTCAAGCTAATCTGGCAGAATTAGGTAACGCTACCTTTCTATATAACTAACAGTACATATAGGTGGCATCACACGAGTAGTTTAGAAAGGGAATACAGGAAGTACAGCAAGGCAGTATTGCCAATTGGCCACATGCGAGTTTCAGGCTATAAGGAAGTTGGAGATGTAGACATCGATAATTCACAGAATTATCACTTAAATTGCGGATGTAATGCTTATATAAATACATAATTTTTTTAACATACTTTTTATCAATTAGAAACCTACATTATTATTGTATTTCTGTTTAATATCGATGTTTATGGCTCCAACTTCCTTATAGCCAGAAACTCGCAATGTGGTCAATTGCTGCCAGGTTAGCTTGAATATACTGTAGATCTAGTTAAACTTGTCTGTATCCATTAACTTCACCAGTCACCTATTGTAAGTCGATTACAACCATTGCATCTATTATGTTATTACTGTTGCCTACAGGAAAAGAAAACGTGGGTATGGTACCGCTAATAAGTCATGTCTCAGCTGTCATTATGTTTGGATTGCTCTGTACTGTATGAATGTCTGCCAGATGTTGAATAGGGTAGGTAAGTGTAGAAACATGTTTGTATATCTCACTCGAAATATATAAATCAAGTTTAGATATTGCAGATATCAATTATTGATCAAAATTAATACACCCATTAATACGCCCAGGCGTATCACTTATTTGACAGACTATACTGTATGTGTCACTTACATGGACGCAGCGATACAATTGGAATAATAAAATACAATAACATTACCCTAAATTTAAACACTTAAGATGTAATTTCCTTGGAATTCACAATGACAAATATTTCATATCTAAAATTATAAAGCCTATGAGCCGTGGAACCAACCCTAAGCATGTACATCAAAACAACTATTCATCTAAATTATCCAAACGAAGCTTTATAAACACATACAAATACTCATCAACCAAACACAATCGAACTTCGTCTTAAGAATCATAATTATATTTAGCCGTATGGTCCGAGTGTACTGTCTGATGGCGTTAATGGGTTTCCAAATGTAAGGAAGTCATATTGTAACGAACGAAAACTAAATCTGTCAGAGTTTCTCCTCTATACTGTCTTGTTAGAGTATTTTGGTCAGGTACGTTTTCTGTGAATGTGCTATTAAAGGGAATCTCTGAAAAACGTCGAGTGCAACCTTTTAGAAAGAAATGTAGGGTATTTGTACTATTTGACAACTTTGGTATGTGAAATCCTTAGTAGTAACTGAATTTGGGATGCGATAAAATGAAGATTGTTACATTATTAGAAGACTGAAGAGTCTATGTAACGGGTGTATTTTTCAGTTATAATTTTCATTCACAATAAGCCTTTCCCTACATGTAAGCACTTCAGTTATCTCAATGAAGTAACCAACACTTACGTAAACCCTCCATTGTGTATTTCCCTTTTTCACCATTCGTCGCTAAGAAATTTATCGATGTTACTGAAGGTGATTTAAGATAGTTTAGAATTCCTTAAGCCTTGCATGTATATTCTAAATTAATTGTCTGATGAAGATGGGGATAGTGGCACTGAAAAACATCTTGATCCAAACAGGCAAATAAAAAACACCCTGAAATACAATTAAATCAATTTGCCCCTGTAGTTAAAAGATCCATCATTTTGTATTCGATATAAAAGTATTATACAGTAGTTTGAAAAAATATGTATTCATAAAATAATACTAATTTATTGACTTATTCGCATGTTCATACTTGTTTCGTCCAGCCATGTTAACCCTTTGAGGATCATGACACATTTTGATAGCATATTCTGGCTATCATTAGACTATTTTATACAACTTAGGTGAACTTGTGGGAGTTAATCGAGATCGTATTTACCCCAGTAATTCTTAGATAACCTTCCTAAATCGTCTACTGATAACCAAAATAAAATGAACAAATGCTTCTTTTTAGATCCTTAAGGGGTTAACTATGAATGTGTAAAGGTTATTATTACACATCATTATTGGGAGAGGGCCAAACGATTATAAAACCGTTTACATGTCGTGTATTTTATTTGTTTATATTATACCTAAATGCATCACTTTATTTACTTCCATATTCATCCAAGTATTATCCATCATCATCATCATCATCATCATCATCATCATCATCATACCTTTCATTGTCAAGGTAAACACCTTAAGGGGGAATGGTTCACTTTGTGGTCGATTTTTTCATTAATAATTTGTATTCTAGTTTCCTCCCTAGACCTCCATCAAACTTAAAGAAACAACCCCAGGATCCCCTTTCAATATATATTTGTACATTTTTCGGTAGAAAAATGTATCTGCCAAAGGCCGATTCCCCCTAAATTATATATACAGTACCGGTATACTGTATATATGTATATATATATATATATATATATATATATATATATATATATATATATATATATATATACAGTATATATATATATATATATATATATATATATATATATATATATATATATATATATATATATATATATATACTGTATATATTATTATTTTTGTTTCTTTTTTCTTATCTTTTTTACAATTAAACACAATTTGTTTACAGTGTTGTCAATATGGCAGGTATAGAAGAAGTTGGTATAATTCTCCCTATGACAGACTCTCTATGGTCGTGTTTGGTGTTATTTTGGACCTTGTTGATTATTACTGTTTTTATATTAGATTCATCCTAATAATAAGTTTACCTTCCTATCCTGTGTTTTACTTTCATTAATATCAATTTTATTCTGGCTAACGGTTGACGATTTTATGCAGCCAAGGAAAGCCCTCTAGAAATGACGGGGGTATAAACCAGCCTAAGACTCTCACAGAACTTTCCTAAACTGAATATAATCATCTAGCGATCCAGAATATATATAAGAAACTCGTCATCGCATACTGAAAGGGTTAAGCTGCTAATCTCTAATCCAATAATGCACCGTTGCCTCCCCACCGTTAGGGATGGGGTGGTATGTACAATTAAAAATAATGGGCAATGGCGTGCAAAGGTAACGTCCCTTTAATTAGAGACATTGTTCGAGATTTGTCCTTCCCTAGCGGCCTTCCGGTGCTTGTAGGAGTTGTTCCCGAGGGTTTGTTAAGGGGAGATTTCCGCCTGGAAGATTTTTTCTGAACCTCTTTCTCCCTCATGTTTAGCCCCATTGCTTGTGAGATTTAAAGACGCTTGCCCCATTAGTTTGGCGATTTTAAGAACCCTCGCCCCATTTCTGTCAATTTTAAGACCATTCGTGCCATTTAGGTGTCGATTTTTTCCTGGCGAGAGATAGCGAGCCTGTAATTTAAGGGGAACCGGCCTTCGGCCGGGAAATTTTTCTACCGAAAAATGTGCAAATATATCTTGAAAGGGGGTCAAGGGGGAGTAATTTCAAGCTTGATGGAAGTCTAGGGAATCAACTAAAAACCTCCCCTTAATGCTTTGAGTGCAGGTAGTCGTTCTCTGTCAAGATTCCCATAAGAGGGCAGGGCTCGAAGAATGATGCCTACCAAACATCCCAAATGTATGCTCCCTGGATCATATAGAAGAACTGGTTTAACTGAACAAAGTGGATGTACCTTATTAAACCAAGTGTAACTGAAGAGGTACAATACATCCCCCTGGGTGTATGATGACCCAGGACAAATAAACTGTCAACTGCGTAGAGAAAATAATTATGCAAGATTTATAGAAAATATTAAGTGTACAGTCATATACGGTACGCTCACAGAATGCACACACACACATATACTGTACATGCATACACACACACACATATTGTATATGCATGCATATAGACACACACATATACACACACACCACACACAATGTACACACACAGTGTCACATACACACATACATACTGTACACACACACACACACACCCAACATTAACCCTACACTGTCATTACACAACATAACCCCGGTACGTCTATATCCTATACTCTATATTATACATACTCTTATTATAACTAGCACCATTTCAATAATTACATCTT
>CM064562.1:3842444-3849944 GCA_032716605.1 Paralithodes platypus | reverse complement strand
AACACTACACTACACTACACCCATCATCAATACACTCTATAACACTACACTACACTACACCCATGATCAATACACTCTATAACACTACACTACACTACACCAATGATCAATACACTCTATAACACTACACTTCACTACACCCAATGATCAATACACTCTATAACACTACACTACACTACACCCATGATCAATACACTCTATAACACTACACTACACTACACTACACCAATGATCAATACACTCTATAACACTACACTACACTACACCCATGATCAATACACTCTATAACACTACACTACACTACACCAATGATCAATACACTCTATAACACTACACTACACCCATGATCAATACACTCTATAACACTACACTACACTACACCAATGATCAATACACTCTATAACACTACACTTCACTACACCCAATGATCAATACACTCTATAACACTACACTACACTACACCCATGATCAATACACTCTATAACACTACACTACACTACACTACACCAATGATCAATACACTCTATAACACTACACTACACTACACCCATGATCAATACACTCTATAACACTACACTACACTACACCCAATGATCAATACACTCTATAACACTACACTTCACTACACCCAATGATCAATACACTCTATAACACTACACTTCACTACACCCAATGATCAATACACTCTATAACACTACACTTCACTACACCCAATGATCAATACACTCTATAACACTACACTACACTACACCAATGATCAATACACTCTATAACACTACACTACACTACACCCAATGATCAATACACTCTATAACACTACACTTCACTACACCCAATGATCAATACACTCTATAACACTACACTTCACTACACCCAATGATCAATACACTCTATAACACTACACTTCACTACACCCAATGATCAATACACTCTATAACACTACACTTCACTACACCCAATGATCAATACACTCTATAACACTACACTTCACTACACCCAATGATCAATACACTCTATAACACTACACTTCACTACACCCAATGATCAATACACTCTATAACACTACACTTCACTACACCCAATGATCAATACACTCTATAACACTACACTTCACTACACCCAATGATCAATACACTCTATAACACTACACTTCACTACACCCAATGATCAATACACTCTATAACACTACACTTCACTACACCCAATGATCAATACACTCTATAACACTACACTTCACTACACCCAATGATCAATACACTCTATAACACTACACTTCACTACACCCAATGATCAATACACTCTATAACACTACACTTCACTACACCCAATGATCAATACACTCTATAACACTACACTTCACTACACCCAATGATCAATATACTCTATAACACTACACTTCACTACACCCAATGATCAATACACTCTATAACACTACACTTCACTACACCCAATGATCAATACACTCTATAACACTACACTTCACTACACCCAATGATCAATACACTCTATAACACTACACTTCACTACACCCAATGATCAATACACTCTATAACACTACACTTCACTACACCCAATGATCAATACACTCTATAACACTACACTTCACTACACCTAATGATCAATACACTCTATAACACTACACTTCACTACACCCAATGATCAATACACTCTATAACAGTACACTTCACTACACCCATGATCAATACACTCTATAACACTACACTTCACTACACCCAATGATCAATACACTCTATAACAGTACACTTCACTACACCCATGATCAATACACTCTATAACACTACACTTCACTACACCCAATGATCAATACACTCTATAACACTACACTACCCTACACCAATGAGCAATGCCTCTGGAAGTGACTGACTTGGAAAAGGATTTGGGTGTTCTGATTAGCAGTGACCTAAAGTTTTCCAAGCAGTGCATTGAAGTAGAGAAGAAAGCTCAGCAATTATTGGGCTATATTAACCCTCTCCCACATATGACGCAATGTTGAGCCTATTGGGGATACTTTAAAGCCTTTGTTACCATCAGGGGTATTTAGAAACCTTTAGTTTAGTTACTTCAACCTCTGCAGTTGTCTTTGAGTTAGCTGTGGGCAGAAAACTAATTTTGGAGAGGTAATTATAAGAGTGAGATAACTCTATTTCTTATTGCTAATCTGGCAACCTCTGCGTCATAAATGCGTGAAAGGGTTAAGAGGCAATTTAAGTATAGAAATAAGGAAATTGTCCTCATACTTTACAACGCTCTAATACGGCCTCTCCTGGAGTATGCTGTTCAATTCTGGTCGCCAGCACTCAGGAAAGATATAGAGAGACTGGAAAGAGTACAATCTAGGGCTACAAAGCTTATTCCATCTCTTAGAAGACTGAGCTACGAGGACCGGTTGAGAGCTCTTGATCTCTTCCCGTTGGAGACACGCAGACTACGAGGTCAGCTCATTGAAGTTTTTAAAATACTTAATGGGTTTCACAATGTGAATTGCAGCAAAATGTTTAGCCTCAATATGAATACAACACGTTCCGCAACCATGGCTGGAAGTTAGAATTGAAAAGGTTCAGCACTAGTATTTGTGGAAACTTGTTCACATATAAGATCTGTTCTACCTGGAACAAACTTCCCTCCGAAGTTGTAAATAGTTCTTCAGTAGAGCACTTCAAGAAGAGAGTAGATAGTATTTTTCCCCTCTGTAAAGAGTATAGTGCACTAAATAATCTCTCTCCTTCCACTTCGAGTAACTCCTCGGAATGAACCGCAAGGTCTCTGTGATACTAACTACTCCTTGTAACTCTATCTATCTATCTCTCTCACACACACACACACTCACCCCCTCTGTCACTCTCACTATTATACACACTATTTCCCTATCACTCATTCTCATTCTCACACTCTCTCTCTCTCTCTACCACTGCTAACACATGGTACCACTTTAAGTCGGTTGCCAGGGGAATACCGGCTTTAAAACCACACTACCCCACTACCTTTAACACTATCATAGCCGAGGGTGGCTTTATTGAGAACATCAGACCCTAGACCTTTATCAAGTTAAACAATAATAATAATAATAATACAAAAAATAACATCCCAACGTTCCTCCTTCCAGATAAATCGGCTCGTTCCTCCTAATTACTGGGTCGCCAGCAAAAAATTGACACCTAAATGCCACGAACAATCTTAATATTGACAAAGAAATGGGGTGAAAGGTCTTAAAATGGCCAAATTAATGGGGTGAACGTCTTAAATCTAAACATCAATGGGGCTAAACACAAGGGAGAAGGGGGCCAGAAAAACCGGCACATCCGCACTTAAATCACCTGGACGTAACCAGAATATAAATTAAATTGGGATTATCTGATTGAAAGGGTTATCAGCCAAATTTCGTCAAGAAGTCAAATTTAGTCTGGTGAAATCTCCTTAACTTAAGGGGAGATGGGCCGGTATTCTGGACCACTTTATCCCTTGTCTTTGGCCCCATTTGTTTTGAGTTTTTAAGACGTTCGGCCCATTAGTTTGGCGATTTTAATGCCTTTCGCCCCATTTCTTTGTCAATATTAAGACCTTTCGTTCCCTTTAAGTGTTGATTTTTTTTCCTGGTGAGCGAAAGCAAGCCTGTAATTGAGGAGGAACCGGCCTTCGGCCGTGACATTTTTCTACCGAAAAATTTACAAATTAATCTCGTAGGGGGATCAAATGGATGTTTTTTTAAGTTTGATCGAGGTCTAGGGAGGAAACTGAAAATTATATAAATATAGTCTATTCTATATACTCAGGCCCAATCCCCCTAAAATAACCACGTCAGGTGAACCTTGTGAAATAACCAAACTGGGATAGGGAACGGTGGAAGGGAGTAATAAGGGATCAAATGAGACGGCTGACTTGCAACCATTTAATACGCCTCCCATTTCTGAGACATCTTTGCCCCATCATCCAGACCAACAACAACAAGAACAAATAGAAAGCAGAAGAAGACGCAGTAGCAGAAAATACAAAAACAAACAAATAATAAAATACCCACAGCAACAAGAAGCAGAGAAAACAAAATACATAAATGATTAATACAAAAATATACAAATTAAAAAAAACGGAAGAAAAAAATTAGTGATGCGTCACTTAACCTGCGTCACTTTGGGCGACTTTGGGAATAACACGGTTCCCTTCAGGAGATATTGAACAGATCGCGGAAGCTATCTTTAAAAGGCGGCCCGCCCATTCAAAGGCCCCGGGAAAAACGTTAAGGGGGGATGGGCCGTTTTTCTGGTCCCCCTTCTTCCTCATGTTTAGTTCCATTAGTTTTCAGATTTTATAAGAAGTTCGACCAATTAGTTTGACGATTTTAAGACCTTTCACCCCATTTCATTGTAGATATTAAGACCTTTCGTGCCATTTAGGTGTCTATTTTTTTCCTGGCGAGCGATAGCGAGCCTGTAATTGAGGAGGAAGCGGCCTTCGGCCGTGAAATTAATCTCGATAGGGGATCACATTTTTTTTTTTTTTTTTTTTTAGTTTGATGGAGGTCTAAGGAGGAAACTAAAGAAAAAAGTGAATATTTAAATAAATAGACCCCCCAAAGTAACCAGTGTCCCCTTAACGAACCATTTGAAGAGTGCCACGGAAGAGCTGCAGGGAGCGGCGCGTCATGGTACTCATACCATACACGAGCCCTTCTTCCGGCAACTTTCTCTCCTTAACTAAATTCTGGCCACATTTCCTTTGAGGGTATTGATATCGGTAACCAAACTGAAGATGGATTATTACATGGAGTTGAAATATGTGAAAAACTTTAACGCAGAAACTTCCAGACCCGAGCTGGCAAGAAAAGATGGCGGGAAAAGACGCTCGTGTGACTCGGCGATAAGGAAGCCCACCTCGCTTTTTTTTCTCTTTCTATCCCTCTTTCTTTGGCTTGTATCCATTCGACCCCATTCAGCCTACTGTTTTAAGACGTTTACCCCCATTCAGGTGTCAATATTTTCCTGGCGAGCGGTAGCGAGCCAGCATATACATATTTTTGTTTTGACAGCAAGCTAAATTTGTACATTTTTCGATAGAAACAATTTTCCGGCGAAGCCGGATTTCTCCATGCAATGCTGGCTCGCTATAGCTCGCCAGGAAGAAATCCACACCTAGATGGGGATAAACGTCTTAAAACAGTTGGCTGAATGGGGCCGAATGGATACAGGCCAGGGAAAGAGAGAAAAGGAGAGAAAGATAAAAACAAAAACGGTGACACCCCTTAAAACAAGGGAGTGATTTTTACGTCACCGTGGCGACCGTGACGTCACAGGCGCCGCGTTACGTCACGGGATGTCGTCACGGAGGTCACCTTTAACTATACAATTGTTCCAGGGAGCTTCATCTGGCTTTCAATAGGGGTTTACATATAGAGGACAATGAGGGAGTGGTTTGGGCTTATGTGATAGATTAATTAACAGACACAATAATTGAGCTTTAACGTATAACCTAGTACAAGTAAATCAGACATAGCAACTAAAATGCTCTTATTAATATTAATTGAGTTTAACACACACACACACACACATTATATACCGGTATATATATATATATGTGTGTGTGTGTGTGTGTGTGTAAATGTACTCGTTTTGTAATATCTTTATATCCGCTGTTACGACTATTTCACTTCACATTAGCTAACGTCCTCAATTAAGAAGAATCGGAAATTATACTAGTTAATTACCAGCTTACAAAGCCACTCGGTTACAATCCCACGAAAACTGTATTTCATTCAAACTACTAATTACGCAGGGATTCAGCTTAGGAAGAATCTCTCTAATTTCCATGTTCAAAATAATTAACCCTATCTGGTCCAAGGGGGGTCATTTTGGACATTCCTGTTTCGCTCTATTAGTTCGGAAATGTTAAGGCGTTTCACCCCATTAATTTGGCGAGATAAGACGCTTCACCCCATTCAGGTGTTGATTTTTTTCTGGCCGAGTGATAGCGAGCCTGTAACTTATAAGAAATCGAACTTCGGCCGGGACAATTTTTTATCGAAAAATTTATAAATTTAGCTTGAAGGGGGTCTGGGTGGGTATTTATTTAGCTTGAAGGAAGTTTGGGGATTTTTTTTTTTTTTTTTTTTTTTTTTTTTTTTTAAAGCTTCGAGAACAAACTAAAATGCATTGCTCCAAAATGGCAAAAGCAAGTAACATTTTCAATAATAATTAAGGGGGGATGGGCTGGCTTTCCTGGCCTCCCTTCTCCCTCATTTTCAATAATAATTAAGGAGGGATGGGCTGGCTTTCCTGGCGTTTTCTGAGATTTTAAAATGCTTGCCCATTATTTTGACGATTTTAAGGCGCTACACCCCCTTTCTTTGTCAATATTAAGACATTTCGTGCCATTTATGTGTCAATTATTTCCTGGCTAGCGATAGCGAGCCTGTCATTTTAAGAGTAACCGACCTTCGGCCGCGATTTTTTTTACAAATTTATATTCCAAGGGGGTCTAGGGGGGTCTATCTTGAAAACACTAATACAATCGTCTAGCCGTATGTGGAAGGAAACCTCAAATGGCGTCATGTGGTTGAATGGTGGGTTTATAGTAGTGAATGGGAGTGGGGGGGGGGGGTAAAGTTAAGTAGCATACCATATTCACTTTGACTATTGCAAACACACATACACTCACACACACACACACACACATATGCACATAAAAGCACACACACACACGCGCGCTAGTTAGGACAAATACAAGGAAGCGAGGTGCAACACACGCACACGCACACGCACATACATACACACACACACACACACACACACACACACACACAAGGATTAAAGAGAGAGCGAGAGAGACAGAGCAAGAGAACCCGAGAAGCTATTCTGCCCACGCATTAACAAACTCAAACTCTCTCTCTCTCTCTCTCGATCATGTTATATATGTATACATTAATTATTTGTCTATTATTTAAATAAAGACTGATACACGTATATACATACATAATTCCATATATAGATACTGTACATACAGTAGACAGACAATGTATATGCGTGTATATATGTATACCTGTTAAAGTGCGTGTGTGTGTGTGTGTTTGAGTGTTAATGTAAGTGTGTAAGTGTCTGTGCATGCATGCATGCATGTGTGTGTGTGTGTGTGTACCTGGATGTAGTATGTGTGTAAAGTAGTTGCGTATTTTATAAATGTTCAATATATTTACAACTGTCAAGAATATCTCACAAATACATAAGAGGAAAAGGTTAAGTACTCTTTATCACGCCATGGTGTAGTGGATTAAAGCATGGACACTCGTCCTGACTGTCGGTGGTTCGAGTCCGGCTGGGAGTATATAATATTGACAAATGTGTTCCTCTCAACTCTCTTGCAAACATAAAATAATTTCTCTGTATACAGTATATAATAATATATATATATATATATATATATATATATATATATATATATATATATATATATATATATATATATATACCTGTATATACAGTATATATATACTGT
>CM064562.1:3834944-3837444 GCA_032716605.1 Paralithodes platypus | reverse complement strand
AGTTGGTGTCGTAATTATTAGGAGTGTTATATATATTATGGGGATCGTTGGACATTTTGATTCAGCTTTAGTAGGGCCCCTAATAATACAAAATATTATTATTAGTAGTAGTAGTAGTAGTATTAGTAGCAGTAGTAGTAGTAGTAGTAGTAGTAGTAGTAGTAGTAGTACTAGTAATATTTGTATTTGTATGATTATTATTATTATTATTATTATTATATAAACAAACAAATATATAAATGAATAAATAAACATAAATATCAGTCGTTCCTTAACCTGTCATTTGCCAGTCGTCAAGGGAGGATAATGGAGGATCAAAACCTACATTCTGACAGGACCAACCCAACACCATTAAAACAAAAAATAATAAAAATATATAATAAATAAGTAATAATAAGAAAAATAATATAAACTAATTGTTATAATCCTGAACATCGTAGTAGGAGTCTTATATAAGGAAAATAATATAAACTAATTGTTATAATCCTGAACATCGTAGTAGGAGTCTTATATAAGGAAAATCAATGGCGCGTCTAAAATTTAAATATACAAATAATTATATAAAAAGCAAAAAAAAATAACCCTTTCAAGCTCCAAAACGCATTTCTTTTTTGTTTTCTGGTAATTGTTAGACGATTTTATTCGGATTAGGAAGGGTATAATTATGGAAGTCAGAAGGTTGATTGAGAGAGTTTTTACCCTTTTAATACCCACAGATCCTTCCTAAGTTGCATAAAATCGTCTAATGATAGCCAAAATATACTGCTAAAACGCGCCAGAGCTTCAAGGGGTTTATACATTTCCTAGATCTACAAAGTCTCGCTGTGAATCTCGCCTAACTATAGACTGACGCCAATAACAAATACAATACATACTAAATAATACAAACTGTAACTTTGCAAATAACAAATACAATACATACTAAATAATACAAACTGTAACTTTCCAAATAACAAATACAATACATACTAAATAATACAAACTGTAACTTTCCAAATCCTAATTCCTAAACGTCGCACTGAGTCTTATGAAAAACAGTGACATCATACTCCAGGAAATACGGTGCGTCACGTTACGGTGCCGGTCATCTTTATAGTTACCCACGAACACAATTTGATAGATTCTCTAATTAAGGCTAGAATTTCGCTTAAGTAGGGGGGAGGCCCCAATACGTTTTAGATTTTAAAACGTTGGCCCCATAAATGTGACGATTGTAAGATATTTCGCGCCATTTCGTTATATATTTTAAAACCTTTCGTGCCATTTAGGTGTCGATTATTTTACCTGGCGAGTGATAGCAAGCCTGCAATTTAGGAGGAATCAGCCTTTAGCCGGAGCAATTGTCTACCGAAAAATACACAAATTTATCTCGAAGAGGGGGAAGGGAAGGGGGGGGGGGGGAGTTTGAGTGTATTTTTAAGCTTGATGGAGGTCTAGGGAGAAAACTAAACTAAATTTAAATATATTAATAATACATTAATAAGTAAATAAATAAATATACAAACATCAATAAAAATCTCCCCTTTAACCTGTCGTGTGCCAGTCGGTAAGGGAGCTAGATTATGGAGGATCAAAACCTACATGCTGACAGGACCAACCCAACACCATAAACATTACCGGTAACAGAAAACAAGAACACAAAAATATCATAATAACTTTTCTAATCCTAAACGAAAATCAGTAATGCAAACACATAAATACATAAATAAACAGATAAATAAATAAATCAAAAATACATTAATACAAAAGCAAAAAAAAAAAAAAAACATAATACATTTCCTAAATCTACAACGTATCGCTGTGACATTTCCTAAATCTACAACGTATCGCTGTGACATTTCCTAAATCTACAACGTATCGCTGTGAAATTTTCCTTACGAATAAGACTGACGCAAATAGAAAATACATCCTAAACTAAATAAAACAAATTGTAACTTTCCTATTCCTAACTATTCCTAAACGTCTTACTGAGAGTCTGGTCTAAGTACAAACACTGACGGCATAGTTAAGGGGAGACTGGCCGTTTGTTTGGTCATTAATTCATGTATTCATATATTTTTTTAGTTTCCTCCCTAGACCTCCATCAAGCTTAGAAAAACACCCCCTAGACCCCCCTCCAAGATAAATGTGTACATTTTTCGGTAGAAAATGTGCCGGCCGAAGGCTGGTTTCTCTTAAAATTGCAGGCTCGCTTTCGCTCGCCAGGAAAAAATCGACACCTAAATGGCACGAAAGGTCTTAAAATTGACAACGAAATGGGCCGAAAGGTGTTAAAATCGCCAAACTAATGGACCGAACGTCTTATAATCTCAAAACTAGTGGGGCTAAACATGAGAGAGAAGGGGGTCCAGAAAAACCCTGACACCATACTTTAGGAAATACGGTGTGTCAGACTTCTTCATTACACGAACACCATTAGATCACTTTTCTAATTAAGGGGTTAGTACTCGCTTTCTAAGGACCCCCCTTCTCCCTCTAGTTTTAGAAGGATTTGGTCTGT
>CM064562.1:3564944-3832444 GCA_032716605.1 Paralithodes platypus | reverse complement strand
GCGTGAGAGAGAAATGTGTGTCTGAGAGAGAGAAGTGTGTGTGCGTGAGAGAGAAGTGTGTGTGCGTGAGAGAGAAGTGTGTGTCTGAGAGAGAAGTGTGTCTGAGAGAGTGTGTGTGTGTACACGAAAGATGCGTATGCCACAAAACCTCTAACACAACCACCACCACCGCATTTTCTCCTACAAAGCCTTGCGTAAAAACTCAAACCAACCAACCAAACTTGACTCGCACCAACCCGGCTTGCCAATAAAAAACAACTAAACAAACGCTGACTTGGTATATGACGCATCCATTACGTAGGTACGGGAAAAGGGGGGGGGGGAGAAGGAATTGTGCCCCCCCCCCCCCCCCCCCCTAGTGCCACCAGACCATGCAGTGCCGCTTTAGGGTGCAACAGGTAGCATAGGTTGGCACTCTCTATACCACCGCCACCACCAGCAGCACTTCCTCCTCCACCCTGCTCTTGCTCTCGCTCTCTTTTTTTTCTCTCTCTCTTTCTCAATATCTCCCCCCCCTCCCTCTCTCTCTCTCTCTCTCTCTCTCTCTGTCTCTCTCTCTTTCTCTCTCAATCAGTAGGCATATGTAATTTCCCTTTCAAACTCATTTCTTCCTATACTATATAACAAATTTCCTTGTGGGCATTTCCTGACCCATAAGGTTACACTTCATCCTATTTTCCGGTACGGCTTTTTAGCCGGAGGGAGCGGAGGGTGGGGAGAGAGACTTCTACTTTAATGTCCTATTCTTCCACTATAAACTATCCCTGTCTAGTAGTATTAAGGCCGGACCACCTAGTTGGGACCGCAAGGTCTATGTGGTCTGAGTATCTGTGTAACTCTCACTTTCTCTCAATCTCTCTCTCTCTCTCACTGTGCTTCACTTCTCTCTCTCTCTCTCTCTCTCTCTCTCTCTCTCTCTCTCTCTCTCTCTCTCTCTCTCTCTCTCTCTCTCTCTCATTAATAGACCCTATTATGCTTTACCAGATAAACAATCAAGACGTCTGGTCCTAGTCTGTACCTTTATAACGTTTCTTTAACGCATGCAGTACGGGCATATCCTTTTCTCTATATTATGGCTACTGTTAGACGATTTTATTTAGCTTAAAAAAAGGCCTCCAGCAAATTAACAGGCTTCCAACTATCTCACTTAACCCTTTTTAGTACCCTATATCCTTCGTAAACTGCACAAAATATTTTCAATTTAGCTAGAAAATAATTAAAATTACGTCGCTGGTACAGAAGGGGTTAAGTGCATAAGAAACATATCAGATAATATAACATAAATTAGAATCTACACACACACACACACACACACACACACACACACACACACACACACACACACACACACACACACACACACACACACACACACACACACACACACACACACACACACACACACACACACACACACACACACACACACACCCCCCCTCTCTCACTCACTCTCACTCTCTCTCTCTCTCTGTCTGTCTTAATATCTTGGTTAACATCTTGGGACATACGTTAAAGGGGGAGAGGGGCCCGGGTTGGTATAGGTTGTGTGCTGTTTGTTGTTGTTTGTTGTTGTTATTGTTGTGTTGACCTTGTGTCACAGCAACATCCTCTCTCCCCACCTTCCGTTATTCACACACACACACACACACACATACACATTATATATATATATATATATATATATATATATATATATATATATATATATATATACATATATATTGCACCCACCAACGGAGACAACTGTACCAGCGCTTATTGTTATATATTATTGTAACTATATGGCAGTTATATATATATATATATATATATATATATATATATACCCAACAAATATATATACACCCTTCATCTATACTTTTGATTGTTATATATTTTTTGTTTTTACATTTGTTGATAAATTGGAGATATACTGTATAGCATGTCATATTAAAATAGCTTTGCTTTAGATATTTCTCCTGGCGGCTGTCCATCAATCTTTCACTCGATACATGTATATTTTAGCTGACACACTCTCTCTCTCTCACACACTCACACACACACCACAAACACACCCACACACATACCTACACACACACACACACACACACACACACAGCTTAACATACCACCATGATCGTACTAAGGCTTCATCTAACATTCCTGGTGTTCACCCACTTTGTCACAAGTATAGCATATCGTATTACGAACATACGTATTTCAACAATGTAACAATAACAAAACATGTTGTGCAGATTCTAGTGATTGTTCCCACATAGCCAAGTGTGAATACAAATGTCAAATAGCCGCTGCAGTCTGTTCAAAATGTTTTAAAATCCTATGTCCCCTTGACCCATTCTTAACCCTATCTAAAGCCAGACCCAGTCACCCGAGGATGGTATATGCATAAATTTGCCAGAATCAACCTAGAAACCGAAATCGATATCCTAGTATTAAACACAAATTAATATATATATATATATATATATATATATATATATATATATATATATATATATGTGTGTGTATGTGTAGGATTAAGAGCCAGGGATCCTACCAAGGTCATAGCATGGTTGGTAGAATGTCTGCTTCTCAATCCTAAGATCGTGGGTTCGGATCCCGGCTACATAATTATACAGTATATAATATTACGAAGAAAAAATATATCCGTCTGGGAATAAAAATCGATATCCCGGTATGAGGACAGGAAATACGAGCACCATCATAAAACACAGTAATATCATGGACCGAATCAGTGGCTTAATGAATCATATCTTCGGAAGTGAATCCTGTTTGCCAATCTGGGGTTATCTCCACGCGTTATCAGCTGGTGGGTTTGGGGTGGGGGTGGGGTGGGGGGGAGGGGGTTAAAGATCAGCAGTGCCAGTGTAGCCCCTTTACAACTTCATCTAGGGTAATTTACTTGGATCTAGCGATAATAACTGACAGCGATATTATTTCTAGATGTATTATCAAGAGATTTTAACCATTGCTAGTGCTACTCTAGAGATTATAACCTTTCTTTCCAATCGATATTCTTATATTTATTATCTAGAGACATTCTAGGCATTTTAGCAAACATCTAGCGTTGTAATATACGGTACTCTGGATTTGGCAACCCTTGCAAAACTGCAACCGTAAAGCTGAATTCACACAGCGATCTTTTTGGCATCTTTCAGATCTGGCAGTTTATTAATTCACTTTTATAAGATTTAAGCCAACATATAATAATCTACACTACAAAAAATCAAGCGTATAATTATAAAGGGTGTAAAAAAAGGTATATGCAATCATTGGGTATAGTGATTTACTTGCCTACCTTCATATAAAAAGGGTTTATTACTACCAATATACTTTTATGATAGGATATTATAATGGACACTTTACTTTATCTTTTCATATATATAAGTTACTACACCTTAGTTGCCGACAGTAATGTAAACAAATCCCAGAAATATTGCCAGGATCAAGTTGGAACGTTGCCGGAAGAATCGCTCGTATGACTCTGCCTTAAAGGGGAAGAGACCTTGCACCGAATATCAACGAGTATTTTAAGGCGGATTCATACGTACACTTTAGTCTAAGACATTATATTAGCAATTAAAGTCTAGCATACATGACATCAATATAGGAAAGGTGAGACAAGTAATCAAAATTACCCTGGAATACCGCTAAGCCAGAGAGATTTACATCGCAGGTCCTCATTGACGTCTGAGTGAGACGAAACACCAAGGCGATAGAGCTTGTTCAGTAGGCTACACACCTTTGGTTTTATCACTGAAGGGTTGGGTGACCTAGACAGTACCCTTCCAACTATAGTCTATTCGCTGTAAGTAGATGAGAAATGATAGCATCTATCCTCTGTTACTCAAAAAGGGCTACAGCAAATTGGCTGTATATTTCCACATCTATTCCCTGACTGACTCTCCCCAAATGGTAGAAATATTAGCTCGAATACTGTAGTCGTTTTTTAGTTACAGAGGTTAGAGTTTATGATTTATCGCCTACTTACAGCGAATAGACTATAGTACAAGGCCACTGGATTCGAAGGCTGGGGTGACCTGAACCATAACCTTCCAACTATATTCGGTTTATTTCCAGCTGATGGCGAATTGAATCCTTTAGCAGCTGATTTGTCGATACTTAATGGAAATATATGAAACTACTATGGCTGTGTGTCGTAATGATGCCAAGTTTTCATAATTAACATCATATTTCGCTACAAAATCTACCTTATAGCTGAGTAACAAAGATAGAAACATGACAATTTATCCTCGGCTGGAAAAAAATAGACTATAGTGCCAGACAGCCAAACCCAGAGGGGTCTTCACCACAGTCCACTTATACCAGGTTCCTCTTTATACTGGTAGGTGAAACAGAGGCACGGGGTGTAAGAAGATAATTTTGTTCTAATGTCTCCTCCCGAGGGGGGAATCGAACCCCGGTCCTCTTGGGTGTCAATCAAGCGCGCTAACCAATACACCATGGGGTGGGGGTGGGGGTGGGGGTGGGGGGGTAATGTAATTGTGTCAACAACTAGATTAAAGGTAGAGTATTAGAAGGTACACTACATTATTAGAAGGTAGATTATTATAAGGTAGATTATTATAAGGTAGAGTATTAGAAGGTAGATTATGAGAAGGTAGATTATTGGAAGGTAGATTATTAGATGGTAGATTATTAAAAAGTAGATTATGATAAGGTATAGTATAGGGTGTATTTATGTAAAGTTTGAATTAAGAAGCTTCCAGACCACAAATGCCGATAACAGATGCATTTTTTTTTTTTTTTTTTTTTTTTGCCAGACAACGTAATTCCCGAGAAAGGGTGGCCGTTAATGCCGATACAATATGCCAATATATGATGCCGATACCAGATGCCGATAAAAGATACCGATAAGAGATGCCGATAAAAGATGCCGGAAGAATCCCTCGTGTGACTGAACCTTTAAAGAGTGTTGAAGGGAATGGAGAGGAGGTTTCTAGGTTACAGTATACCTACAACATGCAACACTTAAGGGAAGCATTTTGTATTGTTCTGCACCTCCTTCTCACTCCTGTTAGTTTTGAGATTATAACAAGTTCGCCACATTACTTTGGCGATTTTAAGACCTTTCGCCCCCATTTATTTGCCCATAGTAAGAACTCTGCAATTTAACTGAAACATTTACAATTTATGTTGGAGGGTCTTGGGGGGTGTTTTTTAAGTTTGATGGGGGTCTATGGAGGAAACTAAACAAATATATAGAAAATACAGTACAGTATATATAAATGAGGGAATAATACGCCCATCTCCCTTTAAGAGGCCGCATCATTACTCAGGAGATGAGGAAGTGACTAAGAGACCCCCCCCCCCACTCCCAAACAATGCCAGGATGTGGGGGTTTACTCTGTGTGTGTGTGTGTGTGTGTGTGTGTGTGTGTGTGTGTGTGTGTGTGTGTGAGTGAGTGAGTGAGTGAGTGAGAGAGTGTTTTGACAGAAATGCACATATACATACAGTGTTTGTGCATAAAATATACAGCAAGCATATATATATAATTATAATATGAGTGAGTGTGTGGGTGTGGGTGTGTGTATATGTGTGTGTGTGTGTGTGTGTGTGTGTGTGTGTGTGTGTGTGTGTAAGTGAGTGAGTGAGTGAGAGAGAGAGTGTTTTGACAGAAATGCACGTATACATACAGTGTTTGTGCATAAAATATACAGCATATACTGTATATATATATATATATATATATATATATAATATGAGTAAGTGTGTGGGTGTGGGTGTGGGTGTGGGCAATGCCTTCTCAATAGAGAAGGCATTGGTGTGGGTGTGTGTGTGGGTGTGTGTGTGTGTGTGTGTGGGTGTGGGTGTGGGTGCGCGCGCGCGCGTGTGTGTGTGTCTTAGGGAACGCACCGGAACTTGGCGATCAATATTGTTTTCGCCGATATATAATTAGTTAGGGCAACAATTACTGCTTAACAATGGTAGGTGGGGACGCTAATCATCGACTTTCTGTGGTGAATGGGTTGTTCAGGGTTCGCATCCTTGTTGGAATGTGTGTACCGGGTCATTGCCAATATAGTCTGTTTATTTTCCACTGGCGATAAATTGCAAAGTTCCCATCAAGATTTCTCACTTATTTTGAAGATCATGTAGTGCTAACTATATAAACTTGGTCTTAGTATGATGCAGAGACATTGTATAGGTAGCGCCAACGAACTTGACAATAATCTGGACCACTTAACTTTTCATAACTCAATAGGGATTAGGGCCCAGAGCAAACTGGCTGTAAATATCCACACCTATTTCCTGGTGGGCTCTTCCCAAATGATAGAAATGTCAGCTCGATTGCTTTCAAATGATAGAAATGTCAGCTCGATTGCTTTCATTAATTTTGTGTTATGAGAAGTTAATGGGTTAAGATTATTGTCAAGTTCACTGGCGCTACCTATAGTTAGAAATTAGTTGCTAAGGGAATCAATTTACCGTCAGGTGAAATAATACCGACTATAGTTACACTCTCCAGCATCACGACCAGGTCCTTGGTAATAATGCTTGGGATGCTATTACAGGGGGGGGGGGGGGGGTTTGCTGGACCCCCTTCTCCCTCATGTTTAGCCCCATTACTTTGTAGATTGTGACTCGTTCGGTCCATTAGTTTGGGGATTTTAAGACCTTTCACCCCCTTTCTTTGTCAATAAAGGACCTTTTGTGCCATTTAGGTGTCGATTTTTCCTGGCAAGCGTTAGCGAGCCTGTACTGTAATTTTAGGTGAAACCGGCCTTTGGCCGGTAAATTATTCTACCGAAAAATTTACAAAATATTCTCGAATGGGGTGCTTCTTTTAAAGCTTGATGGAGGTCGAACGAGGAAACTAATACAAATATTAAATTAATAATACGATTTATAAACAATTTTGATAACATATGGCCTTTCAGCATAAGTGTGACCCTCTGAATGGGAATGTTAATCTGGTGTTAACCTCTTGTTAGCCCTTAACACCATAGCCTTATCCAAAACCTACACTCTTAAAGGTACGGGTATGAAGAAGGTCATAATATTGTCCTTAGTAATTGACCCTTATAATTAACTCACACACACACACACACACACACACACACTCTCTCTCTCTCTCTCTCTCTCTCTCTCTCTCTCTCTCTCTCTCTCTCTCTCTCTCTCTCTCTCTCTCTCACTCTCTCTCTCTCTCTCTCTCTCTCTCTCTTCTCATCTCTCTCTTTCTCTCTCTCTCTTCTCTATCTCTCTCTCTCTCTCTCTCTCTCTCTCTCTCTCTCTCTCTCTCTCTCTCTCTCTCTCTCTCTCTCTCTCTCTCTCTCTCTCTCTCGTTTGGTAGTAATAAACGGGTAAACCAACATCTATATTCCCATTTCCTTGACAATATTAAGACCTTTCGTGCAATTTAGGTGTGGACTCTTTTCCTGGTGAGCGATAACTAACGCCTACTGTATAATATAGTAGTAACGGGCCTCCGACTGGGACATTTCCTATCGACAAATGTACACCTTTATCTTGAAGGAGAGTCTTGAGGGGTGTTTTGTTAAAGCTTGATGGAAGTCTAGGGAGGAAGCTATAAATATATATAATACAAATTTAAGTAAATAAGCAAATAAATACGCCTATGTCCCTTAAGGGGAGATCTCCACTTCAGTTATTTTTTTCTTGACCCCCTTCTCCCTCATGTTTAGCCCCATTGCTTTTGATATTATAACACGTTTGCCCCATTAGTTTAGCGATTTTAAGAACTTTCACCCCATATTAAGACCTTTTGTGCTATTCAGGTGTCGATTTTATCCTGGCGAGCGATAGCGAGCCTGTAATTTAAGAGGAACCGGCCTTCGGCCGGGAAATTTTTCTACCGAAAAATGTACAAATTTATCTTGAAAGGGACTCCAGGGGGTGTCATTTTAAGCTTGATGGAGGTCTAGGGAACAAACTAAATGCCTCCCCTTAATATATTGCATTTGAAAATTAATATGTATCATTATGGCATTATAATATACGAATGTCAATACTTCAGTGTATATGCCATGGTTGCGTGTTGGATTCACTTTGAGGGTAAACATTATATTCATCATTCACACTGTCAAACCCATTTAATAGGTTAATAATTGGCCTAACGGATTAAGTGATATAAGCGGAGAGAGAGAGAGAGAGAGAGAGAGAGAGAGAGAGAGAGAGAGAGAGAGAGAGAGAGAGAGAGAGAGAGAGAGAGAGAGAGAGAGAGAGAGAGAGAGGCCATAAAGCAAATATCAAGCCTGTTTTTCCGACAAGCAGTGTGAAAAAAAAATGCATATATAGTTTTTAAAGCAGATGTTTTAACACTAGCCCATCCGACGTTTAGGTGGGTTATTACGACGTGGTTTTTATTATTATTTATTATCGTTGTTTTTATTGTTTATTATTATTATTATTATTATTATTATTATTTTGTGTTTATTTATTTTTTCATTATTATTATTATTTATATATTTTGATTTATTTGTTGGGGGGTGTATTTCATTTGTTGGGGGTGTATTTCATTTGTTGGGGGTGTCTTTCATTTGTTGGGGGTGTATTTCATTTGTTGGGGGTGTATTTCATTTGTTGGAGGGTGTATTTCATTTGTTGGGGGGTGTATTTCATTTGTTGGGGGTGTATTTCATTTGTTGGAGGGTGTATTTCATTTGTTGGGGGGTGTATTTCATTTGTTGGGGGTGTATTTCATTTGTTGGGGGTGTATTTCATTTGTTGGGGGGTGTATTTCATTTGTTGGGGGTGTATTTCATTTGTTGGAGGGTGTATTTCATTTGTTGGCGGTGTATTTGATTTGTTGGGGGTGTATTTGATTTGTTGGGGGGTGTATTTCATTTGTTGGAGGGTGTTTTTTATTTGTTGGGGGGTGTATTTAATTTGTTGGGGGGTGTATTTCATGTTGTTGGGGGGGTGTATTTCATTTGTTGGGGGGGTGTATTTCATTTGTTGGGGTGTATTTCATTTGTTGGGGGTGTATTTCATTTGTTGGGGGGGGGGGTATTTCATTTGTTGGGGGGTGTATTTCATTTGTTGGGGGGTGTATTTCATTTGTTGGGGGGGTGTATTTCATTTGTTGGGGGGGGTGTATTTCATTTGTTGGGGGGTGTATTTCATTTGTTGGGGGGGTGTATTTTTGTTGGGGGGTGTATTTTTGTTGGGGTGTATTTTTGTTGGGGTTGTATTTCATTTGTTGGGGGGTGTATTTCATTTGTTGGGGGTGTATTTCATTTGTTGGGGGTTGTATTTCATTTGTTGGGGGGTGGTATTTCATTTGTTGGGGGGTGTATTTCATTTGTTGTGGGGTGTATTTAATTTGTTGGGGGGTGTATTTCATTTGTTGGGGGGTGTATTTCATTTGTTGGGGGGTGTATTTCATTTGTTGGGGGGTGTATTTAATTTGTTGGCGGTGTATTTCATTTGTTGGGGGTGTATTTCATTTGTTGGGGGTGTATTTCATTTGTTGGGGGGGGTATTTCATTTGTTGGGGGTATTTCATTTGTTGAGGGGTGTATTTCATTTGTTGGGGTTTGTATTTCATTTGTTGGCGGTGTATTTCTTTTGTTGGGGGTGTATTTAATTTGTTGGGGGTGTATTTCATTTGTTGGAGGTGTATTTCATTTGTTGGGGGGTGTATTTCATTTGTTGGGGGGTGTATTTCATTTGTTGGGGGTGTATTTCATTTGTTGGGGGTGTATTTCATTTGGTGGGGGTGTATTTCATTTGTTGGGGGTGTATTTCATTTGTTGGGGGGTGTATTTAATTTGTTGGGGGTGTATTTTATTTGTTGGGGGGTGTATTTCATTTGTTGGGGGGTGTATTTCATTTGTTGGGGGGGTATTTCAATTGTTGGGGGGTGTATTTCATTTGTTGGGGGGTGTATTTCATTTGTTGGGGGGGTATTTCATTTGTTGGGGGTGTATTTCATTTGTTGGGGGGTGTATTTCATTTGTTGGGGGTGTATTTCATTTCTGATCAATGTACTCATACTTGGCCTCCTAGGGGAAAAAAAAAAAAAAAAAAAAAAAAAAAAAACTCTCTGGGCCCCCTTCAAGCTAGACACTCCTCTAATCCCCCTTCAAGCTAAAATTTTACATTTTGTCGATGGAAATATTAACCGGCCACCGCTCGCACAATAATCAATCGACACTTGAATGGGACGAAACGTCATATAATCACCATACTAATGAGCTGAAACGTCGAAAAGAGAGAGAGAGAGAATATATTGTCATGAACATTTTACCGATCTCTCAACTCTCAGGAAAGATCGATCGTGTGACGCCGCCTCCAGGAGTAAATTAACTTTCTCGACTGTGTGGTTTGAGCGTCAGGTGGTTAAGGGGGAGGTTGGGTATTTTTCTGGGCACCCTTCTCCCTCATGTTTAGTCCCAATAGTTTTCAGATTTGAAGACATTCGACACATTAGGTTGGCGATTTTAAGACCTATCGCCCCATTCCTTTATCAATATTAAGACTTTTCGTGTCATTTAGGTGTCGATTTATTCCTGGCGAGCGTAAGCGAGCCTGTAATTTGAGAGGAATCGGACTTCGGCCGGGACATTTTTCTATCGAATAATGTACAAAATTATCTTGAAGGAGGGTCTTGGAGGGTGTTTTTTTAAAGTTTGATTGAGGTCCAGGGAGGAAACTAAAAAATGTATAGCCTAATAAAAATATACATAAATGAGCAAATAAATACGCCCATCCCCCCCCCCCCCCCCTTAACTGAGTGAAACTTATTGTCTACCTCCACCACCACCACCACCAGATTCTCCAAGTCTGGCAGGAAGGATTCAGGCACTTGCGTTAATGTTTAGCCTTTTTCTAGTTAGTCTTGGGGACAACCTAAAATGTTTCCGTAGTTAACTCAGAATAGAGCTCAGTAATTAAACTGTGGAAAAGTGTGGGTTTAGAGATTGGAAAAAGGGTGATTCATATCTATAATCATTTAGCCTATTAAGGAATGTTGGTATTGGTAAACTCATCCACCATAAGGTTAGAAAGATATATCAAATAATCAAGAGTAATTCATTATCAATAAAAACAACTTGATTTTACATACTTATTTATAGGAAGGAAGAAATATACTGTATATATCATTTAACTATTGGATGACATGTTACTGATTAGGACAAACCTCTGGAATGAAATGGGCTAGATCTTTCTCATGTAATTCCCATAACGCCCTCGAGTCTTTCCTAAGCTCAATAAAATAGTAAAATGGTAGCCCTAATACAAATGTAATGTAGTGAAAGCGTAAACCCTTTGGAGATCCGATTACGCATGTCTGTTCTGTTTTCTGGCTATTATTAGACGATTTTATTCCCCTACACCCCC
The DNA here is from genome assembly GCA_032716605.1 of Paralithodes platypus. Taxonomy (NCBI): domain Eukaryota; kingdom Metazoa; phylum Arthropoda; class Malacostraca; order Decapoda; family Lithodidae; genus Paralithodes; species Paralithodes platypus. The sequence continues at coordinate 3,821,115 of CM064562.1, read as the reverse complement.
CCCCCCCCCCCTTCGAGATACAATTGTGCCGATTCCTCGTAAGTTGCAGGCTCGCTATCGCTGGCCAGGAAAAATCGACACCTGAATGGCATGAAAGTTTTTAATATTGACGAAGACATCGGGCGAAGGGTTTTTAAAAATCCAAACGAATAAGGCGAACGTCTTTAAATATCATAACTAATGGGGCTAAACACGAGGGAGCATGGGGTCCAAAAAAACACCCCCTTAATTCACTTTTTTCCTTTGCTTGTTTTCTTTCACTCTTGACCCTTATTATATTTTCTTATTCTTTCTCGTTCTCTCGTTCTATTTCGATTTTCCTTTTATTTTAAGATTTCATTTTTATTAACTCCTGTTTCTCTGTTCTCCCTTCCCATCTTTCTGTGTGTTCGTTCGTTCGTCCCCCCTCCTCTCTCTCTCATATCTCTCTCTCTCAACTACATGTATTTACTTCTCTAATCAATGAAATATATCTCTCTCTCTCTCTCTCAACTACATGTATTTACTTCTCTAATCAATGAAATATCTCTCTATCTCTCTCTAAGCTACATGTATTTACTTAACTAATCAATAAAATCTATTTCTCTCTCTCTCTCTCTCTCTAAAAGCTACACGTATTTACCTATATAATCAATTAAAAAAAAATCTCATTCTCTCTCTCTCTCTCTCTAAGCTTCGTGTATATATTTACCTTAGCTAATCAATGGAAATCTGGCAACACTCGAATACTCCGTTATCAGCCAATCACTTCCTACCTCCCACGCTTGCTGACATGCGATTGGTCCAGACAAGCGGTGACGTCACGAATTAAAACGTTGCGTGAGGGGGAATGTGTGTGTGTATTTATAATAATAATAATAATATAGTAAAAGTGCCACTTTGCCCCTAATCAAAACGGCATACCCAACCCAACTCTGTGATGGGTTACTATCATCACTACTATTACCACCATCATCACAACTACTATCACCACCATCACTACTACTGTTAGTGGAGGGGGGAGATAAATTTGTGCATTTTTTCGGTAGTGTTCCAGTCAAAGGAAGGCCGATTCATCCTAAAATGCAGGCTCGCTATCGCTCGCCAGGAAATAATCGTCACTTAAATGGCTATACAAAAGGCTTTAAAATCGCTAAATTAATGGGGCGAATGTCTTAAAATCTCAAAACTAATAGGGCTAAACTTGAGGGGGAAGGGGGGTCCAAAAGCCCCCCCCCCCCCCCCCCGCCTCCTCCTATAAATGTCCATACAATATACCCTTTTAGTAGTTATAATGGCAGTTATAAAGGCATCTCTATAAGGACAGAAAGGTACAATCGCGCTAATAAGTCATGTCTTGGCACCAGGTATGTTTTGATCAATCATTGATATCAGCAATATCTAAGCTTCATTTCTTCATATCGAGTGAATTATACAAACATATTCCAACACTTACCCACCCTATTCAACTTCTGACAGACATTAATACAGCACAGAGCGAGTCAAACGTAATGACAGCTGGGACATGACTTATTAGCGCCACCGTACATCACAATCAATAAAGCCAAGGATCTAATATACCTTTTGGTCGTACCCTTTTATATGTGTATCCCTTTGAGAGTATACAAGCGACGTGTTATATTTTATTCTAGCTATATCTAGACGATATTATACAGCTTAAGGGGAGATATCGACTTGAGGGATTTTTTCTGGACCCCTTTCTCCCTCATGTTTAGCCCCATTGCTTTTGAGATTGTAAGACAGTCGCCCCATTAGTTTGGCGATTTTAAGAACTTTCGCCCCATTTCCGTCAATTTTAAGACCTTTCGTGCAATTTAGGTGTCAATTTTATCCTGGCGAGCGATAGCGAGCCTGTAATTTAATAGGAACCGGCTTTCAGCCGGGAAATTTTTCTACCGAAAAATGTACAAATTTATCTTGAAAGGGGCTCAAGGGGGTGTAATCTTAAGCTTGATGGATATCTAGGGACCAAACTAAAATCCTCCCCTTTAGAAGGATCTATGGTAGTTAAAAGGGTTGGTTGAGATAGTTTGAAGCCTTATTATTGCTAGAGGTCCTCCCTAAGCGGAATAAAATCGTGTAATCATTGCCAGAATATAATGAAAAGGACATCACCGGTACTGAACGGGTTATGGAAAGAAAGGTAAATCACTATCCATAAACCCAATGATCGTATAATTATGCCTTATTGTCACACCCTGTTGATACCTTTTAGAGTGCGATCTGATAATTAAGGGAATAGTGGCTGTTATTTTGTTTATATTTATTCAGTCATTCATATTTTTGTTTCCTCGCTAGACCTCCATCAAGCTTAAATAATACACCCCCTAGACCCCCCTTCAAAATATTTTTTTATTTTTTTCGGTAGAAAAATGTTCCGGCGGCCGATTCCTCTTAAAACTACAGGCTGGCTATCGCTCGCCAGGAAAAAATCGACACCTAAATGGCACGAAAGTTCTTAAAATTGACAATGAAATGGGGCGAAAGGTCTTAAAATCGTCAAACTAAATGGTCCGAACGTCATGAAATCTCAAAACGAATGAGGGCTAAACACGAGGGAGAAAGTGGTCAGAAAACCGGCCCATCTCTCCCTTAAGTACCGGTAATAATAATCCCTCCAACCACGAGCTAATAATGACCACGGCGCTTCACTTGATCACATAATTATCTTGGAATTATTACTGTTACCGGGAGAAAACTACCACACTTATAGAGGACAGTGGTTATTTTGGGGGGTCTAGTTATTTATATATTCATTTATGTTTTAGTTTCCTCCCTAGACCTCCATCAAACTTGAAACAAACACCCATTAGATCCCCCTACGAGATTATTATTTATATTTTTCCTGGAGCCCGTCTAAAATGACTATATTTAATGGGCTCAGCCCATTAAATGTACATTTAACAAAAAATAATAATTTATATTCTGATTTAGGTTCATAAATACTTTGATTTGGACTGACTGAATATGATAGAAAGAGCAAGAGACAATGTGTGTGTGTGAGTGTACGTGTATTATAGGTTTGTGTGTCAGACAGAGTGTGTGTTTGTGTGTGTGTGTGTGTGTGTGGACGAGTCTCATTTGCGTGGGTGTGCTTTGTGTGTATGTGTATGTGCTTTGTATGTAGGAGTGTGTTATGTGTGTTTGTGCTGTATGTATGTGTGCTTGTGTATGTGTGTATGTATGAATGTGTATGTGTGCTTGTGTATGTATGTATGAATGTGTGTGTGTATGTATGTATGAATGAATGTATGTATGTGTGTGCGTGACTGTATGTACGTAATGAGTGTCCACCAACCGTCTATGCTCGCACCACATCCGGAGCCATCACCCAGCTAGTGACCAAACACAACCACCACCACCACCACCACCAGTATAGCAGCAGCAGCAGTAGTGTGCTCCTTACTGGGAGGTATACAAGGTGTTCTCTATACCGGGTTCTTGGCTAATCATATCTAAGGTAAATGTCACCTTTCTTTATTATATATGTGTGTATGTATGTATTTATGTATGTGTGTGTGTATGTATGTATGTATATGATAATGCATGCGTATGTATGTATGTACAGTATATGATAATGTATGCGTATGTATGTATATATGTATGTATGTATGGATGGATGTATATAATAAGGTATGCGTATGTATGTATCGGTATGTATGTCTATGTATCGTATGTATATCATCATATGCACTGTTTGTACGTATGTATACTCGTAAATATATGTACAGTAGGCTATATGCTGTATGTATGTATGTATGAATGTGTACTCTACTTATGTATGCCACGACTATAGTCTATTTGCTGTAGGTAGGCGAGAAATCATGACCTCTAACCTCTGTAACTCAACAACGACTAGAGTAATCGAGCTAATATTCCTAGCATTTGGGAAGAGTCAGTCAAAGAATAGATGTGGAAAATTACAGCCAATTTTCTCTAGCCCTTTTTGAGTTACAGAGGATAGAGTTCATGATTTTTCGCCTACTTACAGCGAATAGACAATAGTTGTGTGGCCACCAGAAATTGTTAACCCTTTCAGTACCGGTGACTGATAATATATTCTACCTATATTTAGAACGGTTTTATGCAGCTTAGGAAGGATATGTGGTAGGTAAAAGAGTAATATACAGTAGTTTAAAATCTTAGACTAGTGTAAAACCCCTTCCCGATCTGAATAAAATATAATATGTGTGAAAGTGTATAACTGTATGTATGTGTGAAAGTGTATGTATGTGTGTATAATATGACTGTTCTGAGTGTATGACAAAATGTTTAATGTGTCAGTAACCATTGAGTCTGATGTCACCGGAAATGAGACAGTAGTTCTTAAGATAGCGCATCCGAGTACACTATCTCCACCTTTCTACCTCACTGTCTACCTCTACTCTCACACTCATTCTCTCACTCACTCTCACTCTCTCTCTCACTTTATACCAAACCGATAGAAGATATATTTGTTATGGTTTCGCCATAATATAAACATACCAAGTAAATTAACAAATCACTCCCATGATGTCAATGCAGATTATCAAAGTATTGATAAATTATAGCAGGACATTATATATATATTGTATATCCCTAAGTGTAGGTGCTATCCTGCACCTGTGCTGTCTGCAGTGGAAGTACTGTAGCCTTAAAATTAATACAAAGGAAAGCAACCAACCACTCAGACACCCTCAGTGTGTGTGTGTGTGTGTGTGTGTGTGTGTGTGTGTGTGTGTGTGTGTGTGTGTGTGTGTGTGTGTGTGCGTGTGCGTGTGTGTGTGTGCTTGCATTCTTAACTATTTTTGTAATGTCCGTGTTTATATATTCCTACTTACTGTCGTTAATTTCGTATTTGAATGTATAGCTACTTGAAATTACTTATCTACATTCTTTGGCTTAGGTAAAGAGCTCTATCTTCCATTATTTATGATGATGTTTGACCGATTCTGTGATAAATAATGAAATAAAACTACCAGTAACTCGGCGCTCGGTTATTGCCTTGGAATTGCTCGGGGCCTTGGGGCTGTTCGGCCAGGCAGCTTGGGGAACAACAACAACAACCAGTAACTCCACACTATATTTGTGTTTCTATGTGTTTAACTTGGCGGACATTTTAGTCACTGTGCAGATTATGTTTCGATAACTAATGGAAAAAACAAAACTATTATGTATCTACTGTATATCATATTAATTCCAAGTTTTTTATAATTAGCAAAATATTTGGCTATAAAATCGTTAAAATAGCTGAGTAATTAAGATGGGTACAAGCCAAGGTCTCGTCAGCTTAACCCCTTCTGTACCGGCAACATATTTCAATATTTTATTTCAGCTACATTTAGATAATTTTGTTAAACTTAGGAAGGATATATGGTAACTCAAACGATAAATTGTGACAGTCTGCAGCCTTTTAATTGGTTGACGTCCTTCCTAAGCTGAATAAAATCGCCTAACAGTTGGCAGAATATGATGAAAAGGATGTCACCGGGACAGAACGGGTTAAAAATGAAAACTACTGTATAGGTACCAGAAATAATTGTGGAGGATCAAACCCCAAAGAAAAGAGTGTGATAATAATACAGTATGTGTTGCGTAGGGTAAATGTCAGTCCGTATCCGAGGTGTTTTGTAAAGTACGCGAGTTGGGGTTTTCCTTGCTCTAGCTCTTACTCACTCTCACATATATCTCACGCTATCTCTCTCTCTCTCTCTCACTTTCACTCGCTCGCACACACATACACGCGAACACAGCTGGTAACTCTTTATCTCTCTGAAAACTCTCCCTTTACGCCCGTGAGTATATCTCTCTCTCTCTCTCTCTTTCTCTTCCTCCCTTTCTCTCTCTCTCTCTCTCTCTCTCTCTCTCTCTCTCTCTCTCTCTCTCTCTCTCTCTCTCTCTCTCTCTCTCTCTCTGCAAAGGTTAGTTAGATTAACCCAGTTTTATCAAAATCCATCTATTTTATCTCAATATACTGTATTTTGCAAACACACACAGATATGGAGATATGAGATGAGATATGAGTGTGTGTGTGTGTGTGTGTGTGTGTGTGTGTGTGTGTGTGTGTGTGAGAGTGTATGTGTGTGTGTGTGTGTGTGTGTGTGAACGAGTGAAAGTGAAAGAGTACAGTAGGGAAAACAACCAAGAGTACTTACAGTTGACCACATGACTGTATATCCACTCAATGACTTTATGTATGGAAGGAAACTCAGTAAAATTGACTTACATCAATAATATGGTATAACACCGTTAATTGGTCAGATTATTTAACTATTGCTTAAGAAAATACAGTTCTAATTCAATCTTAATAATCTTCTTTCCATACATATAATCACTGACTGTATACAAGTCCATGTGGCTAACTCTAGACGAGTTTATCCAGCTGAGGAAGGAGCTTTATTAGAAATGTAAGATGTCAAACCGATCTCAGTCCGATTAGCCTATGTACGTGTAATTGAGGTAGTTATTAAACACACACAGACACACACATTTTATATATATATATATATATTTTGGTGTAGCCAGGTAATAAATTTCCTTTAAGGCAGGCGAGGTTGAAGGAAATACAGGTATCAGCATTAATTATTTTATTATTAAGGCTTTCAATAGAGCCTTAATAATAAAATAATTAATGCTGATACCTGTATTTCCTTCAACCTCGCCTGCCTTAAAGAAAATATATATATACAGAGAGAGAGAGAGAGAGTAGCGTAATAAACTAAGTGTAATCGATAAAGTCATTAAATCAATTATAATGTAGACTGCATACCCAACACTGCGACCAACCATTCCAGTAGTCCGCCCCCACCCCACCCCCACTCACACACTCCGTAAACTATACTATTTACCCCTGCCTCTGTCCATGACCTTTATAAATATGTAAATAGAAATTAAAAAAACAAATTTAATATGTTGATATTGAAATTATGTAACCATCCCATGTACGCCATTTTGGAGTTCTCACACACACACACACACACACACACACACACACACACACACACACACACACACACACACACACACACACACACACACACACACACACTCTCTCTCTCTCTCTCTCTCTCTCTGCCGAAAAAAATATACCTAGAAATAATAGCGAGCACTAAATTGCCGATAAAATGCATGCATATACACGAATGGCGATTAAAACAAATATTATTAGTTAATGGCTAGTAAAAAAAAAAATCCATATAAACAAATGACGAGGACATTTGTATTCTATTAATGGACGAGGAAACCATCTATGTATAATGTACGGTATGTATATACTCACTCAGGTATACATACCCCATAGCTGTGGGTGGCCGACTCTAGACAACGAGTCCGAACAAAAACAACAAAATATGATCGGAAAAACATTCACACACATCTAGGAAATAAAAACAAATCTATAAATAAAGGGAGAGACAAAACAAATTGCCAATGCATTAATGTAGACAAAACAATACTGAAAACAAAAATAAGCATATAATAACGCCAAAGAAAAAAGAAATGTTTTAACCCCTTTTGTACCGACGTCTTTTATATTGTATGCTAGCTATATTTAGACGATTGTGTGCAGTTTAAGAATTATCTGAGGTAGTACAAAAAAAACATTAAGTGAGATAGTTCGAAGCCTATTAATTGATGGAGGCCCTTTTTAAACTGACGAAAATCGTGTAATAATAGCCAAAATAGAGTTAAAAGGATGGCACCGGTAATGAATAGGTTAAAAGGACAAGAACAAACAAATGAATGCCGAGATAATACGTCGATAATGAATGCTTGTAAAAAATGGTCCTATTACTCATGCAAATGGGGAGAGGGTTTTTTTTGTTGGCCTTCCTTCTCCCTCATTTTTAGTCCCATTAGTTTTCAAATTTTAAGACGTTTTCCACACTAGTTTTGTGACCTTTCACCCCATGTATTTGTCAATGTTAATTATTAAGACCTTTTGTGCCATTTAGGTTTCAATTTTGTTTCCTGGTGAGTTATAGCAAGTCTGTAATCTAGGAGGAACCAGCCTTTGGTCGGCATATTTATCTACCGAAAAATTTACAAATGTATCTAGAAGGGGGATCTTTATTTTGTTATTTGTATGTATTGATTTATGTTGTGTAGCTTGATAGAGGTCTAGGGAGGAAACTAAAATTAATAATGAATAAATAAACAAATCGACCAATAAATAAACCTCCCCCCTAATGTATAATTTTGTCTACATTAACCCTTTGAACACGATGAAACCTATCATATATATTATGTTGGCTACCATTAGACGATTTTATTAATATTACGAAGGGCATGTGCGCGACAGAAGGTCCGTGAAGATATAATTTGTCCCTTTAATATACTTGAGGTCCTTACAAAGCTGAATAATGTCGTCCAATGCTAGCCAGATTATAATTAAGGGGGGTTTTCTGGACCCCCTTCTCCCTCTGGTGTAGCCCCATTAGTTTTGAGATTTTAAGACGTTCGGCCCATTAATTTGGCGATTCTAAACCTTCCGTCTCATTGTTTGCCAATATTAAGACCTTTCGTGCCAATTAGGTGTAAATTTTTCCCATTTTTCTACCGAAAAATTTACAAACTTATCTCGAAAGGGGGTTTTGAGGTTTGATCATGGTCTAAGGAGAAAAAAAATTAAAGTGGCCCCGGACCCTGAGAATAGAACTTTAAATGTTGTTTCTGTTCGGGCTCTGTCTCGTGTCGGCCACCCCCAGAATGGGGTATGTGCCTGAGTATATACATACATACATAGGCCTACAATATTTATTAAGAAAAAAAAATACAAAATGTCGACGGATGTTAGGTATAAAAGGTTGCCTTCTGATAATTATCATATATATTTTTTTAGTCTAGGTATTAAGTAATAAATAAATCTTTATAACTAGAAGTGCAATAAATACTTTGCAAAAAGGTTCTTCAGCTTACCATATATTTCGCTGGATTCCGAAGAGTGAGATTCCCTGAGCAATACAACCTAGAAATGAAGAGGTGCCCATTAACATTCTGCTCCTCAAAAATACAGTATATATAAACAAATACAATATAACAAAAGCTTAAAAATAAAGAGGCCCATATCAACCTTCTGTTTTTGCACAAATTAATACAATACAAATTACACACCCTGCACAAGTGCCAATCACTATCAGATGAAGAGGGAGGGACACGTACAGGCTGAAGGAGAACAGCGCACACACACACACACACACATATATATATATATATATATATATATATATAAATATATATATATATATATATATATATATATATATATATATATATATATATATATATATACCAGGTATATATATATTATGAAAGCAATGTCAATTAACACGACATTATTTTTATATCATTATATCCACAAACGTCCTTAACATCTAACCACATACACAATAAAGTGTAGGGTTAATAAATGATGAATGATTGCAACTGCCGGGAATCGAACCCGGGTTAGATGTTAAGGACGTTTGTGGATGTAATGTGATATATACAGTATATATATATACACACACACATTAGGAGGGGTCACGGGGAGGTTTGTTTGTTTTCTGGACCCCCTTCACCCTCATGTTTATCCACATTAGTTTTGAAATTTTAAGAAGTTCGCCCTATTAGTCAGGCAATCTTAAGATTTGTCGTGCCATTTATGTATCTATTTTTTCCTGGCGAGTAATAGCGAGCCTGTAATTTAGGAGGAACCAGCCTTTGGCCGGGAAACTTTTCTACCGAAAAATTTGCAAATTCATCTCGAAGGGAGGTCTTGGGCGTATTGTTTTAACACCTGTACCGGCGACGTCTTTTTCATTTCATTCCAGCTATATACAAACGATTGTATTCAGCTTAGGAAGGACGTCTAGCAATTAAAAGGCTACAGACTCTCTCCATTCATCTTTTTTTGCTACCATATATCCATCCTAAGCTTCATAAAATCGTCTAAATGTAGCTAAAGTCAAATAAAAACTACAAAAGGGTTAAGCTTCATGGAGGTCTAGGGAGGAAACTAAATGAAAGACAAATAATGAATAAATTAATAAATGCGCAAATAAAATCCAAATCTCCCCTTAACTACAGACTCCTAGTCCTTATAGACAACGTGAAGGCTATGGAGATAGTTTGCAGCCCTTTAACATTATCTGGTGCTATGCTGGGGATATGCTATTTTGTCTATTATTATGATTATTATTTTTCGAGCAATGTATTTTCACTTTGCAACCTAGAATATGTAGAATGCCTCCCCAAACCCCCTTCAAACAGAAAACAAAAAAATATATAAAACCTACCAGGCCCCCATTACAGCTAGAAGATTCGATTCCCTTCGGCCGTTCGGGATTGCTTTGAAAACCAAAGGCCACCGAGTACATTTTTCGGTAGAAAATGTCCCGGCCGAAGGCTGATTTCTCCTAAATTACAAGCTGGCTATCGCTAGTCCAGAACAAAATCGACACCTGAATGGGATGAAGCGTCTTATAATTACCCAAGTAATGGAGTGAAACGTTTAAAAAATATCCACACTAATAGAGTGAAACAGGGAGGGTTAAACAAAATAAACACACACACGCCAGATAGGGTTAATTCCTAGTGGCCCTTCCTAAGTTGCATGAAATCATGTAATGTTAGCCAGAATAAATTAGAAGTGACGCCATCAAAGCTAGTCCTTCACCCACAAACCCCACATATCATGCTTACCCAGAACAGCAGCACAGACCTCTACACGGATTACAAACGAACTACTGTACGCAATCACTAGCACGACACTGTGTATCAAACCAGAAACTACTGATTTAACGTATAGAAGAGTTACAGTAGTAATTCATTCGAATCTTCGAACCTTTAAAGCCACTCTGAAGCATTATTTTGTTTGGGTTAAATACAGATTCAAGTATATACTATATTAAATGCATATTCTGTGAATACAAACGTTACCTATCATTTGGATATTTTCCATGAGGAGAGCGGTGAAGATTTGGCCACTTTTTACAAAAATAATCGTTAAAAATAAGTATTGGAAGCAGTTTACATTTATTGGTGCCACGGTAAAGCCCCCAATCTTGGCTATTTTTCCGTTACGCTTGAAGCTTTATCTAGGTTAGTTAATGAATGGGACAATTACGAACCCCCCCCCCCCATGAAAAACAAAAATTATAGGTGGGATGGTTCGACTATACAGTATATCTTAAGTAAATTAATCGCAGTTAAAAACAAAATCTGGGATTACTATTATGTAATTATTTACCATTTCAATTATATTTCACTGCTGCTGAATAATTGTTGTATCTTCCACACTAATTACATTTATGGAGGAATGGTTCGAGCAGTGGACGAACCATATCCCTCCCATTCATTATTAGCTGTCCGAACCATCGCACACATCACCATATTATTATATATACAGTATATATATATAATGTCAAGTTCATAATACGATATTCACTGCTAAATATCTTAAATACAATCAAGATTCAGCATAAAATTTATTGAAATGATGCATGACATATTCATAGAGGTAGAGCTTACGATACAAACCTAAAAAAAAATACATCAGAATTGTAAAATACACACAATATTAGCTCAATCTTCAACAGTTGGTATCACTTCTTATGGAAGCAATTATTATGGGCTTTTATTGGTAACAAATTAACACGTTCTCGCAAAACCTTGCATTCACAGGGCCCATTTTTTTACAAGAAATGGAATACCAAACCACCCCACTGTCCGAACCATCACCGCGTCCCCCTATATATCATTTGGGAAATGAACCAGAAATAGGGAAAGGACACCACATATGACTCAGATGCTCTATCATACAACGATTATTAAAGGTGAATTCCAGAGGGGAAACCTATTCAAACTACAATGCCCGTTGGGATCTGCTTGGGTTTAGGGGTATAATACGGAAGAACTTTCATCAATGTGTCCTGGCAACATAGAAATATAGCTTATCTTTAAGTTATTTTTATGTGGCGAGAACTGGCGTGTTTACCATGACGTCACTATTGTCAATGGCGGGAACACTCGACATGGGAAATGGGTGAATATGTGGTCTTTTTGATGTGAGAAACTCGTATACTAAATTAATGTATACATGTTTAGCCTATAGCTCAACATTTGGCTTCACCACTATCTGGTCAAGGGACTGCGATATATAAATTGAACAGAAAACGATACTATCATTAAGAAATAGGCCTTACAAGCGACCTCCCTTGACTCTGGACCAAGATAAACACTCAAAATCACTGCCTAGGCCCTGACTATGTTTATTGTTGGCAAGATTGGATTAATTATTTCTTGATGTGCACCACATCTTCAGGACCTTGTTCGATGTTTTGCAGAGCTTAGTATTGAATTGAAAGGTACTAATGAAGAAAAACAGACCTGTCCGCGAGCGTGTGTCAGATCAGATCAGATGTGGTTCGGGAAGTAATGCCTTAACAACGGCACTTCCCTGAGAGGTTCTTGTAATTTTCCTTTTGTGACGTGCTCTGTTATATTATATTGTATTTATTTTTATTTTTTCTATATGTTGCATTATAATCTATTTCTTCTTATTCCAGCTCCTTCATTTTCTTGGTTCTTGTTCTCCACATCCCATATAACATCTTCTTCACTCGTTCCTGGTTTTCTTCTTTGAACAGTAGATTTCCTATCACTTGATTTTCCTCCTCAACGTAAGGTTGTTGTAGCGCTGTTTCCTTTACTCTCGCTTCTATATATATAGGGCACCATCAAATAAAGTGTTTGATGTCCTCTATCTCAGCATTACATAGTAAGCATTTTATATCTCCTCCTACATGCCTGTTCCTGTCTCTTAAATTTAAATTATTCGTTCTACACCTATATAATATGACTGAAGCTTCTGTATTATCATAAAGTTCTTCTTCTCCCTTTATTTCTGATTTAAAGGCCCTGTATATTTCTAAACTGCTTTTCTCCCCTAGCTCTTCCTGCGATGGAAGAGTGATGGGGAGAAGTATCTATGTTTACAATATGTCGAATCAGCTGTTCCATCTCCCAAGTTCCCAACTGACGGCCGAGGATGCCAACGGCGTTTTAAAATAGTTTTTTCATGAGTTTAATGGAGTTATATCGATATTGCCCGTATAGGGCTACGTATTACAGTATAGGCCTATTCATGCCAAGTTATGACCCTGTAGTAAACTTCGTTTTTCCTTTCATCCCTATATATTTGCCTGTAGGCTATATTTGCATAATTGCCTTTTGGTATAAACCAACAAATTGTGTAGCATAACTATAATAAAGTTACCTATGCAATATGTCAGACGTACTCTAGTACAGTAGCCTATACATACTGATAGGCGAGGTGTGGGCATAGAAGCTTGATCGGTCGATCCTTCGCCCAAAACTCCCGCACATCATTTTGTCCGAGAACATCAACTCTGCATCAAACGAACGACTACTGCCACTACAATAATAAATAAATAAATAGGATATTTGAATATATATATAATTAAAGATGATGATCAATCGTGAATATATCCTATATTATACCATATACATAGGATAGCCTATAATACATTGCCTACAGTAGGCCTGTATCGCTGTATGAACGCAATAAATGAAATATATGCCATTGAATGGTAAAAGTGGAACTCCCTGCCTAGGCGAACTCTTTCGTCTGTTTAACAATAATAATACTACTACTACTACTACTAATAATAATAATATTAATACTATTTATTCAGTTAACATATTCTACAATGTTGGTACCACATAGACCTAATGTTACAAATATATGACATGTAGCCTACCAGCTGTGCATAACTCCAACTAAGGATTATAGCCCAATAATGCCGTTAGGCGTATTTCCATTTCCGACTCTATATGTCTTCCCTTCTTGCTGGAAGTTTGCTCTCATTCAACCATGTCCCAAAGAAGGGTGACGTCTAGCTCTCAACTCTCCAACTATCGCCCAGATCAGATGAAGTATTGAGGGATAAGCATTTACAACGGCACCTCGTATTTACATTCTACTTTTCCAATTTTTTCTGAAGCGTGTAGAGAGGGGAGAAGGGGTGTTGGAGAGAGAGGAAGCTGTTGGAGTGGCGTTGTTATGTGTGTTTTAGTCTGTATACGTCGTCAGGATGTTCCCTGACTGGGTGCGAGCATGTGAAACATGCTAGGACGTACTACCACACCCACTAAATGTCCACTGTGGCAGGGATTCGATCCCGGGTCTTGCAGATTCACACGTGAGCGTGCTCACCACTCGATCACCACGGAAATTGCATCTCATGTCTCGCATATCCAAAGTTATTGAAACTATTAATGTGGGGATTAGGCCCGAGCATATAGATAGATAGATTAATTCATGTTTAATTTTGTTTTAACCCCAACTGTACCAGAGGGTATTACCATAAATGTACCTCTTTTCTTCTTCCCTCCAGTACCAACCAATGTGGCAAAAAATGGCTTCAGAGTCGAGAACGTGTGTACCCTTCCCAACGTCCCTTACATTTGGCCTCTGTCACTCGATCTTTGGCTGAAAAACTCTTTACAGGCAACCTGCCATTTGTATCCTTCATACACATAGAGGAAAACAAAATGAAACGAAACCAAACGAAAGTAACCCATACCCATCGACAATGACTTATGTACAGTAGCTGTATTACAATAATGAGCCACAGGCGGGTGGTGGTGCGTGAGCAAGGTGTTTGGTAATAATTCAGCGTTACTCAAGGTGATGTGACTCACAACCTCTGCTCACAACTATCTCGGGGTACCATTACTCATAATTATAACCCACTCATTTGTACCAAAATTCCATTGATCTTGTGGATATATCCCAAAAGCGAAGATCAATGGAACAAGAGCCGCTTGCAATGGTTCATTGATGAAATGATAATCGGTGAAGCTTGAACACACGGGTTTTACGTATTAGTTAGTTCAGCGATCGTTATATGATACATTTTGTAAACGGTATATAGTATTCAATGAGAATAAATGGAAGTGAAGCAAAACGACGGGAAAGTATACGAATAATAGTGGGAGATTGTGAAAGAACCATCAGCTCAGTTCAGCTCTGCCCGGAAGCCCGAGTGAAGCCATCACCTCAAGTAGTAAATAACTACTAAAAACCTCCTCGCAAGACGGCTTAGGACCCTAATTCCCCCCCCTTTCCAGCGGCACCTTAAATTCAGACGCAGGTGAGGTACAAGTGGGAAGGTAAGGTGTGATATTTAAGGTTGTAATAGACTCTGACTGATCGAGATAAGGGAGGATGTAGGTGTTTTTGTGGAGGCTACACCCTGTTTTGGCTCGGGGGTGGAGGGACTATTGCCGAGCAGGACAAACCTAAACCTTGGAGCTTGATCTTACCCCGAGTGTTAGTTTTTGGGTCGAGTATAGGCCTAAACCTAGAAATAATGTACTTAAAGGTGATAAGGTATAGCCTAGGCTAGTGGCGGCACACTGGCGTCAATATTTCTTGAGCTTCTAGTCTGGTTGGCCAATAGGCTAGGGGCGAGAATAAAAGGTGATGGGCAGACAAGGCTAGCCTATCCCTAGGCTATTTTTACAGATTGATTTTCTTACTCTTCAAGTTTAACCTAGTGGGGGCAGGGTGCCAAAACAGAAATTATCCAGTTCTCGGGAAATCTATAAATGCACTGTAGGCGGTAGGCCTAGCTGCTGGCTGTACACTTATTAAATTGTTCCGGTAATCTGGCTAAAAAGTTACCGGCTTACAAAATGAGAACATAGAGGCAGGGTGCAGATCCCCTTTGGACACTAAGTTTGGACTTTGGTTAGGGTAAGTTATTGCAAATCTTCCAAAATAAGATACCAGTAGATAAGATACTACTGTAGCCTACCACGGCATGACGGCAAACTCTTATTGTCCTAGGCTATAGGCTAGCCAGGGTGTCGAATGACCCTGTTTTTTTGAGTGATACAACTTTCTGTATAATGATAAAAAAAAAAATAATCCTAGCCTAGGCCTATTAAAAGTTAGACATCTAAAATAGGCCTAGGCTTAGGCCTACTGTGTTCCAAAACTCAAGAGTAGCCTAGGCTAGGTTAGCCTAGCCTAGCCTTAGCTACGTTGGTCTAGGCTAAGTTTAATATACACTTCCCAGGTCATTTTAACAGTTCTATTGCTTCTATATATCATATAATACACCATAGAGTAAGTTTTTAATAACTAGAAAAAAGGTCATCTTCTAAATAATTACCATAATTGAGGACCTTCGCCATTCCCGGGTTAAGAGTGGGCTCTGAGTCTTAGCCTACCAGAACCAGATTCCCAGCTGCCTAGCTAACCTTATTTTTTACTGTCTTTAACCTCAAATCTTCCTTGATCTTCATTAGCCTATCAATACATTATACATAGCCCCACTAGTGGGGGCAGTCCTAAGATTGTTGGATAATGGGTTATCCTAAGCCTAATATGCCTAGCCTCAGCCTAGGCTACTCATTTCTGCTTCAAATCATCATTATCATCATAGGCCTAGGCTAATACAAGTAGGCCTAGGCTTATCTGACAAAATAATATGCTTGGCTACTTACAAAATCGCTGTTTGGTGCTTGCTAGAAGTCAGGTTTATCCAAAGTATCACCTTGAACTTATACCTTATATATAATGAGTTCCCCAAGATTAATATGCACAATTTTAGAATGTGTAGGGCACTCGCACTTCACATGAAGTCAATGTTATATTCCAGCCCCTTAATTCACTCTATTTTTCCACAAATATATCGGTAAATAACAGCTAACACATTTCCAAGTGTTCCACAGTTGATTGGCGGCAAGCTAATTTGACGTCATCATTGGATTATTCTCGGAAACACCACAATGGAAAACAGTGCTGATATTCGTTCGTTGTTTTCCATTAATCCAACCACATATATACCCCTGAAAACCAATAATCATCATAAAATCGTACTAATTTATAGCTTACCTTATGCCTCAAGGTCTTGCGCTCTTTGTCAAACACATTATTCATTCACTATTTTTAAGAAATTAGAGACCCCATAAAATTAGCACATACGAAACAATATCTGTATTTTGAAGGAGTTTAATTAAGAGGAACTCTGATCAGAAAATTAACATTCAAACTTAAATTAATGTAACATTATTCATTTCAGTGAAATTTAGTCAATATATTAAACACATGGAGTAGTTTAGTTAATATGTACATAGTTTTAGATAAATACCTATTATTATCCTTTAATCTACATATTATTGAGCATTCGAGTGCCAATAAAATTACGGTAGTTGTGTTCGTCTTGACTCAGCCTTCGGCGCAATATAACATCGGAGTGTAGGGGTACATTGGTTGTTTGTTTGTTTGTTTGTTTTAGCGGACTCTCCCATCCAGGAGTTCGTTCTATGAACGATGGCTGTTTCCTTATTGTAATATATATTTGTTATATTGGTGCTAAAGTCAGTCACCTCATCCGAACCGAACAAGTTGTGTTTCACAGTGTAAACAAATCGCTCTCATGACTCGAGCTCTGGATTTATCCGTCTATATTTACATTAGTAGCTGCATTTGGACTTCAATACAGGTGATATATAATAGTTCTAAGATCATAGCCAATGTAGAGTACAGTGTAGAGCAGAGCAACTATCATTTGATGAGTGTAATGTAGAAATAGAATGGCAGGTTTAGCGGGGCTCCCGGCCGCCCCGGGACAGTCACAGGCTCTTAGCCTATTTCAGTATCAATATTTTTTCAATGTTAGGTTCGGGATCACGAAGAAAATGGGCGAATTTTGGCACACTGAGTGGGGGAGCATGATGAAATAGCCTATGGAAAATTTTGATGGTGCGATTTTACTAGTCGAGCCTATAGCCTAGGCCTAGGGGCGTGCATTTGACAGGTAGCCTTAAGGGGCGGTTACACATGCCCAAATTTTGGAAAAACTAAATAGGCCTAAGATGGTCACCAATTTTCCCATGGATTTTTTTATTTTTCCCCGTTAGCCTAGTTTTCATCAATATATAGGCTAGTGTTTGGAAATAATTACAACCCTCGGCGAAACCGCTTTCCCCATTATACAACGATCTTAAGACACGCCGCCCGATAGTGGGGAGGGCTATGAAGTACAGGGAAAATGAGGGGTTAAATGCGTAAAACGGCGATTAAAACGTATTTTAGCAAAACTTGGCTCGGGTTTTAAGGTAGCCTATTTCTAAGGCCTAAAACCCATATTTCGAAAATCCGAGCCAAGTTTAGGCCAAAGCTGGCTCGGATTTTGAGAGTTTGTAGACAACAAAATGACAGTAACCTCATTTAGAAATTTGGCTCAGGTTTCCCGAAATTGCAAAGCCATAAAACTTGGCTCTAATTTTGCGAATTTTAAGAGTAGGCTAAACAAATTACAGTAACCTAATTTAGAATTTTGGCTCATGTTTCGGAAAAATGTTATTTTAATACCACGAATTTTCCGAGTGGTTTTTATAAACAAAATTGTTCATTTGCATCAATATATAGAGTTTGTAATTAATTAGAAATCTCGGGAAAACCTATTTTCCCCATAATGCCTATCGATCGATGTTCCCCGATAGTGATTTGAAAAGACATGAGCCTAACCTAACAACCTTACCTAACCTAACCTAACCTAGTATTATGGGTGGGGGCTGCCGCCCCCACACCCCCGCTGGTTGAGTACTAATCCCTTACTAAATAAAAAAAAAAAAAAATTGGCTGTCGATTATACGAAGGTGAAATAAAGTCGATGAAGTCTACGGTGTTTACTCTGCAATGTTCAGCTTTGATTGTACATTGATAATGGGAAAGTACCGTATTGACAACCTTGTTACTAAAATTAAATGTTAGTACCATACTTTTATATTAGGTTTTCCGAGGGTTTAACACATTTTCATATGATCTTTAGAGCTGTCGATAACTGGAAGTACCGTATTGACAACCTTGTTACGAAAAATAAATGTTAGTACCATACTTTTTTATTAGGTTTTGCCGAGGGTTAAAACAAATTTTCTTATGATCTTTAGAGCATATAGATTCAATATTTATCTTCAAATATATCAATAAAATTTGTGGTATTAAAATAACATTGAACCCATGTTTCCCTAAATTGCAAACCCCAAAAAGCATAATTTTGGAAAACCCGAGCCAATTTTTGGCAAAACTTGGATCGTATTTTGAGAATCGAAAAAGACTAACTAAATGTCTGAAACGGCTCATGATTTCCCTAATTGCAAAGCCATATAACCAGATTTGGTAAATCTACAGTTATACTACCCCTCCCCCACTACCCCCCCACCACCTCCCCCCTTCAAAACACGCCTTTTAGCGTGTTTTTGGATGGTTCACCAGACGCGGAAACTGGATTTTTTTGTTTTTTATAAAAAATTATCACCAACCAGATAAAGAGTTTTTCAGGTAATTTGTTCTTGTTTTTTATTTTTTATTTGATATACAGTGTTGTTTAATACCGAGGACCGTCTTGTTTTAGTATTTTTAACATTACCCTAACTTAACCTAACCGAAAAGTAACCCGTCTCCGTGACGGTCTAAACTCCCCCTCACGTTCCCTGTTTATGGGTGCGCGACGGTCTAAACCCTGCTCACGTTCCCTGTTTATGCGTTTGCGAAGGTTTGTAATACTTCAATGTTTCTATTTCAAGTCAAATATACATTTCCGCGCATCATCAAACCATACTAAGTCTACTACTAATAATATGGTAAAATTCTAGTTTCACGTACACAGCGACAAAAGGCATAGCTTCCCGACCAACTATGAAGATCAGGGAAATTGCTGGGTAAAAGACGTAATATAATGATAATAAACTACATTAACGACATTAGCCTAACCTAACAACCTTACCTAACCTAACCTAGTATTATGTAATAGCTATGGTGCCGCATATGGGGAGAAAATATATATTTTTTTTTTACAGTAGGTATAATTCCTTATAATGCATTTCCGCCACTTTGGACATATATAGGAATTAAGTATGGTATATGACAACTCTAAAGTAGCCATAGAAATTTATGAGTATGCTGTGAAAGCGAAACTAGAATTAAACCAATAATATTAACCCATTAGTTCCAACAGAATAGCGACAAAATAGGGGTAGTATAACTGTAGATTTATCCCAGATTTATCGAAAACGTAGCACTTATTTAAATCATAAATATCCAGTAACATAGACCTAGTACATTGGATACAAGCCTAATCCACACCTAACGCCTACAATGTGTCCGTAGTAGGCTACCTAGTAGGGCTATGTGGGATACAACATGGTGGTTGGGCCGGCGCCCATTTAGTAGCCTACTGGTATTCGGCCGTATCTGTGAATGCGAATCACTTCGAGCGGATGCACAATCTAACTTAACCTAACTTAACTTAACTGCGCCTCCGCTCGAATATGAATTCGCTCGAAGTGTCCAGATACCGTAAATACTACCGCAACTACGAATCTTGTTTCTGAGACCTAGTATATTAACCTAACCAAACAACCCAACTTATCGACAGAGATGGGCAGGTGGAGTGGACTAAAAAGCTGGTGGACAGACCTCGGGAGACAGGTGAAAATGGCGTGTGTATGAATCGGTGCCGTCTATAGGAAGCTATTGACAACCATGTTACGACAAAATTCCATTTTAGTACCATATATTTTTATTAGGTTTTGCCGAGGCTTAAAACACATTTTCATATTATGTTTAGAGCATATAAAATCCATATTTGTTTTCAAATATTGCAAAATAATTGGTGACCAACTTATTTAGTTATACTCAAAATTTTTGCATGCCCCCGGACCCTCCTAGAGCTCGCGCCTTCGCCGCTCCGTCACGCTATAATGATAACAAAATAATAAACCATAATGATAACACAATTCATATTTTGTGGATTGACACCCTGTTTAAGCATTTCCATAGGTCCTACAAGGTATTAAGTGAATATATCTGCGAGGCAGAGCAAGATTCGCCGATTCACGGTGCGGACAAGGTCTAAAACTTTATTCATATTCACAAAACTAGATCACCTGCATGCAAAATGGCTGCCGGGACAAGACTGGTAAGGTTTTGGCTCAGTGTGGTCGAATTCTTGAGGTATGAAATGTAGCCTACCATGTGGCAACATACAGATTTTTATAAAAACTTCGCGATTTTTGCGGTCGGTCAATAAATGTACCATTGTTTTGAGTGGCCTGATGCTACCTTTATCGCATAAATCTACCTCTTAGGCCTATTAAAATGTAAAACTTGCAAACTAAACAAACCAAAATTGGGACAAGGACAATATAAAGTCAAATTAAATTATCAAAATCGCTATGTGGAAACAACGCTTACTAAAATGAAAATTATTAAATAAAAGAACACAATCCACCACATAGGGTGTACATCACTACATGAGCAAGTTAATCTGTTTCCCAAGCAAACCAATCGCACATATAACAACGCACTATCGTCACGTTAAAGGAAGTAGTCAAGTTTGGGAAGTCCGGGACGTTCTGGCAAATTTTTACTAAACTCTGCATGAATAAAGAAACTACATGTTAAATGTCAAAATATTATTTAAAATCAAATTTGCAACATGACAAGACATTAACAATAGTAAAAAATACAAATATTGATAAGATATCTATACTATTACAAAATAATATATAAAATACAGTACAGCACTCACTAACGATAGTGCTATCGGGTAGGTACCTGTAAGCATAGCATGCTTCAAGTATATGAGTATAACTAAATAAGTTGGTCACCAATTATTTTGCAATATTTGAAAACAAATATGGATTTTATATGCTCTAAACATAATATGAAAATGTGTTTTAAGCCTCGGCAAAACCTAATAAAAATATATGGTACTAAAATGGAATTTTGTCGTAACATGGTTGTCAATATCTTCCTATAGACGGCACCGATTCGTACACACGCCATTTTCACCTGTCTCCCGAGGTCTGTCCACCAGCTTTTTAGTCCAATCCACCTGCCCATCTCTGTCGATAGGTTGGGTTGTTTGGTTAGGTTAATATACTAGGTCTCAGAAACAAGATTCGTAGTTGCGGTAGTATTTACGGTATCTGGACACTTCGAGCGGAGGCGCATTTAGGTTACACTTACACTTAGTTACACTTAGTTGTATTCCGTCCGTTAGTGACACAGTTGAGCTGGGGCTCCACTGCGACCAGGCAGCTCCCTTTCTTCCACTCTCCATTCCAGAAGTCGGTTGGAGTTGGTGCTGGGGTATCCTGGTGTTGGTGGCCGGTCCGGTATTTTGGCCAGCCACATGTCCAAGTGTTTCTTGAAGGTGTCTGGAGACACCCCGGTCATGTTCCTGAGAGGGGCTGGTATACAGTTGAACAGTCTGGTTCCATTGTATGTAAAGCTGTGATGGATCAGGGATTTGATTTTTTGTGTTGATCCCGGCGTAGTCCTCACATAGCACAGCCTCCCTCGCCTTTGGTGCTGAGTCTCTTGGATGTTTGGATTTGGTACCTTTTTTTCCAAAATCTTCCAGACGTAGATGATGATGTATCTCTCCCTACGTCTTTGAAGTGAGTACAGCTGCAGCTGTAGGTTAGGTTAGATTGTATTGTGCATCCGCTCGATCAGGAATTCGCTCGAAGTGACTCGCATTCGTATTTACAGATACGGCCGAATACCGGTAGGCTACTAAATGGGCACCGGCCCAACCGCCATGTTGTATCCCACGTAGGCCTACTACGGACACATTGTAGGCGTTAGGTGTGGATTAGGCTTGTATCCAATGTACTAGGTCTATGTTACTGGATATTTATGATTTATATAAGTGCTACGTTTTCGATAAATCTGGTCATATAGCTTTGCAATTAGGGAAATCATGAGCCGATTTCCGACATTTAGTTAGTCTTTTTCGATTCTCAAAATACGATCAAAGTTTTGCCAAAAATTGGCTCGGGTTTTCCAAAATTATGCTTTTTGGGGTTTGCAATTTAGGGAAACATGAGCCAAAATTCTAAATTAGGTTACTGTAATTTGTTTACTCTTAAAATTCCCAAAATCCGAGCCAAGTTTTGCCAAAACTTGGCTCGGGTTTTCAAAAATTCGGGTTTTATGGCTTTGCAATTTCGGGAAACCTGAGCCAAATTTCTAAATGAGGTTACTGTCATTTTGTTGTCTACAAACTCTCAAAATCCGAGCCAGCTTTGGCCAAAACTTGGCTTGGGTGTTTGAAATATTGGGTTTTAGGCCTTAGAAATACCTTAACCCTCCTGGCCCGGTTGTCATTTTAAAATGACACCACGAATTAAGGGCAGGTGCCCGGTTGTCATTTTAAAATCTGTAAGCTTGAAAGCCTATTCAGCTTGGTCTGAACGCTGTGCGTCCGACGCATGTAAACAAAGCCGATAGTTACGTCACCGCACCTCCGAAAACAAGAAAGAGAAGACTCGTTTGTTATTGTATGTCTGTATGTCGTTGTTTCAGTAGTGAAAAGATCGTCATATTGCTAACATCGCCTGCAAGTGCTCTCCACTGAAATCGTCATCACAACTGAACCAGTTGACATAGAGAGCTCTACTCAACGCCAGTCTACAGATTGGAAACCGCACTACATTTATAGATGCATGGGAAATTTCTAGCAGTTAAACTAAACAAAAATACGGTAGCCTAGGCCTAGACGTTTTTCGGCCAGATCGCCCGGGTAGCCCACACTGTCATTTTGAGAGCCTGCCCGGGCCAGGAGGGTTAAAACCCGAGCCAAGTTTTGCTAAAATACGTTTTAATCGCCGTTTTACGCATTTAACCCCTCATTTTCCCTGTACTTCATAGCCCTCCCCACTATCGGGCGGCGTGTCTTAAGATCGTTGTATAATGGGGAAAGCAGTTTCACCGAGGGTTGTAATTATTTCCAAACACTATATATTGATGAAAACTAACAGGGAAAAATAAAAAAATCCATGGGAAAATTGGTGACCATCTTATTTAGTTTTTCCCTTATATGTTATATTCTATATATTTCAAAGTAAGATATGGTCACCATAAGTGTATCAAGTTGAAGCCAAAGCCATTTTCCGAACTACGATGTCTAATGGTGATTTTTTGTAATTACAGTACCTTGCAAATAATGGCGGTAATTGTTTAAGAACATAAGAACATAAGAAAATGGGAGTCTGCAAAAAGCCGATCGGCCCATACAAGGCAGATCCCCGTCACACCCAACCCCAATTATAGACCCATCTCACTAATACCTCGAGTACTGACCCCACCAAAACGGTCAGAGATTAACACAAGATTACGGGGGTCTGCTGAGCGCCGATTGGCCCACACCTGGTAGATCCTCCTCACACCCAACCCATCTCGTCCATATACCTATCTAATTTTATCTTAAAGCTCCCTATCGTTCTTGATCCCACTATATCACTTGGTAGCCTATTCCACCCATCTACAACTCTGTTACCAAACCAATATTTGCCTATATCTTTTCTGAAACCAAATTTATCTAATTTGAAACCATTTGTACGAGTTATTTCGCTATCACTGAGCTTTAGTACATTTTTCATGTCTCCTTTATTAATTCCACTAACCCACTTGAATACCTCTATCATGTCACCTCTAACTCGGCGTCTCTCTAACGAATGTAAGCCTAATTTCTTCAACCTTTTTTCATACGGAAGATTTCTAATATTATGGATCATTTTTGTCATTCTATGTTGTACTCTCCAATGAATCTATGTCCATTCTGTAATAAGGACACCAAAATTGAACAGTATAATCCATATGGGGTCTCACTATTGACAAGTAAAGTTTTAAGATAACATCAGCAGTTCTGTTACTCACACTCCTATATATGAACCCGAGAATCCTGTTTGCCTTGTTACGAACGCTTATACATTGTTTTCTAGGCTTCAAATCATTGCTAACAAACACACCTAATCTTTCTCACAGTCTGAGTTTTCTAATTCCATATTAGCTAGTTTATATTTAAAATTTGTATGCATCTTCCCTATCTTTAATACCTTGCATTTGTCAATGTTAAACTTCATCTGCCATTTTACTGACCATTTGTGTAAGGTATCTAGATCCCTTTGCAGACACTCTATATCTCTATCTGAATCAATTTTTCTCCCCATTTTGGTATCATCTGCAAATTTACTTATCCTACTAGTTATACCTAAATCAAGGTCATTTATGTATATAATAAACAACAGAGGACCTAATACAGATCCATGGGGGACACCACTCTTGACTGATCCCCATTCTGACTTAGTACCATTTATGCTGACTCTCTGCTTCCTACCAATTAGCCATGACCTAATCCATCCTAACAATGTCCCACCTATTCCATGTGCCTCAACCTTTCTCATCAATCTCTCATGAGGGACTGTGTCGAAAGCTTTACTGAAATCTAAATATATAATATCATATGACTTGTCATTATCTACTGCTTCATATACCTCTGAGAAAAAACTAAGCAAATTAGTAAGGCAAGAACGTCCCTGAGTGAATCCATGCTGAGAAGAATTGATTAAGTTAAATGTTTCTAAGTGGTTTCTCATTTTCCTAGCAATAATTGACTCTAGTAGCTTTCCTATGATTGAAGTGAGACTAATGGGACGGTAATTGGATGCTATTGATTTATCACCTTTATTTAGTGTATGGCCTCCTAAAGAAAATGGATTTTTGAGCACAGACTGAACCAAATGTTCACTACTGTATTTACATAGCTGGTCATTAACCTGACAAGCGCGATATAGACGTAGGTGCTAGGGTAGTTATTTGTGCATTTCTAGCCCTGGATTCTGACAGAATTTGTTATATTTACAATATAAACCATTATTTGTTTTCGGTATGCTTTTATTTTACATATATGATGTATATATGAACCTTCAAGAGTGCTAAAATAAGTGGGAAAAGCATTTGGGTGGTGAAAAACGAAGATATTGGCCACCCGGTCATAATCTCAGGCGAGAGAGAGAGACAGGCAGCCTTCCCCTCTCGCTGTCTGGGAGTCAACTGAGAAGAGCGGGGCGGTGTGTGCCGGTGTCTGGGTGTTGCATAACGATCTTTTATGCAACCCACTTGTGCTACATTATCGCGGGAGAGAAAAATAACCGATAAATGATGATAATAAGAGGAAAAATAGGTGATAATTGAGGAGGGGAGGGAGGGGGGAATAAGGTGGGGAAGGAGGGGAGGGGGGTGGGTGAGATTTACATGGATGAGTACTGGAGGGGAATTATCTCACCTAGAGACAAATTCCTTTGTTTTGATAGGCCCTTTTTTTTTATGGAAGGCTTTTTTTATGGTCCTGCTTCCGTGAGGCCTATCGCGTTCCCTATAGGAAGCCTTCCGTGAGGCCTATCGCGCTTGCCGGGTTAACCTAACCTAACCTATCCTATCCTATCCTATCCTATCCTAAGGTAACCTGGGCATCCTGGGGGCTGCTGCCCTCAGACCCCCGCTGGTCTTGGGTTGAAAAGTGATAAAAAACACATATCTCTTACCTCATTATTCAAAGTTTTGTATTTGGTTTAATATACACTTCCCAGGTCATTTGAACAGTTCTATTGCTTCTATATATCATAATACACCATAGAATACATTTTTAATAACTAGAAAAAGAGGACTTCGATTAAACAATTACGATAATGGCTATAAATCGCGAATTGTGTAATAAATATGTGTTACATTTATTTATTGACATGCTTTTATGTAGTTTTCGTATATAATTGAAGATTAGTGTAATGGATTAAGAACTAAGAGGCCAGTCTTACTCATTCAGTGAAGAAAAATGGCAGATTTTCGGTTTCTCGTCATATTTCAGGCTAATATGGAGAATGTAGCTTTAGTATCAGCATTTCCACACATGATTTACAATTGTGAAAACTGAACGTTGTGTATGACGAGGAGGAGCTGCTTAAATTGGTGAAAATAGGATAATATTGAGACAGTTCTGATGTATGTTACAG
This sequence comes from Paralithodes platypus, assembly GCA_032716605.1. Classification (NCBI taxonomy): domain Eukaryota; kingdom Metazoa; phylum Arthropoda; class Malacostraca; order Decapoda; family Lithodidae; genus Paralithodes; species Paralithodes platypus. Next base: position 3,794,259 of record CM064562.1, on the reverse strand, counting down.
CCTCTTGTTGGTTCGGATATAAATTGGGTTAGGAATTTTGTCCGCATAAGAATTGCCAGTAGCCTAGCTTGTTGTTTTTCTCCAGTCGTTCCTCCCACCACTTCCAATGTCTCCCAGTTCATGTGTGGGAAATTGAAGTCTCCAAGGAGTAAGAATTCTGTGTTGGGAGCTGGCAGGTGGTCTACTGTATGGATAATTTTGTTCACGACATCCTCGAAAAGCTCTTGTGTGGAGTTTGGAGGCCTATATACTGCCGTTATAACAAGATTTAGATCCTTAACCATTTCCGCCCGGACTCGCCCTCCTAAGGACAGTGTGGGGTACCCGGGCGATTTGGCCGAAAAACGTCTAGGCCTAGGCTACTGTATCTTTGTTATTTTAACTTCTAGAAATTTCCCATGCATCTCTAAACGTAGTGCGGTTTCCAATCTGTAGACTGGCATTGAGTAGAGCTCTGTAAGTCAACTGGTTCAGTTGTGATGACGATTTCCGTGGAGCGAATTTTGACGTGATGTTGACAATATCGGAGCTTTTCAGACACTAATTTCATCATACCATACAACAACAACATTGATCCGACGTCTCCTTGTTTTCGGAGGTGCGGTGACGCAATGACCGGCTTTGTTTACATGCGTCGGACGCACTGAATAGGCTTTCAAGCTTACTGCCTGTTACAAGGACACCCGGGGTCCTGCCCATCTGCCGCGGTGTCCTTATAAAAGGACACCCGGGCTGGAAGGGTTAATGGAGAGGGTGAGGATTTCACATGTCCCGTTTGAGTGGCTGTCCAGGATTTCTACTGCAAATTTATTCTTTATATAAATGGCTACTCCACCATGGTGTTTGGTGTTGTGGTGAAATTAATAAAAAGTAGAATATGTAGATCTGTAAAGGGGGCAAAAACAGGTTGCCGGTATTTAGTTTTTGTGGGTAACGCTCACGCCATTTATTGGGTGAATCGCACTCACCGCATCTTTCAAAACAAGAAGAGGAGGAGTCAGGTCGAAGGATTCATTGTGCGCAATGCTTTGTTTACGGTCGGGACTTATTATTTTTCAGTGTAATCGGGTTTTTTTAAGAGTCGATAACTAAATTCCTCCATGCGGACTATAATGAATGAGAATAAATTGTTTCTAATAGGGCGGATGTAGTGTCCTTAAAGATTATCCTTTCGGATACCCCTACATATGATTCAGAAAGCCTTCAGCTTTGCATATTTCGTACCTATGCCACATAATAATACGTAATTCGAATACTTACCAAAGTCGCTGTAAGGCCATCAGAATTGTATCAATATTATCCTATTTTCGCCATTTTAAGCAGCTCCTCGTTGTCATATAAGACGTTCAGTTATTCACAATTGTAAATCATGTGTGGAAATGCTGATACTGAAGCTACATTCTCCATATTAGCCTGAAATATGACGAGAGACCGAAAGACCGCCATATTTAACCACTGAATGAGCAGACTAGTAGTTCTAGGAACCCTTACACTACAGGCCCCTATTCTTCGATTATATACGAAAACTACATAAGAGCATGTCAATAAATAAATATAACTCATATTTATTGCACAATTAGTATACAGTGGAGCCCCCATTTTCGCTACATCAGTCTTCGCTGATTCAAATTTCGTGGCACACACCAAATATTCCCAATTTAAATTTTTGCATCAAAATCCCAGCCTAAACCCGAAATAAGAGCAAAAATAATGAAAAATTAGACATAAAACTAGAAAACAAACTAAACCAATAATTTTGTTTTAACATAACGAAAAGAATCTGCCAGGTGCTTGCCGTTTAGAGACTAAATCCGAGTGAATCCGAGATCCGATCGTCAAATGCGCAAGATACCGCCATCTTTGTATGACTTCATCACTAAGCAGACGCTTGCAGTTTAGCTAGTATCTGTGTTGACAAAACAACCGTTTGCAAGATTTTTTGTGCCTGAACCCCTTATATCTCACGTTTATTATAACCTCTAGTACATCTAGTGATAGGGATGGTTGGCCTGGTGGTAGCAATGAAGGAATTTCATGCTCAAAACACACAGCAAAGGCCAGTCCATGTCCGACGAAAGCGATTGAAATGCCTAGCCTAGACGATGTTAGCCTAGGCTAGGTTAAATATGACAATGATTTATAATAAAGTATGTGTGGTAAGTAATCTTCTCATAATACATATTTACTGTATATGTATTTTCCTCATAATATGTATTTATTGGATGTATTTGGGGCGAAATGGGTAGTTGAGGGGTGGCTGGACGAATTTAGAACCTAGGCCTAGGCTAGGCCTAAACAAAAATTGCATGATAGAAACAATGCCCCAATCTACAGTATTTATAATGCACTTAAGTTTTATGGTTAGGGCTGTCATTTAGCCATAGGCTACTTGATGTAGCCTAGACAAAAAACATGTTTTCATAGGCTAACACTGGGAAAAAGTGCGGTAATTGTTTAGATTTGGGCCTTTTTTTCTAGTTATTAAAAACTTATTCTATGGTGTATTATAGGCCTATGATATATAGAAGCAATAGAACTGTTAAAATGACCGGGGAAGTGTATATTAGGCTAAGCCAAATACAAAACTAAGAGCAGTGGGAAGGTGGAGGAGAGACAATCCTAAAGAAAATGGGTTTTGGTCATTTTAACAGTTCTATTGCTTCTATATATCATATAATACACCATATAATACGTTTTTAATAACTAGAAAAAGGGCCTTCTACTAAACATTTACAAAAAGTGCAACTTTTAGAATGAGCACGATACCGATTAGAATTTTCCCCATAAGAACAGTGCCCCGATTCTGGCCGTTTCAATCTTATCTCTATTTCTGCGGAACCGATTAGAAGCTAAGATGGGGGCTCCACTGTACAAGTAATAAAATTTGAGCAATTTATATAGGTATGGCCATTATTTCCAAGGTAATTACATAAAATTACCACTAGACCTCGTAGTTCGGAAAATGGCTTTGACTTCAACGTGATACACTTATGGTGACAATATCTTACTTTGAAATATATAAAATATAACATGTAAGAGGTAGATTTATGCGATAAAGGTAGCGTCAGGCCTCCCAAAACAATGGTACAGTACTTGTATTGACCGACCGCAAAAATCTCATTAGTTTTTATAAAAATCCATAGTTTGCCACAGGGTGCATTTCATAACTCTGGAGTCGAACACAGGGTCAGCTGATCACCGCCAGTTCGATTGCAACAGCCATCTTCAGTGTAGGTGATGTGGTTTTATGAAAACTGTATATGGAAAGTTTTGGACCTTGTCCGCATCGACAAACTGGCGAATCTTGACTGGCGTTGAGTAGAGCTCTCTAGGCCAACTGGTTCAGGTGTGATGACTATTTCCATAGAGAGTGTTTTGGTCTTTTCCGCGAATTTAGCACTATAGGACACTTTGGGAGACTAATTTTCACTCAAACTGGTAATGGCGGACAAGGTCGGACTTCTCCTTCTTGTTGTTAAGGCTTGGCGGCGCTCCGATCGGGTTTGTTTACAAACGTTTCGCCGTGCGGCTTTCAAGGCATGCTTAACCCTTCCTACCCGGTCTGCCTTAGGTAAGGACAGCACGAGAGAAGGGCCGCTACCCGGTATGCCTTATCTAAGGCATGAACTTAATAGCCTAATTAAGCTTGGTCTGAACGCCGTGCGTACGACTTATGTCAACAAACCCAAGCGTTCGTCACCGCACCTCCGAAAACAAGAAGGAGAAGACTCCTCAATGTTATTGTTCTGATGTCATGACGAAATTAGTGTCTGAAAAGCCCCCATATTGGCAACATCTCTGCAATATTGGCTCCACTGAAATTGTCATCACAACTGAACCAGTTGACTTACAGAGCTCTACTCAATGCCAAAATACAGATTGAAAACCGCACTACGATTATAGATGAGTGGGAAAGTTCTAGCAGTGAAAATAAACATAAATACGGTAGCCTAGGCCTAGACGTTTTTCAGCCATTTCGCCCGGGTAGGGGCGACCGTCATTGGGTAAGACAGCCCGGGGAGGAAGGGTTAAGGAAGCTTTCAATCTTACGGATTTTAAAAGGACACCCGGGCTCTGGGCCTTCGCAATGTGTGTCCTTTTAAAATGACACCCGGGCACGTACTGTATCCCGCGGCCTACATTTTTAATTGAACCGCCAATATGGGAAATTAGTTGGATGCGCGAAGTAGCCTATTAACCTGCGAAGTGCGATAGTTCGAAGCCTGTTAATTGATGGAGGCCCTTTTTAAGCTGAATAAAATCACCTAATAGTGGCCCAAATTAACTTAAATGGAAGGTGCCAGTACAGAATGGGTTAAAAAAGCCTTCAGGAATTAACAGGCTTCAAGGTCCTGATGTGGCGGCGTCTACGCCGTGGGGCCACCTCCGGAGGCTGCCGACCCTCCACGGCCGAAGACAAAATCAACGACCAGTGGAGGAAAACCGGATGCCGGCCGCGGGGAGCAGTTTCGGGAGCCAAACCGTCACAACCATCCCCTGCCCCCTCCCTGGGGGCACGGGTCCTTGGAGCGGCTTCGGTTGCGCCGGGAATTTCCACACCTCTCACACCACACACATCACACAGTTTGTCCTACACCGAGAAATGACTCTCCGGCTGTCATTTCTCGAAGACTTCTTCTAGCCGGAGACATTGAGAGCAACCCAGGACCCACGTACACATACATATGTCCAACTTGCTCAAAACCCATCACTTCGAGTCGCCATACTAAGGGTTCAGTTCTCTGCAATTCATGCGGGAACTGGACCCACTTCACCTGCACAACACTTGCCTCCAAGAAACACTACACAAACACCTGGACCTGTTCCTCATGCCCCTCCCTCTCCCAGTCAAATCCCTCACCAAAAACCCGTCCACCTCTCCTCCCCAGCCCACCTAACCTTCCCATATCATCCACCCCCCCCTAAAAACCCCTCACCCCTCTCCTCCCTAACCCACCTAACCTTCCCATACCATCCACATCCTCAACTCAACACACCACACCCCATCCTAATCCATTCCAACCCCCATCTCCTGCTCCCCAATCCCCACCCCCACCTCACCCATCCAAATCCCCAGCCCCTCCCTCGCCCCCACCCCCACCCCATCCTCGTGCAGCAGCACCCAACATACATCATGCACATAACATTAACATTCTTCAACTGAACATAGATGGCATCAACACAAAGAAACACGAACTCTCACACTTCATCAAACAACACAACATACACATTGCCATCTTACAAGAAACAAAACTCCGCACAACACAAAAAACACCCACATTTCATAATTTCACCACCATCAGACAAGACCGGGCTGTCGGCGGGGGCGGTGGACTCATCACCCTCGTACACAAAGAAATATTATACATAGTAACCAGTGTACAAACCAAATCCCTCCTCCCCCCCAAATGATAACACAACAGAAATACAATAAATTAAAATACGCACTGGCAACAACTCCAACATAACCATCATAAACACATACATCCCTCCCCAAACATCCCCTACAGTACCAAATGAATACAGACCACACTTACAACACATCACAAACACCCCACACACCCCACACATCATCCTGGGTGGTGACTTCAACGCCAAGACGTCGGCCTGGTTTGTCGACAACCCCGACACAGACAGAGGGCTGGTACTACAAAACCAAACCGATAACCTCATCATCCTTAACGACATCCATCAACATACCCATATTCCTCACCAAGCCCTCTATAACCCATCATCTCCTGACATCACCTTTTGCTCCCCAGAACTCGTCCCCACAACATCCTGGAGGGTGGTCAGAACCTTAGGCTCTGACCACCTCCCGATTATTATCACCACCAAAACCAGACTCACCCCAGCTAGCCACAAACACACATACACCAATTATAAAAGAGCTAACTGGGAAGCATTCACAAATGAGACAGAACAACACTTCACAACTCTAAACAGTACACCCATCACTAACATCAACAATGCTGTACACATACTCAATAAAACTATCCAAAACGCTGACAAGAAACACATTCCAAGAGGTAACAGGAAAAGACACAACCCCAACTTCACACCAGAAATTCAAAACCTCATCAGACAACGCGACATACTGAAACACTCCCCAGCACCCCACACACAAGACATCACACAACAAATTCAAGCACTCAACACCCAAACTAACAACAAAATACAAGAACAACAAAAACTAAATTGGAATAACTTCCTACAAACACTTGATCACAAAACAAACCCCAAAAAAATCTACAAAACACTAAACAGCATCACACTTTCCAACAGCAACACAACACAATCACATGCTGCAATCACAACAACAGACTCTACTCCTTCATGTAAACAACAAGCAAACACTCTCATCAATCACTTTTCACATGTCAGCCACCTAAAACCTCACAAAGACGACCGACGTGTCATCCGACGTAAGAGACAATTCCCCACAGACCCTGACTATACACCCTTCACCAATCACCAGACAAAGCATATCATCAACAATCTCAAGCACTCACCCGCCTGTGGCCTAGACAACATAAGCAACATACACCTCAGACACCTGGGACCACAAGGCATACAAGCACTCACTAACATATCAAACTATAGCTATTCACACAACACAATACCAGACATTTGGAAGCATGGTATCATCATCACATTCCCCAAACCCAACAAAGACCCCACGCTACCCTCCTCGCACCGCCCCATCACACTTCTTTGCTCCCCCTCCAAAGTCATGGAACGCCTAGTATTACAACTAATTACACCTGACCTACCCCTAGCTCCAACACAACATGGCTTTAGGCCACTGCACTCCACAAACACTCTTCTCACAGACCTTACACAAAGAGCTTTCGACGGCATCAACTCGGCTAGACCACCACACAGATCACTATTAGCCACACTCGACATTAGTAAAGCCTTCGATGCCATCCCCCGCCACAACCTAACAAACAAAATCTACAACACAAACATGCACAACAACACAAAAAGGTGGCTGGCCAACTTCCTAGCAGGCAGATGTGCACACGTATCTTTTGCCGGTCAGTCATCTAAAATCAGAAACTTTCCAAACGGAGTCCCACAAGGATCTGTTCTATCGCCCGCACTCTTCAATCTGTACATGCACGATATAACTACACCCAATACGCCCCAAATAAACTTAGCCTCCTATGCAGATGACATAACACTCCCATGCACACACCATGACCCAAAAAGATCAACAGATCTCCTTCAACCCTATCTCAACACACTACATGGTTGGTGCACTACAAACAGACTTAATCTAGCTCCAGCCATATCCACCGCAACCCTGCTCACAAGTTGGACAGGAGAACACGAATACATCCCTCAACTCACCATAAACAACACACCCCTAACACATACACACACACCCAAAATCCTAGGAGTAACATATGATACTCAATGACATTCAAACAGCACACCACAAACATTAAAAAGAAACTGACACCCAGACTTAACGCCCTCAGGTCACTTGCTCACACAAAATTTGGACACAACAAAGAAACTACCACCACAGTATATAAACAATACATAAGATCAGTGATGGAATACGCAAGCCCAGCCTGGGCTTCTAACCTAGCTGAAACACATCATAAGACCTTACAGACTATTCAAAACAAAGCCCTGAAGATCATTACAGGCTGCACAGCTACTTCACCCACAGATCACCTACATCAAGAAACCAAAATTCTCAAAGTCAAAGACCATCTGGACATTAGAGGCACTCAATTCCTGGCAGCAGCCTCCACGAACCAAGACCACCCACTAAACTACATGGCAACACACCCACAGACACCAAGAAATATCAAAACAACACCCAGCACACGGTATCACACACAATTATTGTCCTCTCTCCCTCCCTGCCCACCCCGAACCAACTTCCAGAAGCACATCCATACTCATATCTCTCACCGATCCATCCACTCACTCACAGACAACACGCAGCTGCATGCACGACCTCCCGGAATCCATCCTTCCGAATCCTCCCTTCCTCGCGAGGACAGAGTCCACCTGGCCAGGCTGAGATGCGGACACCATCCAGCTCTCCTGAGCTATCAGAAGAGACTGGATGACTCCGTTGTCGACGCCTGCCCGGGATGTAACACAGCACCCCATACCATTAAACACATCATAGAAGACTGCATTTCACACAACCACTTACGCCAACAACACAATCTACACTCAATGAGAGCTCTGTGGGAAAGCCCGATCATGGCCATGGCCTTTCTCAGGGACTCGGGGCTGTTCGGCCAGGCAGCTTAAGGAACAACAACAACAACAACAACAACAGGCTTCAAACTGTCTCACTTAACCCTTTTTACTACCACAGATCCTTCTTAACCTTTTCACGCACAGAATGAGACTTGCGCCCTTTCTGGGATACTGTACTTACAAGCCTTTGTGACCATCAGGGGTGTTTAGAAACCTTTTGTTTAGTTACTTCAACCTCTGCAGTTGTCTTTGAGTGAGCTGTGGGCAGAAACAAAACAAAATGGGGAAGGTGCCAGAGTATAATACAGTACAGTATATGCATACATACATACAATTATGGTATTGAGATAACTCTATTTCTGAATGCTAAACAGGAACCTCCGAGTCCACAGGATAGAGAGAGGGTTAAGCTGCACAAAATCATCTAGATATAGCTATAGTATAATTAAGATGTCGCTGGTACAGAAGGGGTTAATTGACTATAAAAAAATAGGCTTATAGCAATAGCAGGTTTGAAATCATAGCACCATGATGTAAGAAAATTATTAATGATTTCCAATGACAAATTGAATACTGTACAGTCTTCAACAATGGTTTGTTAAAGTCAAAGACAGCAGAAAGCAGAATTTAAATATTTCTCTCTCTCTCTCTTTTGTGAGTGTGCACCTGACAAATCTCAACACTGGCAGATTAGGAGCAGACAGCATTGAAAAGCTAAGACGCTGCCATTTACGTATGACAAGAACCCTTTGAAGAATTTTGGTTACTTTCATGTTCACGATACTGTCCCGGTATACAGTACGTACATCGTTGTACTGTATTTTATGAAACCATAATCACCAACATCTAAAAAAAAAGTGGTGATGGGCTGGTCTATCAGAGTGAGAACTTAGCGATCTCTGCCATACCCATAGCTTACTCTGACTTTTCCTTTTACTTATATATTTTCTAGATCTCAAGTGACGGCGTGTCTTCCGTAGATTGACCTCCCAATCTACCAAGATTGGAAGCCAAAGTATCACATTTTTCCTTTGCCCCTCAACTTTCTCTTCATAATTGCTGAGGGGCACAGGGCCCTGGGTGGGCCTTTGGTTTCCCGGGCGTTTCCGCACCCTCCTCAGCTCCCCGCCATGGAGTGGCTTCGGTCACCCAGGCTTTATTGTGGTCGGCAGGGAGGGTTCTGTGGCGGCGCTCGGTTATGGCCTTGGCCTTGCTCGGGGCCTTGGGGCTGTTTGGCCAGGCAGCTTGGGGAACCGCAACAACAACATCTAATAAAAGTATCCCCACTATCCCACTACTAAAGGTACTGCCAAAGAAATTTACAATAATCTGGACCCCTTAATTTCTTATAGGCCTAACTCAAAATTAATGAAAACAAACGGGCTGACATTTATATCATTTGGGAAGAGTCTACCAGGAAATAGGTGTGGAAATTTACAGCCAGTTTGCTCAAGGTCCTTTTGAGTTACGAAGAGGTCAGGGATCGAGATAATTGTCAAGTTCGTTGGCACTACCTTTAGTACCGGTATGCCTACTACCTTTATCACCACCATAATAATTACTACCACAGACACCCACCATAATCTTGATGACAAGCATCATCACTCCTATTGTACCACTGTCGCCGCCACCATCACTATTCTATTTATGCCCGTTTATCAGAATTATTATTGAAGTTACAGTAATTGGATGTTGATTTACCAGTACTATGAGAATCAATTTTGTAGGGTATCGGTATTTTACAAAGGTTTACATTGTCGTAAGTACAATACAGTATATTATATAATTACAGTACAGTACTCTACTGTAAAGTACGTACGTAATTTGTTTCAATTTTAGATTTTTTAAGGTTGGTTGATACAGTTTAGCATTTACTGTATTTATGAATCTTTATGAAGATCCTAGTATACATTTGGGACCTTAAATATATTTGGTGTGAGGTGGGTCATTTTGGACCCTCCCTGTTTCACTCCATTAGTTTGGAGAATCTAAGAAGTTTCACCTTATTAGTTTGGTGATAAGACTTATTCAAGTTTTTAATATTTTTTTGGGCTACATAATTGCTCACAATGCTATAAGCTTTTGAATAGTGTGAAGTTATGTAATGTGAACACTTTTTAACCGCTTATGTAGAGAAATGGCATTTATGATGATCGAAACCCTGGTATTATTCAAATGGGTAAAACTGTCTATTTTTTTTCTTTCAGTGTCGAGGATGCGTGAATATAAAATAGTGGTGCTGGGGTCGGGTGGTGTTGGTAAATCTGCCCTCACGGTGCAGTTTGTACAGGGTATATTCGTGGAAAAGTACGACCCCACCATAGAGGACTCCTATCGCAAGCAAGTGGAGGTGGATGGACAGCAATGCATGTTGGAGATTCTCGACACAGCGGGAACGGTTAGTAGTCTATGAGTCGGATCCAAAAATTTCACTAATAGATATTAGGGTGTCCAAAGGGGTACATTTAAGCATAAAAATAAATGTTTGTTAGGGAAGGATAGATGGTTGTTGACAGCTCACCACTTTGAATATAGTTTCCCTTTTTATAATACCATTTATTCTAACTCATATTTTTACGTACCGTACTAGACGGAATTAGCTCTATATCGATTTGTTTTCAAATGGGATACTCGCAGCACTTTGTTTTCAATCTAGAGTGGTGTTCACATTAGGCATTGACAGGCAAACCCTTACAATTGCGGAGAATGCTTTAGAATTAAGTGATGCAATGATTCTGGAAAGTTTTTCAAATAAAAAGGGAAAAACAATTTGAGCAGAACTGAACAGAATGTCCCATAGGATCCTTGGGGTAATATATGAAACCATTAACAGTATATTATATTCAAAGGCATTTGTGAATGCAGTACCTCAAGTACTTTATGATTTTGACTTGCAGACAAAAATTACTAACAGTAGCTGGCTTTCATGATCCTTTGTATATCATAGGGCCATAGGCTTATTAATTGGAATGTTAATGATTACCACCTATATTTAAAGCATAATTCTCCTTTTTCAGGAACAATTCACAGCCATGAGGGACCTGTACATGAAGAATGGCCAAGGTTTTGTTTTGGTTTACAGTATTACAGCACAGAGCACATTCAACGACTTACAAGATCTCCGGGAGCAGATTCTTCGAGTAAAGGTAAACCATCTTCTCCAAAACAATGGTGGTCTCCACTAGATTAAATGGGATTGTGGCTGACTCTGGATTGAAAGATCACAATTTTTATTCAAGGTGTTAGAAGATTAATTATTAATGGAAGAATTAATATGAAACCTTGTTAGTACCTTCAATGGTGCCCAAATAAAAACTTTACTTTTGGCCATCATCCGATGAAATGCCTGATAACTATATTTAGCCCAATTTTATAGCTCGATACAGTTTGGATTTAGATGACACTTGCTCTAGTTGTATATCTGACTAAGATATGTATCTACCTATTTGTAGTTTACAAGAATTTAGCAACGCTCTTGTTGTCCTGTCTCGGTTACAATTGTTTATCTATTTACTTTTACTTATTAAAGTGTCAAAATAGATAGTCTTAATTTCCAGATTTTTTGAAATGACATAACAGAGCTCATGTTGCCCTATCTCCATATCTATTTTCATCCAATCTAGATTTGAACATATTAATATTCTTCGCTTTTACCAACTCCCCATCTAAATTGTTCCAGCCAAATATCTATACAGTACTTCTATTTGGAAAGCTGAATATTTTGTCCTTATGACATCTGCCCTTCTTCAGTTTAAACTTGTCCTATTGTCCTACCGTCATCCCTCACAATTAGATCAGCAACCCTCCTCACAAGCTGGACAGCCGAACACAGAAATCACCATAAACAACACCCACTTGACACACACACACACCCACACACCCACACCCACACACCCACACCCACACCCACACCCACCCCCACACCCACCCCCACCCACCCACCCACCCACACATCAGACATGTTTAGGCTGGGAAAATATACAAAGGAATACAATAGACTGGTAAAAATTGAATTTAAGTCAAGAAGGACATGTGATGAAATCATGGCAGTAGCGGCTAGGCTAAAAGGGTAAGGACAAAATCTACATCAGGCGAGACTTACCAGAAGAAGAGAGAAAGAAGGAGGCTGAACTAGGAAAACCGCCAAGGAGGAAAATAGCAAGAGGACAGAACAAGAAAAGAATAAGTTTTTTTACGGAGTAAGAAAGGGGAAGATTATGAAACTTTCGGTAAAAAGAAACTAAAAGTAAAAGAGGGTAGGGAACAGACCGCCGCAGATAAGGGGCTTGGTGCAGGTAATGGGGGACTAGAAAGTATAAGGATTCTATATAGCAATGTCGATGGGCTAATCTCTAAGAAACTAGAACTAACAGACTTACTCAATACTAAGAAACCAGAAATAGTATGTCTCACCGAGACAAAACTAAGAGAAGACCTCGATATAAATTTGCTAGGATGGTCTGAATACAGGATTTGGGGGAGGGACAGAAAATTTCGACATGGAGGTGGAGTGTGCATCTTTACTAGGAAAGATTTGATTGTGTCTGAGATAAAACTAGTAACTTCAACAGCAAAAGTTTTAGCAATAGAGATTGGTGGAAACGAAAAAATAGTGGTGATAGTAGCGTATGTACCTCCCAAGACGAAGACATGGGGTAAGGAGGAGCATAGCCTAATGCGTAAGGAAACAATTAGTGTGCTAGGAAATATCTTGGCTTCAAAGGATGAAATAGTCATGTGTGGGGACTTTAACTGCAAGGAAGTGAATTGGGAAGATCTTGAAGCCGGAGCAGGGAAGGAAAGTTGGAGCTATGAATTTTTAAGTATGGCCATGGAAAATTCTATATACCAACATGTAAAAGAGTCAACAAGAGTAAGGGGAAGTGATCAACCAGCTAGATTGGACCTTCTATTCACAAGAAGGGAGGAGGAGGTTCAAAGTATTCAGTACCTATGCCCACTAGGAAAAAGTGACCATGCAGTTCTAGACATAGACTTACTATTGAAGTATAATCTACCCAAGGGAAGGGGAAAGCACAAGGAAAATCACTGGATGTATTCCAGAACCGATTTCGAAGGACTACAGGATTTTTTCAAGTCACAAAATTGGGATCAGGTGTTATCTGAAAGTGAGGTAGACAAAAAACTCAAGGCATTCATGGAGATCTATGATACTGGTATAAAAACTTTTGTCCCTAAGTACATTAATAACAGGAAAAAAAGTAATCGCAAAGTATGGTTTAACCGCGAATGTAGGCAAGCACGGGAAGCAAAAAACAAAGCCTGGAAAAAGATGAGAAACTGGGATTCGGAAGATAACAGGCAAAAGTATAAAGAGGAGAGAAACAAATACACAGAAATGAGGAGGAGGTCAGAGGCAAACCATGAGAAAGGGATAGTGGAGAACTATGAAAAGAATCCAAAAATGTTTTTCAAGTTTGTAAACGGCAAAAGGAAGATAAAAGCCACGATCGTAAAGATTAAAAGTGGAAACAGAATCATAGAAGAGGATACAGAGATTGCAGAAGAACTAAATCGAAATTTTGCATCAGTATTTACAAAAGAAGGAGAATTCATTGCACCAGAAACCAATGAGATAGATACAGAGGAAATGCCGGAAGTCACATTTAACAGACCAGAGCTCATAGACAAAATGAGTAAGGTGGATCCAAACAAAGCCGCTGGACCGGACGGAGTATCAGGCTGGATTATTAAAGAAAATGCTAAGGAACTGAGTATACCGTTATATGACATAATGACCAAATCATTGGACACAGGGATAGTACCTACAGAATGGAAAAGAGCAAACATTATTCCTGTATTTAAGGGAGGAAGCAGAGATAAACCACTGAACTATAGACCTGTATCACTATTGAGCATCCTCATGAAGATTCTGGAAGGATTAATAAGGGACAAATGGGTGAACTACCTGGAATCCAAAAGATTAATTACTGACCGACAATTTGGATTCAGAGGTGGCAGATCATGTGTAAGCAACTTGTTGATTTTTTACTCTAGAGTAATAGACACAGTGGACAAGAGGGAAGGATGGGTAGACTGTGCCTACCTAGACTTTAAAAAGGCATTTGACAAAGTTCCACACAAGAGATTGCAGTGGAAATTAAAACATGAGGGAAAAGTAGGAGACAAACTGCTGAAATGGATGGAGAGCTACCTTAGCGGAAGACAGATGAGAACAACAGTAAGGGGGAAATCGTCAAACTGGACTCAAATTACGAGTACCACAAGGATCTGTCCTAGCCCCAATCATGTTTCTAATATTTGTAAATGACTTACCTGAGGGACTAACAAGCTACATGAGCATGTTTGCGGACGATGCTAAGCTGCTTAAAACGATCAGAACCCAGGAGGATTGCCTTGAGCTCCAAGCAGATTTGCAAAAGATCCATGAATGGAGCATCAAATGGAATATGGAGTTCAATGCAGGGAAATGTAAGACTCTAGAAATGGGTAAAAGCAAGTACAGACCTAGAAAAGATTATAAACTAGGAAACGAAGTGATTCCCAAAGCAGAAAAAGAAAAAGACTTGGGGATAGAATTTAAGGATAACATGTCTCCAGAAAGCCACGTAAATAAGATAGTGAGAGAATCACTAGCACTATTGGCAAATATCAGGATGTCTTTCAATTATCTTAATGAAAACACCATGAAACAAATAATAACGGCAATAATAAGACCCAGGATGGAATTTGCATCTGTAGTGTGGTCCCCTCACTTGAAGAAACCTATCCACAAAATTGAGAGGGTACAGAGAGCAGCTACGAGGATGATCCCAGGTTTGGAAAATTTGGAGTACCAAGAGAGGCTCGAGAGATTGAATCTACCTACACTGGAACAGAGAAGGAAACGAGGACAGCAAATTCAGATATATAAATGTGTTAGAGGTATTGACAAAATCGACCAAGAAAACATCATAGAGAGGGATGGAGGTGAGAGAACAAGAGGTCACAGCTACAAACTAAAAGTGCTTAATAGTAAATCTGATCTGAAAAGTAAAAGATTTCCTACCAACTCGATTAGTGGGTGGAACAAATTGCCAGCCGAAGTAGTGTCTGCACCATCAGTGCATAGTTTCAAAGCACGGTATGACAAACATATCTTAGGAGGCGGGAATTAACGAGCATGCTCACTCCCGCAAATACAACTAGTGTAAGTACAGTAGGGTCTCACATAAAACGAGTTTATGGTCGATAAATGAGGGCGTTTTATGCGAATTCGTTTTATGTGAACACAGCATTTTGGTGGCGCAATATCGTCAATGTTCACTGTAAGCGAAAATGTTCGTACAAAGCGAACGATATTTCGTACGTTTTGTACGATATTTCGGCGTTTTATATGAAAGCGTACGATATTTTGTACGTTTTGTACGATATTTCGGCGCTCTATATGAAAACTCCTTGTATTTGCCCCACTTTGGCGGCGGACTCGTTTTATGTGATCACATTCGTTCTGATCGAAAATTAAATATTAATATTTTAGGTCGGTCGTTTTAATCGAGACTCGTTTTATGCGAACACGTTTTATGCGGGACCCTACTGTACAACTAGTGTAAGTACACACACACACACACACACACACACACACACACACACACACACACACACACACACACACACACACACACACACACACACACACAGCCGTAGCCTAGTAGGTAGAGCTCTCGTCTCACACACGAGGGGTCGGGGGTTCAATCCCCGGCCGGGCGGAGACAAATTGGGCTTGTCTCCTTTCATGTGTTAGCCTCAGTTCACCTAGCTGTAAATAGGTACCTGGAATAAGTGGACGACGTTGTGACGTCCCATCTGGGGTTGGCAAAAATGGTACAAGGCGAGATGGGTATCATATGGTTCACCTAAGCTGATGGCTACCTAAGCCTTCGGGCGAGACGGTACCGTCTATAGTGAGAATGGTACCATACAGATCCACCCTAAGCCTTCGTTTCCAATGTCGCCAATTGGCTAAAATACAGACTACACACACATCCACAGCTATTCCAACAGTACATAAAACACTTAACATGCATTTCACGCAATACATTCCCAGTTAAGGAGGCGCGATAACAATGAGCTTAGCTCGCATTGCGTGGATTCCCCTTGACGAACAAGTAACTGAGTACACACACACAAAGTTTTCAATTTCATCTTTGCCTAGTACTTGCGACACCTCGGTTGGGTTACCTTCTTAGGAAGGTAATCAAGTCGTACCCCACCTACTCGTGGTGACTTCGCAAACACCCATTTGTATTTATTTTTTCCATTTATTCTTTTTTCAAGATAGGGTGACACAAACGGGGGCGGCGCTACCTGGGTTTATCCCAGGTAGTAGTTTAATTTTACTGTAATTTTATTAAGTGTTTTGTATATTTTTAATTGTAGGCTACATAAATATAAACAATGGCCGGCCAAGGCAAACGGAGGCAGAGTTTATTGGGAGATGAAGAGAGCTATGAATTTGAGGGATTTCTGGCAGAGGGTAATGAAGTGGAGGATCAATTGACTGTGGTGAAGAGACAGATGATGGGTCTGTTAAGATAGAAGGGAGTTATGGAGAATTGGAGGAGAGATATAGGTGTGAAGGTGGAGTCACTGACAGAAATACAGTCGACGCTCGATATAACGGACTAATAGGGGGGAGACCGAGCCCGTAGCTGGAAAATTGCCTTCGTTTTTTTTTTTTTTTTTTTTTTTTTTTTTTTTTTTTTGAGGGACAAGTTGTGCTGTACTGTCCCTGAAAACATAATAAAGGTCGTATTTGTCATTGATAGGCTATGATAAATTTCACATGGGAAAAAAAAAAAAAAAAAAAAAGGAAGGATATCCCCTGTAGGTCTACTCCCTCCCCTCCCCGTCCCGGCCTCAACCCGGACCCCGTTACTGTGATATGTTGATAAGCCTTGTGCTACACCCTATTGATAATGCAAAACTATTGAACACACTTAAAAGTGTATGTTATTTGGTCTCTATATAATCTGTGAATCATTTCTGATATGATAGAATTAAAGACAATTTTTTCCACCAACTCATAATCAGCAAAAACGACACAAATGTCAATTAAAAACATGTTATAATATTTCCCCATCATTTTGTGTATCTATCTATCTATCTATTGCCTGACGCCGTGATCCCCGAAGGGGTGGCCACGAACGAACCGCCCCCATGCACCTCTGTCCCCAGTCAGTCGACGCCCCTCCCCCCAACCAGCACCACCTTCGTTCATGTACTTCCTCACTCCATCCTTCCACCTCATATTCGGTCTACCTCTCCCCCTCTGTCCCTCCACCTCGCTCTCATACACCCTCTTAGTCATTCTCTCGCTTTCCATACGAGAGTATATTTTGTGTATACCGTGGGAAAAAACAAAAAAAAACAAAATCTATCAAACGTAAATCTCCCGTCTCGGAAGCTCGCGGAAGCTCGGCGCCTAGACGGAGGGCAGGGTTGAACTATTTTTTTGACTATCTTATTTATTGTTTATCTATGTGCTGGAAGGATATTATATTTTTCAATTCCATCCCATTAGAAATGATTCAAAGATTACAAAAAGTCCAAATAAGACAGTTATGTTAATTTATAAGGGATTTAGGTAGATGAATTAGATAGATAGATAGAAAGAGAGTGTATATCGAGGGAAAAAAACAAAACAAAAAATCTATCAAATGTAAATCTTCCGTCTCTGCTCGCACGGAGGGGAGAGTTGAAATATTTTGTTGACTATCTTATTTATTATTTATCTATGTGCTGGAAGGATATTATATTTTTCAATTCCATCCCATTAGAAATGATTCAAAGATTACAAAAAGTCCAAATAAGACATAGTTATGTTAATGTATAAGGGATTTAGGTAGGTGCATTAGAGAGATAAATAGATAGAGCAACGGACTTTGCTCCAACTTTTTTTCGAGCATCGGACTTTGTCCGTTGCTGGGTCCATTGTCCGGCTACAGACAGAGTCCGTTAACCCGTACAGCCCCAGCGACGCGTCTGACGCGTCGGCGATGTATGTAACGCACAGCCCCAGAGACGCGCCTGACGCGTCACCCTAATTGCGCCGACCGTAACCTCAGGTGTAGCCACTCAAGAGGGCTCAGATTTGTATGGGAACTGTGTACGTATCCCACGCAACCGTGCCGATGGTTGAAAACTCTCAAAGTCCACGTGCGTGCGCGCGAGCGCGCAATAACCTGTTTTTTGGGATAATTGCCTTCAATTTTTTACTCCTGTAAAATCCGTTTTCAGGGGCTCTGTAAGACCATTTGTTAAGCTTTTTGAGCGGTTTTTCGTGGTTTTTCCTTCATTCCTAACCAATTCGCTATTGTTTCTGGAATAAAACAATTTTTTGAAAACCGGCCGGGTTCTGGTGCGCAAACATTACAAAACTAGCCGGGGCTCCACGGGTTAAATCCGAAATCCGTTGTATCGGGGTCCGTTAAATCGAGCGTCGACTGTATGTGGAGCCAGTTCAGTAGCAACTGCAGATGGGCCATTAATTGCTAACCTAGATGCTGTGATAAGGAAAGTAGATGAGCTGGAGGCAGAGAACATGGCACTCAAGGAGCAGCTAAAGGAGTATGAGGGCCATTTAAGTGAGAAAGTAAAGGGAGTAATAAGTGAGGAGAAAAATGAGTGGACAAGGGTGGGGAATGCTAAGGTGGATGCATTGGAAGAAATCATGGAGCAGGTGGAAGAGAGAGAAAAAGAGAAAAGAGAGTTTGAGAAGAATGTAGTGCAGGTTTTGAAGAGCAAGGCAAAGGTAGTGAGGGAAACAGTAGATAGAGGTAAAAGCATAATAATTTTTGGAGACATTGAAGAACATTTAGCAGATATGAGGGAAAGAAGGGGAAGGGATGAGGACAAAGTAAAGAAAATATTGGAGTGTCTAGACGAAGGCTGTGATTGGGGGAAAGAACTGGACGATGTAAGACGGCTAGGAAGATATAAAAAGGGTGAGATGAGACCGATAAAAGCAGAGTTTAAATCTAGGTCAGTGGTTGAAGCATTAACCATTGTAAGCTGGAGGCTAAATAGTTGTACTGGAATGAAACTTATTAGGGTGAAAAGGGACTTAAGCATAGAGGAAAGGGAAAAGTTGAGAGAAGTTCAAGCAAGGGCTGACGATGAAAATCGAAAATTGTCAGATGAGGAGAAAAGGAAAAAATTTGGAGAGTAAAGGAAGGGAAACTAAAGAAGTGGTACACTCAGAGTCAGAAAGAACGGAAAATACGAGGAGAAATGAACAAGGAGACAGTGAGTCAGGTAGTGGATCAAATCGGGGACAAGGAGATAGTGAGGGAGGAGCAGGAGATAGAGACAGTGAGTCGGGTAGTGGATCAAACCGAAGACAGAGAGGTGGTGAGGGAGAAGCAGGGGATGGAGACGGTGAGTCAGGTAGTGGATCAGACCGAGGACGGAGAGATGGTGAGGGAGGGGCGGGGGGGGGGGGGAGAATAGAACTAGCAGGGAATGTGGAGGCAGGTCAGGGAAGGGATGGAGGAGGAGGTGAACCTAATAGGAGGCAGGGAGGGAAGAGAAACTAGGAGGAGGATTCCAATATACTGTGCTACTACACTAATATAGATGGAATAAACAGTAAAAAGGTAGAATTGGATGATATATTAAGAAAGGATCAACCACAGATAGTCTGTTTGACGGAGACAAAGCTGAACCAGGACTTTGACAGCAATATAGTGTTTAGTGAAGGATATAATATATGGAGATATGATAGAAAGGGAAAAAGGGGAGGTGGAGTGGCAGTATTAGTTAAGAACCCTATGACAGCAAAGCAAGTGGAGTTAAATAATGACAAGGCAGAAATAATGGCAGTTGAACTCAATGATATAGAAGGAAAAAAGCTAGACATAGCAGTGGCTTACATGCCACCAAAGACCAGAGCATGGAGGGAGTTGGAGTTTGAGGAGATGGTCGAGGATATGATTCAGTCGTTGAGAAGATTGTTTTTAAGGAAGAATCGATTGATCTTGGTAGGAGATTTCAACTGTAGTGAGGTTGATTGGGAATCGTAAGATGCAGGGCCAAATCAGAGATCTTAGGGAAGTCGGCTAGTGGAGTTGGTTACGGAAAATGTACTTGCACAACATTTGAAGGAAAATACAAGAATGAGGGGTAATAACGAACCTTCTAAACTCGATCTGATTTTTACAAAAGATCCTCACGAAATTAGTGATATAAACTATCTATGTCCTGTAGGTAAAAGTGATCACCTATTACTAAAATGGAAGTTGACCTCGAGTAATGCCAATAGATTAGACAATAGCTAAATGACAGATTAAATTATAGTAAAGCTGATTATGTATCCTTGAAAAGATATTTAGAGGGAGTAGATTGGGAAGGAACAGGACGTACAAGGTAAATATAGTAGATTCCTCGAAATTTATAGAGTAGGAACCAATTTGTTTGTCCCAAGATATAAAACTGGAAATTTTACTAAGCAGAAAGATTGGTTTAATTTGAAATGCAAAAGAGCTTTGGGTAGGCGTGATGCAGCTTGGGCTAGATTAAGAAGAAGGAACACTGAGAGTAATCGGAATAAATATAAACAGGAGAGGAATAGATATGTTAACATAATTAGGCAAGTTAAAATGAACTATGAGAAGAACATAGTAAATAAATGTGAAAGTGACTAGATTATTTTATAAATATATAAACAGTAAGTTGAAGGTAAAGAAACAAATTACTAAATTAAGAGTTGATGCTAGGACGTATGAAAATGTATCGGACATGTGCGAGGTAATGAATAACAAATTGGGTTCAGTTTTTACTAGAGAGGAAGGTTTTGACGAACCACAGGCGAGATGAGCTGTTATCTGCGATGAGAGGACTTGAAGTAAGGAAAGCTATGGGACCGAATGAAGTGTCTGCCTGGGTTTTAAAGGAGTGTGCAGAGCAATTAGTGGAGCCAGTGAGGGAAAGTTGTAAGGAAGTCAATTGGGAAGGGTTAGATGCGGGAAATAATAATGAATCTTGGGGCAGTAAATTACTGAATCTAGTAACAGAAAACATGTTAACACAAAATGTTAGAGAAAACACACGAATCAGAGGGATGGATGAACCATCCAGGCTAGACCTAGTCTTCACCAGTGATCCACATGATGTTAGAAAGATAAATTATCGTTGTCCCTTGGGAAAAAGTGATCACAAGATATTAGAAATGGAGATGGATTTGGGAAAAAATGAGGAGAGAAATGAAGGACATAAAATAAATAGATACAATTATGCTAAAACTGATTTTAAATTATTGAAACATTATTTCCAAAGTATAAATTGGAAGGAACTAGAAAGCCTGGAAATGGTTCAAGACAAATATAGACTTTTCCTGAAAGTATATGAAGAAGTGATACATAAATATGTCCCAAGGTTCCAATCAGGGGTAAAGAAGGAAAAATAATGGTTCAATATAAGATGTAGTAAGGCACAGGATAGAAGAAACCGAGCCTGGAATATAGCACGGAAGAGACATAGTGAAAATAACTGGAATAAGTACAAGGAGAAAAGAAATTAATACGTAAAGATACGACGCGAGGAACAATATAAATATGAAAGGAATATTGTAGAGAAGTGCAAAAATGAGCCAAAACTATTTTATAGATTTGTAAATAGAAAAATAAAAACAAAAGAAGGTATTGTCAGACTAAGAGTTGGAACAAACAGCTATGAGAAAGATAAAGAATTGTGTGAAGTTATGAATGAAAAGCTTCAGTCAGTGTTTGTAAAAGAGGAGGAGTTTATAGAACCTGATAGAGAAATGAGAACACCACAGATGCCTGAAATGAAAGTGACAAAAAGTGAAGTGCTGAAATTGATGCAGGATTTGGATGTGAGGCAATCAATGGGACCAGATGGAGTGGCTGGATGGATCCTCAAAGAATGTGCGGAAGAGTTAGTGGAACCAATCTATGAAATCAAATCTTCACTGAATGAGGGAGACCTGCCAGTGGAATGGAAGAGAGCTAACATAGTACCAATTTACAAAGGAGGAGACAGAGAAAATCCGCTTAACTACAGACCGGTGTCCCTCACCAGCATTGTTTGTAAAATTTGTGAGAAAATTATAAAGAAAAAGTGGACACACTTCATTGAGGGACAGGGGGTGCTTAGCGAGAAACAGTTTGGATTCAGGGAAGGGAGATCTTGTGTATCTAATTTATTAAGCTTTTATAGCAGAGTTGTAGATGTTACACAGGAGAGAGAGGGATGGGTTGACTGTGTTTACCTGGACCTGAAAAAGGCCTTTGACAGGGTGCCTCACAAAAGGTTATTGTGGAAATTGCAGGTTGTTGGAGGTGTATATGGTAGGATGTTAAAATGGATGGAAAACGTTTTAATAGGAAGAGAAATGAGGACCACGATACGAGACGAATATTCACAGTGGAGGAGTGTGACGAGCGGAGTACCACAGGGATCAGTGTTGGGTCCGATAATGTTCCTACTTTATGTAAATGACATGCCGAAAACTTGAATAGTCATATGAATATGTTTGCGGATGACGCTAAGATCATGAAGAATGTCACCTGTATAGAAAGTTGTCAGGATCTTCAAAAGGACCTAGATGAGTTGCACAGATGGAGCCAAACCTGGAAAATGAGTTTCAATGCAGAAAAGTGTCATGTTTTGGAAGTGGTAACAAGTGAGATAAGGCCAAGCTGGGAGTACAAATTAGGAATTGAAATAATCTGCAAAACATGGCATGAGAAGGACCTTGGAGTGATAATACAAGATGATCTATCCCCGGAGAAGCATATTAACATGATCATTGGAGGAGCATATGGAATAATAACCAATATGAGAGTGGCATTTAACTATTTGGATGAAGAAATGTTAAGAAAACTGATAATGACTATGATAAGACCAAGATTAGAATATGCAGCAGTGATATGGTCACCACATTTGAAAAAACTTATAAACAAATTAGAGAAAGTCCAAAGGATAGCAACGAAGATGATCCCAAGATTGAAGGAGTTGACATATGAGGAAAGACTTAAGATACTACAACTGCCTACCTTGAAAGAGAGAAGGGAACGAGGCGACTTAATAACGATGTTCAAGGGAGTAAAAAGTTTGGAACGAGTAGATAGGGAAGATCTATTCGTGAGGGATAATGGAAGGACAAGAGGGCACGAGTTTAAGCTGAGGAAGGGCAGATGTCGTAAGGACACAAAGAAATTCAGCTTCCCATATAGGAGTATAGAGACTTGGAACAACTTGGAGGAGGAGGTGGTGAGAGTGAGGAACATTAACATGTTCAAATCTAGGTTGGATAAAAGTGCTGACTCCCTGCCTAGGCAAACTCTTTCGTCTCTGTCTATCCTCTAACGTCTTCCCTTCATGCTGGAAGTTTGCTCACATTCAACCTGTCCCAAAGAAGGGTGACCGCTCTCAACCCTCCAACTATCGTCCAATTGCTCTTATCTCTTGTCTTTCTAAAGTTTTTGAAACTATTCTTGCTTCCAAATTTCTTAAGCATTTCTCTTCTCATAATCTGCTCTCAGATCGCCAGTATGGCTTCCTTAAGGGTTGCTCTACTGGTGATCTTCTTTCATATCTTACTAACTCTTGGTCATCCTCCTTTCGGGACTTCGGTGAGACTTTTTCTATTGCACTAGACATATCGAAAGCCTTCGATAGAGTCTGGCATAAATCTTTAATTTCTAAACTACCCTCCTTCGGTTTCTATCCCTCCATCTGTGCCTTTGTCTCTAATTTCCTTTCCGGCCGTTCCATAGCTGCGGTTGTGGACGGCCATTGTTCACTTCCTCACCCTATAAACTCCGGTGTTCCTCAGGGCTCTGTCCTATCTGCTATTCTCTTTCTAATTTTTATAAATGATCTCCTTAACTGTACCTTAATTCCCATCCATTCATACGCAGACGACTCAAACCTTACACTACTCCATTAGTTTTTCAGAACGCCCCAGCCATCAATCCCTCAACGACAAACGTAATGAAGCCATAGAACTCTTAAATTCTGATCTAAATACTATTTCCAATTGGGGCAGAGAAAACCTTGTTAACTTTAATGCTTCCAAAACCCAATTTCTCCATCTATCTACCCGTCAGGATCTCCCAGCGGACTATCCCTTATTCTTCAACAATACAAAAATCAACCCTTCATCTTCTCTCAATATTCTTGGTGTCTCTTTTTCTTCTGCTCTCATTTGGAAGGACCATATTACCAGTCTTGCTAAGGCAGCCTCCCAGAAGCTGGGTGTGCTCAACCGCCTTAGGGGGTTCTTTTCCCCTGCACAGCTTCTTGCTCTGTACAGGGGCATAGTGCGCCCTTGTATTGAGTATTGTTCACATGTGTGGGGAGGTTCCTCTCACACCGCTCTCCTAGACAAAGTTGAAAGGAAGGCCTTTCGTATCATTAACTCCCGTCCACTCACCAACTCTCTGCAATCTCTCTCTCTCCGCCGCAATGTTGCATCTCTCTCGCTATTCTATCGCTACTATAATAATCAGTGTTCCTCAGAGCTATCCCAGTGCATACCACCTCCTTTACGTAGGGCACGTGGTACCCATCTTGCAACTCAATCCCACCCCTACTCTGTGCAACTCTCCAACCCAAGAGTGAAACGTTACTCTCAAACTTTCTTCTACTCAACATCTGAGCTCTGGAACTCTCTCCCAGAATCAGTTTCCCTCTTCCTATGACTTAAATTGCTTCAAACTCGTGTGTCCAGGCATTTTGGCTCGAACGTCCCTTGATTTTGGCCCTGTCGCTCTTTCAACTATGGGGGAGGCACTCGCTATAGGCAGTTATGCCTTTTGCCTCCCTCAATCACATAGAAAAAAAAAAAAAAAAAATGGAAATAGGGCAACATAAGTTATGATATGTTAGTCCAAAATACTGGGAACTGGGAATATCCATTACGATACTTGTCTAAGTAAAATGGATTGATTATAAAGTAACTAAGACAGGACAACACGAGCGCTGCTCAATTCCTGTAAACTACAAATAGGTAAATACACACACACATGGAGGTGTACATGGTAGGATGTTAAAATGGATGGAAAACTTTTTAATAGGAAGAGAAATGAGGACCACGATACGAGACGAATATTCACAGTGGAGGAGTGTGACGAGCGGAGTACCACAGGGATCAGTGTTGGGTCCGATAATGTTCCTACTTTATGTAAATGACATGCCAGAAAACTTGAATAGTCATATGAACATGTTTGCGGATGACGCTAAGATCATGAAGAATGTCACCTGTATAGAAAGTTGTCAGGATCTTCAAAAGGACCTAGATGAGTTGCACAGATGGAGCCACCTGGAAAATGAGTTTCAATGCAGAAAAGTGTCATGTTTTGGAAGTGGGAACAAGTGAGATAAGGCCAAGCTGGGAGTACAAATTAGGAATTGAAATAATCGGCAAAACACGGCATGAGAAGGACCTTGGAGTGATAATACAAGATGATCTATCCCCGGAGAAGCATATTAACATGATCATTGGAGGAGCATATGGAATAATAACCAATATGAATGGTGATGGGCTGGTCTATCAGAATGAGAGTTGAGCGTTCTCTGCCATACCCATAGCTTACTCTGACTGTTCCTTTTACTTATATATTTCTAGAATAACCAATATGAGAGTGGCATTTAACTATTTGGATGAAGAAATGTTAAGAAAACTGATAATGACTATGATAAGACCAAGATTAGAATATGCAGCAGTGATATGGTCACCACATTTGAAAAAACATATAAACAAATTAGAGAAAGTCCAAAGGATAGCAACGAAGATGATCCCAAGATTGAAGGAGTTGACATATGAGGAAAGACTTAAGACACTACAACTGCCTACCTTGAAAGAGAGAAGGGAACGAGGCGACTTAATAACTTTGTTCAAGGGAGTAAAAAGTTTGGAACGAGTAGATAGGGAAGATCTATTCGTGAGGGATAATGGAAGGACAAGAGGGCACGAGTTTAAGCTGAGGAAGGGCAGATGTCGTAAGGACACAAAGAAATTCAGCTTCCCATATAGGAGTATAGAGACTTGGAACAACTTGGAGGAGGAGGTGGTGAGAGCGAGGAACATTAACATGTTCAAATCTAGGTTGGATAAAAGTAAATATGGAAATAGGGCAACATAAGTTATGATATGTTAGTCCAAAATACTGGGAACTGGGAATATCCATTACGATACTTGTCTAAGTAAAATGGATTGATTATAAAGTAACTAAGACAGGACAACACGAGCGCTGCTCAATTCCTGTAAACTACAAATAGGTAAATACACACACAGAATCTTAGGTGTAACATATGATACTTTAACCCCTTCACCACCACCAATACGTACTTTCCATCATATTCTGGTTAACAGCTTTCCATGCACATCTCCAATGACTTTAAAATTCCACAATAACCTGTGGGGCACCCTGTCAAAAGCCTTTTTCGGGTCCAGGTAAACACTGTTAACCCAACTCTCTCTTATGTGACCTCCACCACTCGGCTGTAGAAGCTTAATAAGTTTGAAACACAAGATGACTCCTCCCTGAATCCAAACTGTTTATTACTAAGGTTCCTTTGCTCATCCAAGAAATGTGTCCATACTTTTCTTATAATTTTCTCACAAATATTGCAAATGATGCTAGTGAAGGATACCCTGTAGTTTAGGGGATTTTCTCTTTCTCCTCCTTTATATAATGTGCTTTACTGTGCACGCTTCTTCTATACTGTACTTGGTTTCAGTAATTAAGATATTTTTATATGTAGTATGCAAGGAGTAGCTAGTCCTGAATGACTTGCCCAAAGGCGTCTACTTCCGCAGTGTGTCACTGGACCGGGTTAATGAGTTCAGTTATTTGAGAGATAATATTTCTGCCGATGGTTAGGCCGAAGCTGCCATTATTGCCACTCCTATGCAGTTGGAACGTTCAGAGAACTGCTACTGATCTTGACCATGAGAGGACTTTTGTTTCACTTGAAAGGCAAATTGTATGCTTAGTGTCGAGCATAATGATTTATGCTGCAAAAAATTTGGCCAGTCAAAGTGGGTGATCTTGAGAGAATGGAACATTATATAATTAGGATTGTGATACAGACTTGTAGGGATACCTAATGAGGAGCAAGAGATGGTGGTTAGGTATCGGGAGTATTATTGAGGAGATGCATACAACCAAGCTTGAATGTTTGCCCATGTCAAGAGGATGGATAATCAAAATTGGGTGAAAAAGTAGGTCTGAATGTGGAGGGAGCTTCACCTAGGGGTAGACCTGGAAAGCTATGTATTACAATCGGGTCTAAAATGTAAACACCTGACAAGTTAGTTAACACTCAAGCCTCGGTGCCCGTCATATGACGGGCGAGAGCCGAGAGATAAATGGACTATCCTCCAGTACCCGTCATATGACGGGCGGCATTTTGAGCACATTATCGGCTCTGAGATAGAGTCCACACATTGGGAGGACGATAGGCGGGCTCTGAAAGCTCGGCACGACCACAGTACCGCGACTGAGACCGCCACTGCAACATTTCACACCCTCGGCCTCGCGAGATCAGGAAAAAACTGGTGTAATTACCTTATTTAGGGATTTTTCACCTCCGGTTGCGCGATCGCTACAGGATAACCCGTTGTCGTACAAGGATGATTCAGGTGTCATTGGAAAGCTCTATTATCGCCCTTTCACGGATAAATAATTTTATTATGCTCTGGCTCTTCTTTATGCATGAAATGAAGCTCGTTTAGGGTAAATATGCCCGCCTGCCAGGTAGTTGACGTTACAAACGGCCCCGTCCTTTGGGGGTTAAAATATAAAACTTGAAAACTTACTCAAAAGTTACTGTTCAATTTAATATAACAAACTCATTAAAATTAAAAATATCGAAACAACAATACACTAAACGAAATCTGTGGAAAAATGCTTTTAAATTTATCGGAAATTTAATCCCATCCGGGTGGATGGGACTCGTCAGCCTTGGTTGGCAACCTGTCTAGGGGAGTAAACCTTATACAAATCCGTACTGCTACCTTAGGGTAAAAGGGTAGTAAAGGGTTAGTGGATGGATCAGCCCCACACCACTAGAAAAAATAGTGATAAAAAATACATAAAAGGCCTCAGAGTTGGACAGAACTAAATTGAGAGGTCAATCCTGTAAGTCCTTTAGTAAGCTAGCATGGGTTGTCCCTCTTACAGGGGATAGGTCCGCTTCAGGGCATTTTGTGTATGGCCACCCCCATTAAGGGGTGTAAGACGTCTGGCAATAGATAGATAATATCCACATATCTGTACAGCACTACAAGAGACATAACAGGGCTGCCTCAGCTCCGCAATTATGAGATGACTGAAGCCGCACCCCGTGTGAATCAGTGCCTTTAGAATTTTATGTAGCTATGTACATTGTACAGTACAGTATGTACTGGTATGTTATATCCAGTGCAGTAGTACAGTACTGAAAGATTTGCCATACTCTCAAAACTGTAAATCCAGTGGAATTCAGTTATCCAGGGTGTGGAATGCTTAACACACTGTGTTGACCTCAGGTTCTCATAAGCATTACAGGGTACAGAAGTCTCCTATGGTTCAAGCATAAATATTGAAGAAATCCAGTCCTGTTTATATTCTATAAACTGTATCTTAATCTTTTCTTGTCTTTTTATCCTTCTCCATTCTCAGTTTATGGTTATGCAGTACTGTGCTATTGCCAGATATTCTATATCTATTAAAGCTCTCTACATTCTCTGTCCAAAGTTTGCTCAATTATTCCAAAAGATGCATATAACTAATTATCGCTTGTGCAAGGCTTAGAAGATATATTTCCTTTGTTGTTGTTCCCTAAGCTGCCTGGCCGAACAGCCCCGAGTCCCTGAGAAAGGCCATGGCCACGATCGGGTTTTCCCACAGAGCTCTCATTGAGTGTAGATTGTGTTGTTGGCGTAAGTGGTTGTGTGAAATGCAGTCTTCTATGATGTGTTTAATGGTATGGGGTGCTGTGTTACATCCCGGGCAGGCGTCGACAACGGAGTCATCCAGTCTCTTCTGATAGCTCAGGAGAGCTGGATGGTGTCCACATCTCAGCCTGGCCAGGTGGACTCTGTCCTCGCGAGGAAGGGAGGATTCGGAAGGATGGATTTCGGGAGGTCGTGCATGCAGCTGCGTGTTGTCTGTGAGTGAGTGGATGGATCGGTGAGAGATATGAGTATGGATGTGCTTTTGGAAGTTGGTTCGGGGTGGGCAGGGAGGGAGAGAGGACAATAATTGTGTGATACCGTGTGCTGGGTGTTGTTTTGATATTTCTTGGTGTCTGTGGGTGTGTTGCCATGTAGTTTAGTGGGTGGTCTTGGTTTGTGGAGGCTGCTGCCAGGAATTGAGTGCCTCTCATGTCCAGATGGTCTTTGACTTTGAGGATTTTGGTTTCTTGATGTAGGTGATCTGTGGGTGAAGTAGCTGTGCAGCCTGTAATGATCTTCAGGGCTTTGTTTTGAATAGTCTGTAAGGTCTTATGATGTGTTTCAGCTAGGTTAGAAGCCCAGGCTGGGCTTGCGTATTCCATCACTGATCTTATGTATTGTTTATATACTGTGGTGGTAGTTTCTTTGTTGTGTCCAAATTTTGTGTGAGCAAGTGACCTGAGGGCGTTAAGTCTGGGTGTCAGTTTCTTTTTAATGTTTGTGGTGTGCTGTTTGAATGTCATTGAGTATCATATGTTACTCCTAGGATTTTGGGTGTGTGTGTATGTGTTAGGGGTGTGTTGTTTATGGTGAGTTGAGGGATGTATTCGTGTTCTCCTGTCCAACTTGTGAGCAGGGTTGCGGTGGATTTGGCTGGGGCTAGATTAAGTCTGTTTGTAGTGCACCAGCCATGTAGTGTGTTGAGATAGGGTTGAAGGAGATCTGTTGCTCTTTTTGGGTCATGGTGTGTGCATGTGAGTGTTATGTCATCTGCATAGGAGGCTAAGTTTATTTGGGGCGTATTGGGTGTAGTTATATCGTGCATGTACAGATTGAAGAGTGCGGGCGATAGGACGGATCCTTGTGGGACTCCGTTTGGAAAGTTTCTGATTTTAGATGACTGACCGGCAAAAGCTACGTGTGCACATCTGCCTGCTAGGAAGTTGGCCAGCCACCTTTTTGTGTTGTTGTGCATGTTTGTGTTGTAGATTTTGTTTGTTAGGTTGTGGCGGGGGATGGCATCGAAGGCTTTACTAATGTCGAGTGTGGCTAATAGTGATCTGTGTGGTGTCTAGCTGAGTTGATGCCGTCGAAAGCTCTTTGTGTAAGGTCTGTGAGAAGAGTGTTTGTGGAGTGCAGTGGCCTAAAGCCATGTTGTGTTGGAGCTAGGGGTAGGTCAGGTGTAATTAGTTGTAATACTAGGCGTTCCATGACTTTGGAGAGGGAGCAAAGGCGGGTAGCGTGGGGTCTTTGTTGGGGTTGGGGAATGTGATGATGATACCATGCTTCCAAATGTCTGGTATTGTGTTGTGTGAATAGCTGTAGTTTGATATGTTAGTGAGTGCTTGTATGCCTTGTGGTCCCAGGTGTCTGAGGTGTATGTTGCTGATGTTGTCTAGGCCACAGGCGGGTGAGTGCTTGAGATTGTTGATGATATGCTTTGTCTGGTGATTGGTGAAGGGTGTATAGTCAGGGTCTGTGGGGAATTGTCTCTTACGTCGGATGACACGTCGGTCGTCTTTGTGAGGTTTTAGGTGGCTGACATGTGAAAAGTGACTGATGAGTGTTTGCTTGTTTACATGAAGGAGTAGAGTCTGTTGTGATTGCAGCATGTGATTGTGTTGTGTTGCTGTTGGAAAGTGTGATGCTGTTTAGTGTTTTGTAGAGTTTTTTGGGGTTTGTTTGTGATCAAGTGTATGTAGGAAGTTATTCCAATTTAGTTTTTGTTGTTCTTGTATTTTGTTGTTAGTTTGGGTGTTGAGTGTTTGAATTTGTTGTGTGATGTCTTGTGTGTGGGGTGCTGGGGAGTGTTTCAGTATGTCGCGTTGTCTGATGAGGTTTTGAATTTCTGGTGTGAAGTTGGGGTTGTGTCTTTTTCTGTTACCTCTTGGAATGTGTTTCTTGTCAGCGTTTTGGATAGTTTTATTGAGTATGTGTACAGCATTGTTGATGTTAGTGATGGGTGTACTGTTTAGAGTTGGGAAGTGTTGTTCTGTCTCATTTGTGAATGCTTCCCAGTTAGCTCTTTTATAATTGGTGTATGTGTGTTTGTGGCTAGCTGGGGTGAGTCTGGTTTTGGTGGTGATAATGATCGGGAGGTGGTCAGAGCCTAAGGTTCTGACCACCCTCCAGGATGTTGTGGGGGTAAGTTCTGGGGAGCAAAAGGTGATGTCTGGAGATGATGGGTTATAGAGGGCTTGGTGAGGAATATGGGTATGTTGATGGATGTCGTTAAGGATGATGAGATTATCGGTTTGGTTTTGTAGTACCAGCCCTCTGTCTGTGTCAGGGTTGTCGACAAACCAGGCCGACGTCTTGGCGTTGAAGTCACCACCCAGGATGATGTGTGGGGTGTTTGTGATGTGTTGTAAGTTTGGTCTGTATTAATTTGGTACTGTAGGGGATGTATGTGTTTATGATGGTTATGTTGGAGTTGTTGCCAGTGCGTATTTTAATTGACTGTATTTCTGTTGTGTTATCATTTGGGGGGAGGAGGGATTTGGTTTGTACACTGGTTACTATGTATGATATTTCTTTGTGTACCAGGGTGATGAGTCCACTGCCCCCGCCGACAGCCCGATCTTGTCTGATGGTGGTAAAATTATGAAATGTGGGTGTTTTTTGTGTTGTGCGGAGTTTTGTTTCTTGTAAGATGGCAAGGTATATGTTGTGTTGTTTGATGAAGTGTGAGAGTTAGTGTTTCTTTGTGTTGATGCCATCTATGTTCAGTTGAAGAATGTTAATGTTATGTGCACGATGTATGTTGGGTGCTGCTGCACGAGGATGGGGGGGGGGTGAGGGGGGGGCGGGGGGTGGGGATTGGGGAGCAGGAGATGAGGGTTAGAATGGATTAGGATGGGGTGGGGTGTGTTGAGTTGAGGATGTGGATGGGAAGGTTAGGTGGGTTAGGGAGGAGAGGTGGACGGGTTTTAGGGGGGGGAGTGGATGATATGGGAAGGTTAGGTGGGTTGGGGAGGAGAGGTGGACGGGTTTTAGGTGAGGGATTTGACTGGGAGAGGGAGGGGCATGAGGAACAGGTCCAGGTGTTTGTGTAGTGTTTCTTGGAGGCAAGTGTTGTGCAGGTGGAGTGGGTCCAGTTCCCGCATGAATTGCAGAGAACTGAACCCTTAGTATGTTGTGCACCTTAGTTTGCATTAGTCAGATTCTGAAGTGTCTATATTTAA
Source organism: Paralithodes platypus (assembly GCA_032716605.1). NCBI lineage: Eukaryota > Metazoa > Arthropoda > Malacostraca > Decapoda > Lithodidae > Paralithodes > Paralithodes platypus. Next base: position 3,761,694 of record CM064562.1, on the reverse strand, counting down.
AAAGCAGGCATCGCTAATGCCTTTCTTACTCTTGCTAAAAATGAAACACGATATAAATATCTCCAGCTTACCTGTCCAGGCATGCTCATTTTGTCCATGCGACAATGCTTCTTCATCAGTGTTTTTCAATATACAGTACAGTATATGGTTTCCACTTTCTTTATCCATACTAATCCACTACAAGCTATCCCTCTCACTTGAATTCCATGCATCTTCCTTAACATTTTGTCCTCTCATTCTTCATCATGGCCATACCACTGTAATGTAGCCTATTTCTCTTTAACATATGTAAATTTCTATTATTGATCCTTTATGTAATTTACAGGACACAGATGATGTGCCAATGATCCTAGTTGGCAACAAGTGTGACCTGGAGGATGAGCGTGTGGTGGGGAAAGACCAGGGCCTCAACCTGGCCAAGTCCTTCTCCTGCGCCTTCCTAGAGTCCTCTGCCAAGGCCAAGATCAACGTTAATGAGATCTTCTATGACTTGGTGCGACAGATCAACCGCAAGTCGCCCGATAAGCCGCCGCGGAGGCCGGGCGGACGTCGGCCTTGTTCACTCTTATAAGGTTATTATTTTAAGCCAGTATCATGCGAGTGCTTTTTCCTGCAACTTTCTTTGGCATTTCAAATATGGCAGTTTCTAAGTTAAAGTTGTATAAGAAATCAGCTACCTACAATAATGTACCTTTGGCTTAGATTTGGGTACCAATGTAAAAGATCCCAGAAATGTTTCCGGAAACATTTTGGCCATCGAAAATTGACAATAAAAGCTCTTGCGTGATACCCCCTTTAGTCCCCATTTTGTCTCTGTGCGTTAAACCCACCCATAAGCTCGGACTTGCTGTGCTCTTGAATCCACCCATGGCTTGGACTTCCTGTTTTCTTGATATCTCAGAAGCCCCTCTTATTTAGATGCTGCTACTCTGACATCTGGCCCTGTTCTTTTTCTCAGAGCTACCAAAGTGACTTGCTGTATTGTTGAGGAATTTAAGGTACCGTACTTCCTCGTTTGGGGGATGTTGCTACTTTAACATTCAACTCTGTTCTTTTCTATTGGAATTAAATAATAAAGTAATTTTGTGTGTGTGAGGTGGTGGTTGCAGCATGAGTCCCCAGATGCTTTATATTTTATGACATAGATATCCACCTATATACATTTTCAAACTAAATATCAATGTTGTCTTGAGACAGATGGCAATAAGAAGCTTCATGGCCAAATATATCTCTCATATTTTTACGGAGATAGTAGTTTGTGGAGGTTTTGGAGATCGGTAGCGAGTCATTAACCCCTTTAAGACGATGGCATCCATTTTATTATATTATATCCTTAGATTATTTTATTGAGCTTAGAAAGGACCTTTAAAGTCAAATAGGGAACTACAAACTAGTGCAAATGACCCTTCAACACCCACAGGAAGTTTGCAAGCTGAAATAGTCTAATGATAGCCCGAATCTAATGGGAAAATGGTGTCGCCGTATCCAAAGGGTATAAAATATGGGAGGTTTTGCGCACGCTGTTACCCTTCTTCATCATTGTATATGATCGCGACGGCGTGTTTGGATGTTTACGCCTTCATCCTCTCAGGTGTTGATTTGGTTCTACAGTCAGTTCAAATCAAGTTGGCAGCCAATCCTCACTCACTAGGTATTACATGTGAATTAAAGTGATAGTAATTGGCAGTGTATCTCATAGGTATTATACCTGAATGAAAGTAATACCAATCGTGGTGTACCCCAGAGGTATTTTATGCGAATGAAAAATATAGTGATTGGCGGTGAGGTATAGAGTAGTTTTAGATAAATAAAGGAAGAGCTTTTTATGTTGGAAAGCTGAAAAACTAGCATCAATCAAGGACTGTATTACAAGAGCTGCCAAGTTAGTTTGAACCAACAATAGATTACCAGGGAGATGTGCTTACGGTTGACCCTTTCAGTTTTACGAGCAGGTTCTTGGGTTATTTTGGCTGTGGCAGATAAGTTTGGGAAGAAAGTGTCCAACTGGAAGGGGTTAAAGGACTTTATTAAAGAACTTCACTAAGGAAGAGTATATATATTTTATATTTATTTTCTAATGCCTCTAGACAATATTGCTTAAGTGACGGACCTCTCTCTGACTGAAGGGGTTAATTATTTCAGAGTTTGCTACCGCCAGGAGATGAGCTTGCCAATACACATACCTGTTAAGTGTTTTGAAGCATAATTCTTGTGTATGAAGGCAGCCACATGTGCCAGTAGGGCGTTTGTCAATCATTATTAACTCGTAAGCACAGTTCTTTGGTAGGAAACAAAATAGTGATGAAAAAGGCTGGTGCCACATAGTAACTTTCTTTTGCACACTAATAGCAAAGGTCGAAATTGACTCTGAAAATGGTTTTATTTTTTTCGCGCGAGAAGAGATGGCTAGTAAAAAAAATTGCTATCATGATCTGTTTCTGAGCACATTCATATTATTCAGATGTTTAGTGTGTGTGGTTGGTAGTACAACAGTGCATTTTTTGAATATTAATGTATATCTTATTAGAATGTGATGTTGGCATAACGATTATAAACATTATATTTTTATTACTTTGTCTCTCATGATTCAGAAGTATACCAATAAATACTACCCAGTTTTTCAAAGGTTATGCTAGTCTTATTTTTTTGCACAAAATTATTTTTGTTTAAGAACCCTAAAAATTATCTTTCTGCTTGAGAGACATATTCCAGTATCCATCCCCATTTCACTGTCATAACATTTGTAATAATCCTACTGAATAGCAAATGTAAAGGTTTGTAAAAAGAACTCTTGATGTAATTGAAAGTCTTGGATATTTACCTGCGTCAGTATAGGGACTATTACTCGTGGATCCTGTTTCTCCGGACTTGAAGTACAGTACTTGATTAAATAGTTGAGTATTACTTGCCCTTTCATGAAAGGAATTGACCATTTTAGTATTTTAAAACTTATCACTATCAGTAACTTACCATGGATCTTAGAACACTTAAAACAGAACAGACAGGGCCTGCCTAGTTTGGCATAGAGGTAAAAGTAAAAACTAACAACCTGCCTTATACAAATTTGTTCAAAAGTCAAGGAGGCTCTACACTGGGCAAGGTATCTTGGCCCACGCTCAATTAGTAAAAAGTCTAATTTCCACTGGGTTGCATTAAGGATAATCTGATGCTTAAAGTCCAGGGAAACAGCCAGGTGTGATGGGCCCTTCAGGAATATTTTGTACCTTTCAGTAGGAAGTAGTTTGTTACCCGTGTAAGATGACTTGCGCACAAGTTGCTTATCTGAGGGACCCCGAGAGGCAGGGAGAGTCAAGACGCTTGTATACTATCATCCGCCTTGAGTCTAGACTGTTACATTAGGTTGTGGGGTATTAACAATTACCTTGGTCCAGGTTTTGTATGCCTGGAAAATGTGTTCTAACCTTGAGTACGGTGGATTTAATTATTCCGTTTAGTTTGTGGAGAACTGTATCCTACCAAGTTTTGTATGTCTTTGAAATGCTGTATTATATCCACTTGAGAAATCCTCCCCCCTTCGGGGATCACGGCGTCAGGCAATAGATAGATAGATAGATAGAAATCCTCATTTTAGTACCATACAATAGCATTGTTTGATAATTACTAGAATGGTATGAATGTTGTTATTGGATTGAAGACTGAAAGGCTTAATGCTTGATTGCTGTGTACGATTAAAATCTGAATTACAATTTTGATGCACTGACAGTGCAACTTTAATTTCAAAATCTGTATGTCTCATCCAATGAGTTCAGTTGTAAGGTGAACACATACCATATATATATAGCAGCAAGTTTTAATCAAAGTTTTATTTGTTAGATGTATTGATTGTTTGTGAAGACTTTCTAATTGGGTAGTGATTGATACCCTACAACCTAAATGCAACAATCTGGGAACAAGACAGCATGTCTCTATTGTTGAGTGTATCATAAGAAATCCTCGCATATCATTGCACATCATTAAAATACTTCCCCTCTGATAATTCCAAGAGCTCTAATGAAGCCAAGATGTAAGTGATTTTTTTAAGACTACTCGAACTAGCTACAATATACAGTACTGTGTTTGCTTAGGTATCCCAACATTCATTTGTGTAAGGATTTTCAGTGTTTTTGTTCATGTATCGCCTGCAGTTTGATGTGATGTGTGTTGTCAACTTCATTAGTGCTCTACTACATTAGTTCAGAGGTTAACACGGAAGCTTGGATTTTACTTGGTTTGAACTTCATTATTACTGTACTTGCGGTTGTATTTTTCTCTTTTTCTCTATTTGAACTGTCCATCTATGCTGACTTCATAAGGTTTTGTTTAACTCTATAATTATTAGCGATAACCCCTTCCAAGCAGGTTACCCCTTTCTCGGTTTTACTAGATTTACCTCCGATAATTTTAATTAACTTAAGAATTACAGTATCTATTTGGTTAAAAGGGCGAGTTGAGATACAGTAGTACTGTATTCAATTCTGATTACTAAATATCAATCCTGGGGGTAGTTGACCTAAAACTAATAAAAGCATAATCTGATGGAAACGGTCAACTCCTAAGTGGTGACCTTCTAGCATCCAGATCATCTTGGCAGCAAGCCCTCCTCTCATGCTACCCTTTTCTCATTCATTTTTCTACTTGCCCATTTTCGATTTTATGACTATGGACCTGTGCTACTTCATATTCTTCATGCATTTTTTAACTCCATTTCCTTACCCTGCATTCTCAATGTGACATTTAATCTTGGCTGCCTCATGACCTGGCATTTCCCACCAATTACGACAACAATGTTAATTTTGTGTTCAGCATTATTTATTTCAACCTTTCAGAGTTCAGATCAAGGATTATCTAGCTTTTCTGTATTTTCACTACTGTACAATATATTTTTCTTTAAATTTCCACCCTTGCAGAGTTCAGATCAAGAAAAATTACGCTTTATATGATGACCTCATTAGTTGCGCAAGGTTTAGAGACGGCTACTACAATCACTGACTTTGAACAAAAATAAAGTGTTTAAGTTTCCGTTGCAATTATTTTTTGATTAATAAATGATCCTCTTTATGGCTTTTTTCAAGTTTCAGTAATTATGATTCTTTTGTCTGAATTACCGATTAAGTTGGCTGTAATCAAAAGTAATTTCTCGCTTTTTAAGTTGGTGACTTTTCTTTAAGCTTATGACTTTATACTCTGAAGTTTTAGTGTTTATAGAGTTGCTCCCGAAGACCTGGCTTCAGAGAATAAGAAAGTACAGCGCTTTCAATAGTTCAACGATGACCTAGATGATATTTTGTAAAAAATGTAAACCGTTTTTCCATCAGTACTTGATTGTTTCCAGTAACCTTATAACCGTTGCTCTTTATTTTTACTTTTATGATTTCATATCATCAACCCATGAATTAATTTACAAATAAATTAATTCATGAAATCTTTCATTTTAGTAAGCGTTGTTTCCACATAGCGATTTTGATAATTTAATTTGACTATATTGTCCTTGTCCCAATTTTGGTTTGTTTAGTTTGCAAGTTTTACATTTTAATCGATGAAACTAATGAATACATGTGGTACTCCAAGGATTCGAACCTAGGATACTCACACTGAAATTCAGCGCACTAACCATTATGCTATCAAGACAGATTAATGCATTTCTCAAATATATACAATTTTTATCAAAGTTGTCGCCGAGCTATTGAATTTGGGTGTATAGAAGGCGGATGTGTTATGTTTGTTAGGAGGCACTTTTGTACATAAATTTATTCTGTATTTTTGTGTACCTCAAGAAACAGTTGAGGCTACTATTACAGTACTATCATTGCTCTGACACCTTAGCAGACAGGGTCATGGATAGTTTTGTTTGTGTTATAGGCTACCACTAAACCCATACTGATGAATTTGCCATATTAGTATTTCATGAAGTTACCGATTTACTCACGTTTCTAATGTCAGAAATGTTTATGAAACTAGCACTAAAAGCTTTTAATATCTATACTGTATAGCTATTAGAGATGGACCGAATATTTGTTTCGTATTCGTATGTATGTGCGAATATTCGCTATGTTTTTCAATATTCGTATTAGTATTCGCATTTCCATTCATAGCTATTTGCAAACATGCGAATATTTTCACGAAACCAATAGAAGATATACAAAAATGTAAAATATTACATTTTAAAGCGTGCATTCGCTTGTACGATGTCGGGGAAAGGCATGCTTCTTTATTAAACCCTCTAAGTACCATAGTATGTGAATGTTTTTTTAAACTAATGGAACTGAAATTGTGTACATCGACTTCCAAACCAATCTGATGATCTCTGAACTTTGAAATAATTGTAACGGTTCCGAAATCTGACCTTGTTCATTATAACGGAATAAATAGTCTTGGTACAATGTTGCCAATGTACCGGCTACCGCTAGATCCAGCGAATCACTTCCATCTAGCGACATCAAGATGTAATGAATTCTAGCGATATTCAAGTTATGTTCCCTATTTTAAGGAATTGTAGAGATCTTTTGATTGTTAAAGATTATTCTAGATACTTCAACATATGTTTTCTAGTGACCATACAAGTTTTTAGCGTCTGGTGACTATCTAGCGATTTGTCAATGCTATTCTAGCATACATTTGTGCTTTAGTTTATCATGCATTGTTTATAATATATTTGCCCTATATCTCCAGAAGACTTCCTACATGATATAGTGTATTGTTCTAGTGATAATTAAATATTATAAAGGGTTATTTTAAGTTGGCTGATGATTATGAAATACTAATATGCTGGACGATGAGAAAACTGTATGTAAACATGTCTCGGATATCACTGATAATTTTTGGCATGTTCTGCCAAAAGCTCAATGGCTAATCAGTGGTGGTAACGAAACACGCAGCTTTACACATTCACATCGTCATTAGCTTCCGGTAATTAATTTCATACTAATTTAATTAACGTTTGTTGGTGATATAAAAAGAATTACCTGTTCTTGAAGGATGACAATTTCATCCTTCAAGAAAGATTGAAATATTCGCTATTCGTATTCGCGAATTTTACCAACAAAAATTCGTATTAGTATTCGTATTCGCAAATAGTGAAAATTTATATTCGTTCCATCTCTAATAGCTATCCTGTACTATACTGATCCTAAATAATTAAATCATCAGGGTGGGTTGCGTGGGCTACAAACCTGACCAAACTGGCTGTGACTATGCTTGTTGGGGAGCCATAGTACAAATATTGAGCCTAGAACCAGGGTAGGACGAGTGCGTGTATGACCAAAAGCAATATCTTCAACAAAACAGAGATTTTTTGTACTGAACCTAATTCACAATCTAAATATACTACTTGGGTTATTTTCAAGGTTAATTCATACTATATGACAATGTGAATCTACTAAATTCACAATTATAATTATTTTGGTTTCCGTCAAACTGCAGAATCGGCTTAGGATAATATTTGGGTTTTGGTCACACTTGGTACTCGTCTAACTCGTGTTTTGTCCTCAAACTAATAAAAACTGAAGCTTCCCCGGCAAGAATGAATGTTACCATATAACCACTGCCTTTACATCCCAAGTTATTGCCACTGCCTCTTTCTTCATGCATATTAAAGTTGGTATCACACCAGCGATTTTTCCTTCAACGTTTATCAACAACACTAGTCTGGCAGCTAATCAAGTCGACTTTAAAAATAATTGCCACCTAAATTCATCTATCTTCAGTCTAGTTTCCGATAAAAGTGTGAAATCGCCCACAAAAGTTGCCGGAAAAGTGTTGACTATCGAAAGTTGGCGATAAAAGCTCTCGTGTGATACCCCCTTTAGGAGATGGTTCATTCTGGTTGTGGGTTGGAAAGTGATGGTGAAATATTTGGGTTTGACTCCCGCTTTAAAGAAATATATTGAGTTGTACTTTTCTAAACTGTTAAGTTTATTGTTCCTAAACAGTTAGAAATATTACAGTACAGTACCTGTAACTCTTGTGTATGGTGCTCTGTAATTTAAGCTAGATGAGCTTTAACACCAAAAACATAATATATTTACTATTTGTGATTGCAATACGAGGCACAGTATCTAGTATTCTTAACCTTAACCCTCTCACGTCCTGACGCAATTTTTGAGCCTATTAGGGATACTTTGAAGCCTTTGTTACCGTCAGGGGTATTTATAAACCTTTAGTTTATTTACTTCAACCTCTGCAGTTGTCTTTGAGTTAGCTGTGGGCAGAAAACTAATTTTGGAGAGGTAATTATAAGTGAGAGTAATCTATTTATTATTGCTAATCTGGCAACCTCTGCGTCATAAGGACGTGAGAGGGTTAAGTATACATTTTGGAGCTAGCTAAAATTGGCCAAACAACTTGGAACATTAATGTGTTGCTCCTGATTACTTTTTAGCCATTTATATTTTACGTGTTAGGAAGAATGAACCCTGTGTTCCCCAACCTACAACTTCAATGTAACTGTTCTATTATTATGCAATGTCCTCCATCACTGCAGACTACCTTAAATATATATATATATATATATATACAGTATATACAAGGTGAATGTTGCAATGCAGAGCTTCATAATATTGCAGTTTGCCGATGAACTATTATCTTACATAATTTTCTACTGACTGTCATTATGATGTATATTATAATACTGTATCTAAACAAAAAAATAGCCCTAGAGAACTTAAATTTGTGTACTAATAGTTACTGTTTAAGCATGTGATACTTGACTGCATTTTTAGATAATATACGGAACTCTAGGGTCATTTTATGATTAACTATGGCTAATATTCCCTCAGAATATTGGCAGCTTTAATACTATACTGGAAAAAGCTTTACTGTTTGTTTTCAATCTGATAAAGTGAAATATATATCATGTACATTGTTTCCTTGACTTTGATTTCAACCTCTGAAAATGTATGCTCTGTATGTATGTACTCAGGCACATATCCCATAGCTGGGGGTGGCCAACTCGAGACTGAGCTAGATAGATAGATAGATAGATAGATAGATAGATAGATAGATAGATAGATAGATAGATAGATAGATAGATAGATAGATAGATAGATAGATAGATAGATAGATAGATAGATAGATAGATAGATAGATAGATAGATAGATAGATAGATAGATAGATAGATAGATAGATAGATAGATAGATATATATATATATATATATATATATATATATACCGGTATATGAACTCCTAGCACCAGGTGACGAAGGCCATATGGCACTAAATTAAAAATTTAATGGGTCAGAAGAAATGCCTATTTTAAAGTTTAAAAACTCCATAGACGAGTTATCTATGTATGGATGTTGTTCAAATTTTAAACATAAGTTCACTTTGACATGCTGAATCGAATGGCGCAAACATAATTGAAATCGGACAATTAGTTTAGGATTTCGTATTTGACTTGGCCTCTCAGAAGGGCCCAGGGGACCGTTTTTTGGACTTTAAATGTCCTCTGTGACCCAAACTATAAGTCCCAAGGAATTTTACCTGGTGTCATTCGATTTCTCTCGACCGACAGCTTCCATACATGGTCGTAGATTTCATTTTCGACCAGCCATTCTCCCATAATCGAAAAAAAAAAATGCCTGGGTAAGCCTTAAGCCAAGGCAAATCAATGATTTTGGTCTGATTTTGACTATTCAAGATTATGGTATATTTGGAATAGTCTCGTCGTTGCGATTCCAACGTTTTTTTAAAGATAAATATATTTCATCATACTTATAGGAATAATCCTAATAAAATATTCATAATATTGCTAATAACTTATCAATATAAATGGAGACACTCCCCATACTTTATTCTAACATTAAAGTCATACCATCAGTGACATATTAATAAGTGATTGCACACATTACATCCTGTTTACCTTCCACCAAATTTTCCTGATTGATACCCGTATAATAGAAGGATAAAATATATATATTTATTAACCCCTTCTGTACCGGCAAAGTATTTTTGTATTTGTTTTGAGCTACATTTACACAATTGCATTAAGATTAAAAGGATATATGATACCTAAAGGGATTAATTGAGATCGTCTGTAGCCTTTTAATGGGAAGACGTCCTTCCTAAGCCGTGTAAAGACTTATTATAATTGCCAGAATATAATAAAATGGATGTTACCGGTATTGAATGGGTTAAAGATCAAGCTATACACATTTATTTCCCTCCTTCCACGGGCCCTATTCCCCCCGGCAAACTGCCGGGCAGTTCGACTTTGCCTTCCTGGAGGGCCCAAATGACCGCCAGCAAACTGCCGGACAGTGCCTGGTGATTTCGCTCAACTGCGTGCACGGGCATATCCCTGGTTTGCCCGCTGAATTTTCCCCATATCGAACATTTCCCTTGTGCCCGACGGGCAGTGCTCGATCGTGTGGACGGGGCTTTAACAGTATTGTAATCTCAAACCTAGTCAACAATGCAAGGAGGTTAAGAAAGCAAAAAAAAATATTGGTTTCATAGGTAGGACGGTCCTTTGAGCATAAATCCAAAGATGTAATCCTCACTCTTTATAATTCCTTAGTTCGCCCACTCCTGGAATATTGTGTTCAGTCCTGGTGCCCTTGTTATCAAAAGGATGTAGACAAACTGGAACGTGTTCAATGCAGTCACTAAAATGATACCCAGTCTAAAGAACAAACCATATGAGGAATGTCTTGAAGAAGTACATCCGATTCCCCTAACAAAGCGTAGATTAAGAAGTGACCTAATTTAAGTCTTTAAGATCAACAATATGAACTGTAGTAAATGCTTTACGATTGACCGATCAAACTACAAACAAGGAAATGGTTGCAAAATCATTCAACTCGCTCAAATCCAAAAATGTCTTCTTCAATCGAGTCATCAACTTATTGAATGGACTTCCCCGAGATGTTATAGACTGCAACACCATTGATTCCTTCAAAGTTCGCCTTGACAAGCACCTTGCTCTGAATCCAAGATTGACTGCATTTGTAAATAAAATATTTCCTTAATATTGTACCCCCTCCCTGCCATGTTAATCCCCAGGGAGGTATTTCATATTTACATCTTTATCTCTTTGAAATACTGTTGGACACTAGAAGCAGCAGTATTTTGGAGGGCAAGTAACCTTAGGGGTCGCAAGACCTGTTGTTGCTAGTTTTCCTTTGTACACTAGGTCTTTAAATTTGTGTATGCATGTTCCACCAAACCCATTACACACCCTACTGTTCCACCATATCCATTACCCACCCTACTGTTCCACCATATCCATTACCCATCCTACTGTTCCACCATACCCATTACCCACCCTACTGCTCCACCATATCCATTACCCACCCTACTGTTCCACCATACCCATTACCCACCCTACTGCTCCACCATATCCATTACCCACCCTACTGTTCCACCATATCCATTACCCACCCTAATGTTCCACCATACCCATTACCCACCCTACTGTTCCACCATATCCATTACGGTACCCATCCTACTGTTCCACCATATCCATTACAGCACCCATCCTACTGTTCCACCATATCCATTACCCATGTTGGACCTTCATCTAGGCCAGTGGTTCCCAAACTATTTTGATGGCGACCCTTAATACAATGTTTCATGGCCCTTGCAACCCTACACCCTGAAACACTCGATTAGTACATATATATTTTTATTGATTGTTATATTCCAAATTATGTTACAAAATGTTATATATATTCTTACATTATAGTATGTAAAACTCGATCATTTAAGTTTCTGTAACATTTGTGCATACAGCCAAACAGTTCATCGAGTCTAGGTCATGTTTCTTTATGAAAAACAAAAAAAAACAAAAAAAAAACAGTTATCCATACTAAAAATTTCTTCTTTAGTGGTGGTTGAGGCACTGCAATATAAAACTCTTCTAGTATGTCTTCCCTTGGTACCAAACAAAACACATGAGTTGGGGGTTACCTGCAATTTCCACTGATTCATCTGTCTGTAATGAAATATGTCCTACTTTTTGAAAAGCCATACTAAGGTGAGATAATATGTCTTCTGACATCAGGTCAATTCAATACTATTTGAAAGTGGTACCGATTCCAACTTATTAACATCTGTTCCACAAAGAGTTTTCGCCATTGCCATGCAGGTTTCTCCAGCTGACACATAAGGCTTTTTGCAATTCACAATATTCCATGCTACTTCAAAGGTCGCCAGTGCAGACTTCTCCAGAGAAAATAGATGATGAGCTGGGAGCATCAATCCGCCTTCATTTTACCAACACTTTGTTTTTCCTTCCAGTGAGATTTGAATGAACTGAACTCAAATGGCACTTCAATGTGTTATCATTCATAGATTCGATAGCTAGGACTTGAAAGCACTGGAAACATTGAGGTCTGACATTTTCAAAGCGTTTTCTAATCTCAGTGAAGCCATACTTAACCCGTACAGCCCCAGCGACGCGTCTGACGCGTCGGCGATGTATGTAACGCACAGCCCCAGAGACGCGCCTGACGCGTCACCCTAATTGCGCCGACCGTAACCTCAGGTGTAGCCACTCAAGAGGGCTCAGATTTGTATGGGAACTGTGTACGTATCCCACGCAACCGTGCCGATGGTTGAAAACTCTCAAAGTCCACGTGCGTGCGCGCGAGCGCTCAATAACCTGTTTTTTTGGGATAATTGCCTTCAATTTTTTACTCTTGTAAAACCCATTTTCGGGGGCTCTGTAGGACCATTTTTTAAGCTTTTTGAGCAGTTTTTCGTGGTTTTTCCTTCATTCCTAACCCATTCGCTATTGTTTCTGGAATAAAACCATTTTTTGAAAACCGGCCGGGTTCTGGTGCGCAAACATTACAAAACTAGCCGGGGCTCCACGGGTTAAAAAGATCTGGTCTATAATGTAACTGTATTTTGTGTTGAAATTCTTTCCATTAAAGTAGTAATAAATTTTTTTTTTTTTTAGAATATGTCATATTTCGAAGGGAAAATGACCGAGGTGCCCAACATGATAAGATTTCACACCAATGTGCACATCATGATAACCCGTATAGTTGATTGCACAACTCGTCTTCCTTACTCACACTCGCTTACCCAAACAGTCTATCTGGCAGTCAAAATGGAAATCTGAATGTTGCTAACATATGAATACTAATATGCCAACCACAACATTAAGCTTAAAGACATGCAAAGTTAGATTATTCACCTTGAAATGCATTCAACGAAACCCCCCCTCATTCACTCACTAATCCACATTCACAGGCTTATAATACATGCATTTAAGAATATATTCGTAATAATCCACATACAATAAACATTATATGTATTATATTTACGATTAAAGTACATTCTGTGGCTTCACTCCATCAAAAACATCATCACTCACATGCTCACAAATATTCTTGATCTTACTTGTTGTTATATCAATGTATTATAGTTACTATAATCGTTACAATAGTTTTTGGGTTCTAGGTTGTGGAGTGAAAACGGGTTATAAGAAAAATATACACATAAAAATATCCCATAATCATAATATTATAAATGGGCAATTTTGGGTTTCAGGCCACAGTGTAAGTAAAAATATATATTCTATAATAACAATGTTATTTCTTCCAATCAGTAAAAAACACGTTACTTCTTGCAACAAGTGAAAAGTAAATATAATAACATTGTACTTGTATTGCGGTGTGAAAACGGGTAATAAGTAAAAAGTAAATATATTGACATTGATTCTTCAAGCAATAAGAAAAAGTATATGTTATATGAAAATGTTACCTTAAGCTACATGCAATACCTAAACAAAAAATAATTTAATTTCGCTGGGTTATAGATGAAAGTGTTAATGGCTAGTAGTATAATACGACAATATATCATAAGGGTGGCAGACCTAGGATAACAGTTGTTAAATTTACCTCCCAAACGTATGCCATTCTTCACCATATCCTAAACACGCACTACTGAACATCGTGGCAAAAAAAAAAAAAATCTTGAGGTATGTTGAATTGCCGTATATACAATTATAGCCTACTTAAATAAGTAGGATGCAGACAATATTAACTATTCATTAACGAACTTCTTGAATATCACTGAAAAATAAGACTGACCAACGCTAGAGTGGAGAGTAACTGAGTGAGTGAGTGTCACTGGGCATCAGACAGTTCAGACTCCAAGCCAGGCACACAACATCCCGTACCGTACGGCTTATGAATATTGGACATGATTAACGGTAGCCGCACATCTTGTGTTACCAGTTTGCTATGTTATTACAGTAGGGTGATAGATGTACTCCAAGAAAGAGGCGGATGGGTGGACTGCGTCTACTTAGACCTTTCCAAAGCATTCGATAAGGTACCACATAAGAGATTGTTATCTAAGCTTGAGACACTAGGATGTGTCAGGGGGAGTTTGCTGAAATGGATGGAGAGCTATTTAACAGATAGGGAAATGAGGACCAACATTAGAGGAACTTACTCATCGTGGCGGAAAGTTGAGAGTGGTGTGCCGCAGGGATCTGTGTTGGCACCTCTCATGTTCCTTATGTACGTGAATGACCTGCCGATAGGCATAACTCCTACATGTCAATGTTTGCAGATGACGTAAAAATTATGAGACAAATAACAAATAAAAGTAGTTGTGAGGAGCTGCAAGGGGATTTAGATAAAATATACGAATGGAGCACCAAGTGGAAAATGAAATTTAATATAAGTAAATGCCATGTGTTAAATATGGGAAGAAGTGTGAATAGACCAAATTGGGAGTACAGGATGGGAGATAATATAATTAGCAAGGCCGAAAAAGAAAAGGATTTAGGGTTGATTATACAAGATAATTTGTCGCCAGAGAAACATATTAACAAGCTCTTTAGCGGAATGTATGCAATGGCCGGGAATATGAAAGTTGCTCTGAACTACTTGGATGAGACCATGGTAGTGAAAATTATGAAGAGTATGATTAGACCAAGATTGGAGTATGCAGCAGTGGTGTGGTCCCCGCATCTAAAGAAGCATATTCACAAGTTAGAGAGAATCCAGAGAGCAGTTACTAGATTGGTTCCAAGTCTCAGAGAACTGCCATATGAAGGGAGGCTAGACAAATTAAATCTACAGAGTCTAAAAGAGAGGAGAGAGAGGGGAGACATGATAATGATGTACAAATGCACCCGGGTGCTGGAGAGGGAGGATATATTAATTATGGATACAGGAATAACTAGAGGCCACAGCTACAAAGTAAAAAGACCTACCTGCAAGAACGATATCAGGAAGTTTAGCTTCCCCTATAGATGTATTGACAAATGGAATGGGCTGGAGGAGGAGGTGGTAGGGGCAAGGAATATCCATATTTTCAAGAAAAAATTGGATAAAAAGTAGACTGAGAGACGGGACAACACGAGCCTAGCTCAACTCCTGTAAACTACAATTAGGTAGGTAAATACCAAGTAGCAAATGAACGAAACTCATCATAAATTCTCAAGACTTGAGTCTAAAGTCTAACGTAATTTGATATACAAATTCACACATTTCACGGTGGAATGTTTGCACTAATAGTAGTTTTTCCATTATATTTAACTTTTTTCTCCAGACCCTCCCACGACCCTCAGAAAACCCCTCGTGACCCTTGTTTGGGTCGCGATCATGGGTTTGGGAACCACTGATCTAGGCAACTAAAGTCAAAGTCCTTTTATCCCACACCTGATCACAAACTTAATAATTTCCGGCATCTGTTAACCCTTTCGCTGCGGGTGACGTTCTGGAACGTCCTGGCAATTTACAGCAATTTCCAGGCTTTAAAAGCCTGTAAAAACCGTAGAAATCGAGTGTCAGTGGGCGGGAGCGTGAGGGGGCCCACCTCCGACCCTCAGAGCAGCCAGAGGCTCACTGAGGTAGACTGTGTCTCGCGCGGGTCTCTCACTGCCTCTCACAACAGTGTTGCCGAACGAGCGAGTGCTAATAAATAGCGGGTTTCCCGCGTTTCTATGGCACCGCTGCGGGTGAACCAGGCCACTTACGAGGCCCGTTCTGGTCTCATTTTGAAGCTATTTTCGCCTAGTTTCAGCAGAATACAGTTCATTTAATGCAGATGCTTGATTTATCATTCAGGAGTGCCTGAATATGCCCAAAACACCCCGCAGAGAAAGGGTTAAGGACCAATTTAATAAGGTAATTTTGTTTTCCTATATTTTTTCCCCTATGTGTATGAAGGAGAAAAAGGGCAAAGCTGTCTTCAACAACTGCCTCTGTATGCAGAAATACAAAAATAACCATAGATCGATGTACGACCACAATAACATTATCCAATTTTCGGTTAATGCTGTTCTGTTAAGAAATATAAACATTATGTAGTTTACTGTATAGCACTGGTTAGCATTGCCGCATTCATAATAATAATAAGCATGTTACTTATTTCTCATAAGCGCCAATTTTTCCGAAGAATTCACTAGCGCTCGAAAAGAGAAAGAAAAAGGAACAAAATCAATGCATCAAAAGAAGGCTTATATACAACACACATTTAACAATCACTAGCAGTGGCAAAATAGCCTAAACTCTATAGCCATCTGTCATGACACCTCTCTCAAGATCATAGCTTCTCTCAAAGAGAAAAGTCTTAAGTTGTCTCTTGAAGCATTGAACAGAACTCAGTTGTCTCATGGACAGCGGCAACCTGTTATACAACCTCGGAGCCATGTAGGAGAATGACCTCTCAAAGAAAGAAGACTGCTGGAAAGCCCTTGGTTCATCAAGACGAAAAGGGTCATTGTCATGACGCACAACTACACCATGGTGTGCCGGTGGGCGCCTGAGCAGCTCCGCAAGGTACCTAGGCTCACCAAATTTGAGAACCTTAAAAGTCACCAAACACAACTTAAATTCTATTCTTGCTCTTACTGGCAGCCAGTGCAGTTCTATGTGAAGAGATGTAGTAGGAGTTCTAGGTGGAACACCAAAAATTAGTCTTGCGGCCCTGTTAAGAACAGACTGAACTTTCTTCAAAATATAATTTGGAAGACCCACCAACAGGGCATTGCAATAATCAACACGAGAGAAGACCAATGAGTGAACCAACGTCAGGAGGCAACGTCTGGTTATAAACGGCTTCACCAAATAAAGATTTCTGATGTGCAAGTAACAACTTTTAACTATCTGGTTTACATGCTCTTTGAAATCTAATCGGGAGTTCACATATACACCCAGATTTCGAACAGAGTTGGCCGGTCGCAGCTGAGATCCACCCACATTGATGGAGAGGGCACCTACTATATCATCAGCTCTTCTATTTCCTTGGATGATGAGAATATCAGTTTTACCATCATTTAGTTTAAGTTTTCTCGCTCTCATCCACTTCTTGATATCAGACATCAACAATTCCATCTTACTCCGTATATCAACTATATTTGTGATTCTCACATAAATCTGGGTGTCATCTGCATAAAAGTGAAAGGTGACATTATGTGCACGAAGCAGAAGAGACAAACTGCTAATATAAATTATAAATAGGATAGGACCTAAAACTATCCCTGCGGAACACCATACTGCAGGGGTGTCGAGTCCGAGACCACTTGATTTACCATCACACTCTGGGATCTACCTGACAAGTACGACCCAAGAAGCAAGAGAGCGGAGTCACGCACACCACAATCATAAAGATCACTCAATAACAACTCGTGATCCACTGTGTCAAAGGCCGCAGAGAGATCAAGCAAGACCAATAGTGAGGCCACACCATTGCAAATGTTCTCAACTAGATCATTATGTACTCTAATCAATGCTGTTTCAGTTGAATGATGCTGTCGGTAAGCAGACTGAAAAATTGGGATAGTTTCATTCTGCTGAAGTAGTGGTTGTAATTGGTCAAGTATTGCACGCTCTAATATCTTTGATATGAAGGACAGGTTGGAGACAGGACGATAGTTCAACATGTTCTCAACATCAAGTCCAGGTTTCTTTAGAGTAGGTCGTAGTTCATGCTTTTCAGAATGTGGGAAGCTACCTTCAGAGAAGCACTTATTAATTATTTTGGAAATAAACTCAACTGTGTGATCATAGACTCTTGGTAGCTTGGAAACATTTATGGGATCCAACGGGCAAAATGTTTTATTGAGGTTTCTTATGTAGGACGAGATCATGTCCACCTCTACTGAGTGAAAGGATGAGAGGACATTATTAGGAATGTGTCGGGGTTGGAGTACAACTGAAAGTTCTTCACCAACAGAAGCATCATCCAGTTCCTGTCTTATGCGAGTTATCTTGCCAGCAAAAAATGCCACAAAGTTGGCAGCCAACTCGGCATCGGGTACAGAAGGTCTTAAGCTGACTCTTGTTTTTCCAAGTAAACTGTTTACAATTGAAGCCAACCTCCTCTGGTCGTTACCACATGAGTCAACTTTTCCCTGATAATACACTTTCTTTTCATCTTTGATTGTGTGGACCACAGCTCTTCTGGCTGACAGATATTGCAACCATGTAGAGTGTTTTATTTTTCCGCCATTCACGTTCAGCTCTTCTACGCGCTCTTCTAAGAAATTTAACTCGAGTGCTATACCAGGGTGAATCATCTCGTACTATGATTTTCTTCTCTACTTCTGGACAGTGATGATCGAACACTAATTTAAGTGCATTTCCATGTACCTCCACCAGCTCATCTGAAGTAAGGTTGGAAGTATCAATACTTCCCAAGTACTGTTTTACTTCACTGCTAGCCAAATTTTGGTCTGCATTTTTATAATTTCTAAATCTGATTACTTTTTCATGTGTGAGTGGCTTAGGGAAATCAAAGCTGAAAGTAATCAAAGCATGATCAGAGGTATTAGGGTCAGCATTCTCAACATCAACATCCAGAACACCACCACAACCCACAGGAGAGAAAACCAAGTCAAGGGTGTGTCCTAAGATATGAGTTGGGTGGGACACATGGTTTACAAAATTGTTCTGATCAGTCAACTCAAGGAACTCAGGAGAGAATGGCTTCAGATGAGGGCTGTCAACCCAGTAATTAAAATCTCCACATATCAAAAGTCTTCCGGTTTTAGCAGAAAATTCCTCGAGAAACTGCCCAAACTCTTCCATAAAACCCCTATCTGTGCCACGATGGCCAGGCCTATAGACAACTGCCATTCTTAGAATTTGTTGATGGAGTTTTATTTCCACTTCCAACAGTTCATAATAAAGAGGGGCTGGGTTATGGCTTATTTGCAAGATATTCACCAGAGATGTGGAGTAGACAACTGCCACTCCACCACTCCATTCATATGCAAACATTAAGCAGAGGTTTCGTACATCTGTATAAATGTTGAAAATTATTAACCCCTTCTATACCGGCAACATCTTGTAAATATTATCCTGGCTACTATTATGCGATTTTATTCAGTTTAAAGAGGGCCTCCAACAATTATCAGACTTCGAACTATCGCACTTAACCCTTTTTACAACCACAGATCCTTCTTAATTTAAACTGCATAAAATCGTCTAAATGTAGCTAGAATAAAATTAACAAGACATCGCCGGTACAGAAGGGGTAAAGTATTCTTTAATTTTGATCAAATCTTGATTGCGATAATCGTCATAGAATGAGTTACTAAAGATGAATAAATTATCATATTCCCAAATATATTTGCCTGCAGGATCAATTGCAAGACAAGCAATGATGAAATTGCCTCCAGATCATACATCATACATATATACACAAATCTAAAGACCGAGTGCTCCACACGAAGCGCGGTTCCGGTCTCACGCTCTAATGGCGGCGTTCCAGGCAAGCCTGCTAAGAGCTGCCACACTTTGTCAGGTTCTTTCATTTAAAAAATCAGACCGCAAAGTCCGATCCCACGTCTTTTTTGGTCCACCCCTTGGTACAGCTCCCTCCACATACATAGACTTGCATCTTTTAACTCAGCTAGTTCATTCATCCTCTCCACATGTCCAAACCATCCAAGCCTACTAGTACGCATCTCATCACTGATACTCTTCATACCTAACCTTCTCCTTAGCTCTTCACTTGATATCTTATCTTGCAGTTTGGCCCTACACATCCATCTTACCATTCTCATCTCATTGCGTTCCATTCTACTAATATCATCCGCTTTGACAGACCACGTACGTATATGTCATTAAGATTCTAACGCATGAAGCGTACACCACCTTTCCCTTCAATGGGAGAGGGAGTCTTCTCATGGTGAATTGTGACAAAAGTTCTCTAAACTTTCCCCAGCCGCATCTTATTCTGGCGATAGTGGCGGCCTCAGCTCCACCACCGGCAGAGATGGTATCACCCAAGTAGCAAAACTTGTCCACCATCTCCAGAGCCTCATTGCCAAAGTTAACACTCTCGAGCCGGTCATTGAATATAAGCTCACCTTTGCATACTATGCATACAAATTTCTCACTTTTGAACTTCTTCCTTGGTAGAGGTGCGGCAGACGCTATATTGAGTTCGCGCCCACCTCTTTTCTGCGTACTGCGCATGGGTATGCACCACTTTATTCTACCTTTCCTAGCCCTAACCTACTGTGTAAAACCTTGGTTTTATTTAAATTAACTATTAACCCTTTACTTGCCATGCCCTCTCTCCATCTTCTGAACTTGGCCTCGGCATCCCGCGCACTATCTGCGATAAGTACTAGGTCATCTGCGTATAGCAGTTCCCAGGGGAGCCTAACTCTGAAATCACCAGATAGAGCCTCCAGAGCCATAACAAAGAGAGCTTAACACAGAGCCCTGGTGGACTCCAACATGAACTGTAAACACCTCACTCAGTACACCTTTCACCCTCACTGCCATACGCGAGTCCTCGTACATCTTCATTATCACATGCACCAGCCACTCCTCTATGCCAAGTTTTCTTGTAACCTCCAAAATGTCTGTTTGTACCTTCCTATTTAGTACTGCCACATGATCCAGATGGATCATTCAATTAAATTGAATGAAGGAATTAGGTGTAATTGGAATATGGCTAATTGTTTCTAGGCCATTTCATAGTTCCCATATGTATTTCAGCTATTTTGTGATATTTAGAAGATAAATTGATGATTCTGAGAGTACTTTTATATTTTTTAGTAATAAGTACATGTATAGACCTAGTCAATGAGAAACACTAACATCAATCATTATCTCTGACTTGCTTCTTCCTGGGAAGCCCCTGCTGGAAGATGGCTGCAGCAAAAACTCCTCCAGGCTACTTTGTCCAGACATGCTCCTTTTGTCCGTGCCACAATGCTCTTTAACTATGTGGAACTTTTTCTTCAATATACTATTCCACTCTCTTCTCAAATATCATAGGTGAACATCCATTACCACTCACCTGACTTCCATTTATCTTTCTTATCAATTTTTTTAACATGGCCGAACCACCTCAAGGTACTTCTCGTTATCCACTTAACCACTTCACATTCAATACCCAAAGCTCTCTTCCATTCCAAAAGACTCGTACCTTTCCCTCTTATTAGTCCATCCAGCCGTGTTTTGAAATAACTTGTATCCGCAGTTTGCGGAGGAGGTTCTCATCACTTGCTGTCTATGTCTCATTTCCATGTTGGGAGCAGTAAACTGTTTCTTAGTAACTTTTTCACATCTTGACTGACCATTCTTCCTTTCAAACTGCAATCAAGTTTTCCAAGCACTCTTCTATACCTCTCTTTTTATCTCACTCTACATTATATCATCACATCCAACTTATTTTAATTCCCACGTAAACCGAGACGACTGAACTTTAGATCCTGAAAGTAGTTAATTTATTGACCCAAGAAAATATATTTCTTGACTCAATTGGTACATGATCCAACTATACTTACCAACAATTTAGAGCCTTTACACCAATGAAGGTGAAATTGTCACCAAACTGTAGCTTCTCCTCTCCACATCACCTTGCCGAGTGTCACATTTCTGTTGGATGGCCATACCATTCCATCCTTCCCTCCCTGCAACCCCAGGGCTGCCTTCTGCAAGGTCCTGGCATGCAAGGATTGCTGAGTCATTGATATTGTCAGCAACTTCTGCTTTGCCCTAACTGCACCAGGGTGAATTAAGTTTGATTCAACATCTTTAACCTGAGAATAACAACAGATTAGTTTATCTTGTACTTTTGGTATCTCTTGTGGATTGTAAAAGATCCAGTGTGCCTATGTGTAGGAAATCTGACTTGTGAAGCAAACTTTACAGATCTTCAGGAAAAATAGGCTGGGATTATGACTGCTGAGGCCAAATTCAGAAAGTGGAGAGAGGGCATGGCGAGCAAGGGTTTAAGAGTCAATATTAACAAAACCAAGGTTATGCATTGTAGTTTGAGACGAGGCAATGTGGAAAAGAGCGGTGCATACCCATGTGCAGTGTGTGGAAAGGGAGTGGGCGTTAACTCAATTCAATGTAGCATCTGTCGATGTTGGGTACACCATGGGAGTAAGCGCTGTAGTAGAATAAAGGGGCCCCTGCCGAAGGATAAGTCAGAAATAGAGAAATTTGAGTGCGTAGTGTGCAAAGGCGAGCTTGTGTTAAGTGATGATCCTGTGGCTGTGAATTTTGGAAATGAGTCTTTGGAGCTGGTGAACAAGTTTTGTTACCTAGGAGATACCATCTCTGCCGGTGGTGGGGCCGAGGCTGCCACTGTTGCTAGAACTAGGTGTGGCTGGGGGAAGTTCAGAGAATTGATGCCAATCCTGACCATGAAAAGAATGCCTCTCCCCCTGAAGGGAAAGGTGTATGCCTCATGTGTTAGAAGTGCAATGACGTATGCCTCAGAAACATGGGCCGTTAAAGTAGAGGATGTCAACAGAATGGAGCGTAATGAGATGAGAATGGTGAGATGGATGTGTGGGGCCAGGCTACAGGATAGAATAACAAATGTTGAGCTGAGGAGACGTTTAGGTATAAAGAGTATTAGCGAGGTGATGCGTACAAGTAGACTGGGATGGTATGGACATGTGGAGAGAATGGATGAACAAAATTGGGTGACAAAATGCAGGTCTGTGATTGTGGAGGGAGCTGCACCAAGGGGTGGACCGAGGAAGACCTGGGATCGGACTATACGCGCCGATCTCAAATCCAAGAACTTGACAAGTGAAGCAGCCCTTAACAGGGTTGCCTGGAACGCCGCCATTAGGACAAGAGACTGAAACTGCACTTATGTGTGGAACACTCAGTCTTAAAATGTTATGTATGTATGTATGTATGTATGTATGTATGTAATCAATGTTCATAGAGCTTTATTACTTATACTGTACTACGTAGCAAAATTGGACTACTTGATGTTATTACTACCAAAGGGATGGTTCATTTCTATCAAAGTTCACACTGTGCAAGTGTAATAATACTGTTGGAATATTGTACTATTATGTAGATTTCAGCTGAAAGATTACTTGTGGAAAGGTCCTCAGATTGCTACCAACATATGAGACATGCTTGTCTATTTATTGAATGTATATGTCTTTTATCTTGAAATGACACTCTACAACAATATATAGTTTAATTCACCTGCATGCCACATAAGTTTGACAAGGCCCAAGCTATCCCTACGGGAGAATGGACTCAAGAGCTAGCAGGCATGAAATATGAATACTGTACAGGTACTATATTTTCAAAATGTGGCACCTCCTTGCTGGATTTCCTGTCTGTTTTAGATATACAATGAATATGTAGTATTTCTTCAACTACAAAAAACTTGTTAGTTAGAAATACAACCATAATCCTAATATGCTCAAAATAATTTCTTACAATGAGTACTTAACTTACTATAGAAAAGTCATCAATTGGGTGGAACAGAATATTTATTATAAATATGACCAATACCATATACTGTACTGTAATATATTACAATGTTGATGACTGAATCATAAGACAAAAATTTCACAGGGTGTGATTCATATAATGTATCCTGAAAGATGATAAAGAACGATGACACCACGTGCTCTGTCAGTCATAATGTAACCCAGAGTAAAGGATTATCCACATCACCTGCAAAGAACAAAAAAACAATGATATTACTTAATTATTCACATAAAATATATATTGTATATACTTTGATGATCTAGAGAAATTACCAGTATCAAATATATTGAATTTCCTATTTACTAACCAATGATAATACCGGTACTGTATAATAAATAAATCCTACTTCTGGGGGATAAGCTGCCTTTGCTCTACGCTGAGGCATAGTGGAAACACACACACTTTAATCCAAAGGTGCTATGAGATATGAATATAATTGGTTAGTGCCTGAAAAAGGCACCTGGCTGTGAAAAATGCCATACTTCTATTTCATGGTAGCTCTAGGCACCAGTGCACTGCCTCTATCCTTAAACCTTCGCGTTCGGCGGGTTTGAACATTCCCGCCTCAGTAGATTTGCATGAAGTTTTGTACTTTTGTGATTTTATTGTACTCATAGCACCACAAATAAATTATCTAATCTAGGTTTGTTTTATAGCAAAATGCAGAATTCTGTGTTATTTTGTTTTTAGCAAAAATTAATTGATTGAAATAATACAATCCTGTCAGTACTTGACACAAACTAATCAAAACTATATGGAATCCCAATGCTCGGTGCTCACCAGAAAACCTGCAAACGACGTGACAAAGCCTTCTTTAGTTAGCTCCCACATTCCTCCAAACTCCTCCTCATCAATACCTTGGAAACTTGAGGCGTAAAAGTAAACTAGTGCAGCATTGATAAGACAGAATCTGAAATGAAAATGATATGGATGAATCAATCATCAGTTAACAAAATAGTAAATCTGCTAACATAAGTTCATACAGTAAAGCTAAGTCACACATTAGATACCGATACATGCATAGCAGCATGATTAGACATATATGCACATGTAAACCTTGGTCACCCAAAGGTTGCATTTTTGGTAGTGGAAACAAAAAGATGGGAATCCTTAACCCCTTCTGTACCGGCGACGTCTGTTGTATCTAATTCTAGATATACTTTGACTATTTTATGCAGCTTAGGAAGGATCTGTGTTAGTTGTTGTTGTTGTTGTTCCCCAGGCTGTCTGGCCGAACAGCCCCAAGGTCTCGAGCAAGGCCAAGGCCATAAATGAGCGCCCCCACAAAATCCTCCCTGCTTACCATTAACAAAGCCCGGGTGACCGAAGCCACTCCAAGGCAGGGAGCTGAGGAGGGTGCGGAAACGTCCGGGAAACAAAGCCCCACCCAAGGCCCTGTGCCCCTCAGCAATTATGAAGGGAAAGTTGAGGGGTAAGGGAAAAATGTGACACTTTGGCTCCCAATCTGCCAACTTCTAGGTTGGCAGTAGGGAGGTTGATTGAGAGAGTTCGAATCCTTATAATTGCTAGAGATCCTTCCTAAACTGAATAAAATCGATTAGTAGTAGCCAGAATATAATAAAAGGACATCGCCGGTACAGAAGGGGTTAACAGCAAATAGACTATAGTAACCCATGGCTCCAGCACCACCTTACCACTGCTAGGACTCAGGCGGCAGTGTTGGGAACAGCACACACACTGCTCCAAGTTACTTTACAAGGCTGTACAACCCGGGCTATATATTATCAACAACCTTAACCAGGGTCACCGCCTTTTTTTTATCCTTTTCTCTCTTTCCCTGGATTGTATCCATTCGGCCCCATTCAGCCAACTGTTTTAAGATGTTTATCCCCATCCAGGTGTCCATTTCTTTCTGGTGAGCGATAGCGAGCCAGCATTGTATGGAGAAATCCGGCTTCGCCGGAGAAATTTTTCTATCGAAAAATGTACAAATTTAGCTTGCAGTCAAAACAAAAATATATATATGCTGGCTCTCTACCATTCGCCAGGAAAATATTGACACCTGGATGGGGGTAAACGTCTAAAAACAGTAGGCTGAATGGGGCCGAATGGATACAAGCAAAAGAGAGAGGGAGAGAAAGAGAAAAAAAAAACGAGGTGGGCTCCCTTAACATGATGCCAGAAACTGTAACTAATTAACTGGCCTGACACACTTTCCAGCAAAGATAAAAATCTCTGGCCAATGAATGATGAACTACCCAACTACCAAAATCTGTAATGGCATATACAGTAATTGGAAAAGTTCTGCCAAACTCACCATAGGCCAATCTGGGATGGGCGATTGACTTACTCATTAATTGACTAACTGGCTAATTAGTCAACTGAATTAATAAAACATGTGACATCACCACACACACAAAACAAAGTACATAAAACTATATATATTTGCTTCCCATACACTAGGACCATAAGAGTGAAGGTAGTGGTATCATCAACTCACAGAAAGAGTCCGATGAAGCCTTTGAGTGGTATGAAGCCCCACACCAGCCCTAGGACCACCCCTAACACCTGACGGCCCCAGTAAATCACATCCAGAAATTCATCCTGAAAGAGAAGAGACTGATAAATTCATGAAATTATGAGACTGGATGGAGTATGGTATTGAA
The DNA here is from genome assembly GCA_032716605.1 of Paralithodes platypus. NCBI lineage: Eukaryota > Metazoa > Arthropoda > Malacostraca > Decapoda > Lithodidae > Paralithodes > Paralithodes platypus. The sequence goes on along the minus strand of CM064562.1, from coordinate 3,735,384 downwards.
TTAAGATAAATTGAAAGATTCAGTCAGAATTAATCAAAACTGGAGAATATGTGTCTTGAATAGCTAACCCATTCACTTAGTATGGGGAGGGTGGGGTAGTATAGGGGAGGGAGGGGTAGTATGAAGAGGGGGTAGAATTGGGACAGAGGGGGGGGGGGGGGTAGTATGAGGAGGGGGGTAGTATGAGGAGGGGGGTAGTATGGGGATTGAGGAAGGGTGGGGTAGTATGGGGAGGGAAGGGGGTAGAATGGGGAGGGAAGGGGGGTAGAATGGGGAGGGAGGGGGGGGGGGTAGTAAGTAGAGGTAGGGTAGTATGGGGTGGGAGGGGGGCGAGTATGGGGAGGGAGGGCGGGCTAGTATGGGGAGGGAGGGAGGAAGGTAGTATGAGGGGAGGGAGGGAGGTAGTATGAGGGGAGGGAGGGAGGTAGTATGAGGGGAGGGAGGGAGGTAGTATGAGGGGAGGGAGGGGGGGTAGTATGGGGAGGAGGGAGGGTGGGGATAGTATGGGGGAGGAGGAGGGTGGGGGTAGTATGGGGAGGAGGGAGGGTGGGGTAGTATGGGAGGGAGGGAGGGGGGGAGGTAGTATGGGGAGGAGGGAGGGAGGGGGGGTAGTATGGGGAGGAGGGAGGGTGGGGGTAGTATGGGAGGAGGGAGGTGGGGGTAGTATATTTAGTATGGGGAAGGAGGAGATAGTATGGGAAGGGAGGAGGGGGGGTAGTATGGGAAGGAGGAGGGGGTAGTATGGGAAGGGAGGAGGGGGTAGTATGGGAAGGGAGTAGGGGGGTAGTATGGGAAGGGAGGGGGGGGGGGTAGTACAAAGGAGTACAAAAGGAAATCAAGCAACAACAGATCTGGTGACCTTTCTAGGCTGCTTGTCCTCCAAAACACTGAGGATCAATTGTCCAAACAGTGGTTTAGAGTGGGTAAGGGAACATTGGAAAGGGAACTACTGCCCTGGAACTAATGTCCGTGGCAGGATTAGGAAGTTAGTAGGGGACAGATGGGTTAGTAACTGCGGGGGGGATAAAATAAAGTTATTCATTTACAAACGCAGTCAGTCGCGGGTTTGATGCAAGATATTTGTCTAGGCAAAGTTTAAATGAATCAACGGTGCTGCAGTCTATAACGTCTCGGGGAAGTCCATTCCACAAGTTGACAACTCGATTGAAGAAGAAATTCTTAGATTCGTGCGAGTTAAAAGATTTACCGATAATTTTGCAACAGTTTCCCCGCGTGTAATTAGATTGGTCGATAGTGAAGTACCGGTACTTACTACAGTTCATATTGTCGATGCCTTTGATGATTTTGAACACTTGAATTAAGTCGCCTCTTAATCTGAGCTGGGTTAAAGGAAATAGATTTAATTCTCTAATACGCTCCTCGTATGGTTTGTTCTTTAGGCTAGGTATCATTTTGGTAACTCTGCGTTGAACTCGTTCTAGCTTGTCTATATCTTTTAGGTAATAAGGGGACCAGGATTGAACGCAGTAGTATGGGAAGGGAGGAGGGGGGTAGTAAGTGGAGGTGGAATAGTATGGGGGGGAGGGGGGGGGAGGGAGGGGAGGTAGTATGGGGAGGGAGGGAAGGGTAGTATGGGTCACGACCGTTACATTCTCTTCTAACACCGCTTTTGGGTTAAGGGGGGCCCTCACCAGGAAGGTTGTAGTATCCGGGTTTATCGCCCACTTTGTTTATATTACTTGTACGCTCACAGTCACGTTCCCGTCCATTTTGACTGCTTTATTGCTGTTATTTGACCCCCTGCTGGCAATATATAAGATGATGACAAGTCATGGGAAGTGCTGTGCCCCCTTCAACCTACTGTACTGTATTATTGTATCCCACGGCAGCCAAAATAGATGGGAACGTGATCTCGAGAGTAGGCTATAAGTCAAAACAGACGATGCATGCGAATACTACACCCCCCCCCCCCCCTGAACTTCTTGTTATCACCATATAATTGCCAGCAGGAGGCCAATAACAGCTCCAACAATCTAACCCCCCCCCCCCACTAGGGGGAAGGGCTATCAGGAATCAGGGAAAATAAGGGGTTAAAAAAATAAGCGAAAAATATGCTGTATTTGGCTATAACCGTTTGCCATGGGATACAGAATAAGTTGAGGGGGGGCTTGCCCCCACCTCACCCCCCCAGGACTTATTGAAATCCTCATATACTGTATTTCAACAGTAAGGGGCACAAACCTCATTTTCCCTAACCGACCCTATTGTTGGATACAGTATACCCTCGCTATCTCGGACTAATTGGGGGGAGACCCAGTCCGAGATGACCGAAAATCCGAGATGTCCGGAGTCCGGCTTGTGTCCGACCTAACAGAGGAAAAAATCCGACCTAACCGATGTCCGTCCGAGACAACAATGAAATCAGAGACTACGGAAAAAATCCGACCTCAAGAGAGACGTCCGTGTCAACCTAGAAAGCGAAGACAACCCTATTCGAACCCTATAATCTGTAATACAAAACACAGTACAGTAAACCCCTGCACAACGAACACTCTTGCAACGAATTTTCACTTTAACGAAGGTTGCATAGTACTACCCCTTGCCCGCACAACAAACACTTTGGCTCAAATTTACAATTTTTTACCTAGATTTAGCGATGGTGATGGTTCGGAAGTTTTTTGCCAGGGTATTTTTAGCTTTTTTCCACATAAAATCGCTCACTCCCCCTCTGCAACTCTCTTTCTATCTATCTATCTCTCTAATGCATATCTACCTAACTCCCTTATACATTAACATAACTATGTCTTATTTGGACTTTTTGTAATCTTTGAATAATTTCTAATGCGATGGAATTGAAAAATATAATATCCTTCCAGCACATAGATAAATAATAAATAAGATAGTCAACAAAATATTTCAACCCTCCCCTCCGTGCCAGCAGAGACGGAAGATTTACGTTTGATAGATTTTTTGTTTTGTTTTGTTCCCTCGATATACACTCTCTTTCTATCTATCTATCTCTAATTCATCTACCTAACTCCCTTATACATTAACATAACTGTCTTATTTGGACTTTTTGTAATCTTTGAATCATTTCTAATGTGATGGAATTGAAAAATATAATATCCTTCCATTACATAGATAAATAATAAATAAGATAGGCTTATCAACATCATCACAGTAACGGGGTCGGAGTTAAGGCTTGGGACAGGGAGGGGAGGGATTAGGCCTACAGCGCGGGGATATTTTGATTTTTTTTTTTTTTTTTTTTCATGTGAAATTTATCATATTAATGACAAATACGACCCTTATAGTTAGCGGGGTTTACTGTATATCATTTATTAATTATAACAATTTATTATGACTTTTATATAGGAGTATATGCCTGATGGTTCGGACCTAACCTAATTAATCCCATATAACTAATCGTTCTCGCAACGAAAAATTTCCCCGGATGTTGTTGTTGTTGTTGTTGTTGTTCCCTAAGCTGCCTGGCCGAACAGCCCCGAGTCCCTGAGGAAGGCCATGGCCACGATCGGGCTTTCCCACAGAGCTCTCATTGAGTGTAGATTGTGTTGTTGGCGTAAGTAGTTGTGTGAAATGCAGTCTTCTATGATGTGTTTAATGGTATGGGGTGCTGTGTTACATCCCAGGCAGGCGTCGACAACGGAGTCATCCAGTCTCTTCTGATAGCTCAGAAGAGCTGGATGGTGTCCGCATCTCAGCCTGGCCAGGTGGACTCTGTCCTCGCGAGGAAGGGAGGATTCGGAAGGATGGATTTCGGGAGGTCGTGCATGCAGCTGCGTGTTGTCTGTGAGTGAGTGGATGGATCGGTGAGAGATATGAGTATGGATGTGCTTCTGGAAGTTGGTTCGGGGTGGGCAGGGAGGGAGAGAGGACAATAATTGTGTGTGATACCGTGTGCTGGGTGTTGTTTGATATTTCTTGGTGTCTGTGGGTGTGTTGCCATGTAGTTTAGTGGGTGGTCTTGGTTCGTGGAGGCTGCTGCCAGGAATTGAGTGCCTCTCATGTCCAGATGGTCTTTGACTTTGAGGATTTTGGTTTCTTGATGTAGGTGATCTGTGGGTGCAGTAGCTGTGCAGCCTGTAATGATCTTCAGGGCTTTGTTTTGAATAGTCTGTAAGGTCTTATGATGTGTTTCAGCTAGGTTAGAAGCCCAGGCTGGGCTTGCGTATTCCATCACTGATCTTATGTATTGTTTATATACTGTGGTGGTAGTTTCTTTGTTGTGTCCAAATTTTGTGTGAGCAAGTGACCTGAGGGCGTTAAGTCTGGGTGTCAGTTTCTTTTTAATGTTTGAATGTCATATGAGTATCATATGTTACTCCTAGGATTTTGGGTGTGTGTGTATGTGTTAGGGGTGTGTTGTTTATGGTGAGTTGAGGGATGTACCATCTGTTGCTCTTTTTGGGTCATGGTACTTACACTAGTTGTATTTGCGGGAGTGAGCATGCTCGTTAGTGTGTGCATGAGAGTGTTATGTCATCTGCATAGGAGGCTAAGTTTATTTGGGGCGTATTGGGTGTAGTTATATCGTGCATGTACAGATTGAAGAGTGCGGGCGATAGGACGGATCCTTGTGGGACTCCGTTTGGAAAGTTTCTGATTTTAGATGACTGACCGGCAAAAGATACGTGTGCACATCTGCCTGCTAGGAAGTTGGCCAGCCACCTTTTTGTGTTGTTGTGCATGTTTGTGTTGTAGATTTTGTTTGTTAGGTTGTGGCGGGGGATGGCATCGAAGGCTTTACTAATGTCGAGTGTGGCTAATAGTGATCTGTGTGGTGGTCTAGCTGAGTTGATGCCGTCGAAAGCTCTTTGTGTAAGGTCTGTGAGAAGAGTGTTTGTAGAGTGCAGTGGCCTAAAACCATGTTGTGTTGGAGCTAGGGGTAGGTCAGGTGTAATTAGTTGTAATACTAGGCGTTCCATGACTTTGGAGGGGGAGCAAAGGAGTGTGATGGGGCGGTGCGAGGAGGGTAGCGTGGGGTCTTTGTTGGGTTTGGGGAATGTGATGATGATACCATGCTTCCAAATGTCTGGTATTGTGTTGTGTGAATAGCTGTAGTTTGATATGTTAGTGAGTGCTTGTATGCCTTGTGGTCCCAGGTGTCTGAGGTGTATGTTTGTCTCTTACGTCGGATGACACGTCGGTCGTCTTTGTGAGGTTTTAGGTGGCTGACATGTGAGAAGTGATTGATGGGAGTGTTTGCTTGTTGTTTACATGAAGGAGTAGTCTGTTGTTGTGATTGCAGCATGTGATTGTGTTGTGTTGCTGTTGGAAAGTGTGATGCTGTTTAGTGTTTTGTAGAGTTTTTTGGGGTTTGTTTTGTGATCAAGTGTTTGTAGGAAGTTATTCCAATTTAGTTTTTGTTGTTCTTGTATTTTGTTGTTAGTTTGGGTGTTGAGTGCTTGAATTTGTTGTGTGATGTCTTGTGTGGGGGTGCTGGGGTGTGTTTCAGTATGTCGCGTTGTCTGATGAGGTTTTGAATTTCTGGTGTGAAGTTGGGGTTGTGTCTTTTTCTGTTACCTCTTGGAATGTGTTTCTTGTCAGCGTTTTGGATAGTTTTATTGAGTATGTGTACAGCATTGTTGATGTTAGTGATGGGTGTACTGTTTAGAGTTGTGAAGTGTTGTTCTGTCTCATTTGTGAATGCTTCCCAGTTAGCTCTTTTATAATTGGTGTATGTGTGTTTGTGGCTAGCTGGGGTGAGTCTGGTTTTGGTGGTGATAATGATCGGGAGGTGGTCAGAGCCTAAGGTTCTGACCACCCTCCAGGATGTTGTGGGGGCGAGTTCTGGGGAGCAAAAGGTGATGTCTGGAGATGATGGGTTATAGAGGGCTTGGTGAGGAATATGGGTATGTTGATGGATGTCGTTAAGGATGATGAGGTTATCGGTTTGGTTTTGTAGTACCAGCCCTCTGTCTGTGTCGGGGTTGTCGACAAACCAGGCCGACGTCTTGGCGTTGAAGTCACCACCCAGGATGATGTGTGGGGTGTGTGGGGTGTTTGTGATGTGTTGTAAGTGTGGTCTGTATTCTTTTGGTACTGTAGGGGATGTTTGGGGAGGGATGTAAGTGTTTATGATGGTTATGTTGGAGTTGTTGCCAGTGCGTATTTTAATTGACTGTATTTCTGTTGTGTTTTCATTTGGGGGGAGGAGGGATTTGGTTTGTACACTGGTTACTATGTATGATATTTCTTTGTGTACCAGGGTGATGAGTCCACCGCCCCCGCCGACAGCCCGGTCTTGTCTGATGGTGGTGAAATTATGAAATGTGGGTGTTTTTTGTATGTGTATGTTGTGTTGTTTGATGAAGTGTGAGAGTTTGTGTTTCTTTGTGTTGATGCCATCTATGTTCAGTTGAAGAATGTTAATGTTATGTGCACGATGTATGTTGGGTGCTGCTGCACGAGGATGGGGGGGGAGGGGGGGAGGGAGGGGCTGGGGGTCGGGATAGGTGAGGTGGGGGGGGTGGGATTGGGGAGCAGGCGATGGGGGTTGGAATAGATTAGGATGGGGTGTGGTGTGTTGAGTTGAGGATGTGGATGGTATGGGAAGGTTAGGTGGGTTAGGGAGTAGAGGTGGACGGGTTTTAGGGGGGGGGGGGGGGGGGAGTGGATGATATGGGAAGGTTAGGTGGGTTGGGGAGGAGAGGTGGACGGGTTTTAGGTGAGGGATTTGACTGGGAGAGGGAGGGGCATGAGGAACAGGTCCAGGTGTTTGTGTAGTGTTTCTTGGAGGCAAGTGTTGTGCAGGTGAAGTGGGTCCAGTTCCCGCATGAATTGCAGAGAACTGAACCCTTAGTATGGCGACTCGAAGTGATGGATGTAGATGGCGTCGGACGTCCCTTCTGTTTGTCGGATATTCACCCTTATTGCCCGGTGACGTGAGGGTGTCATCCGACAACGTCGGACACTGTCGAAACGATGACGGAAATGTCCGAAATACGGAAGTCCTGTACATGTCCGAGAGGCCGTAGCCAGTCCGCCTAGTACGGGTTTCCGACCTCTAGAGGTCCGAGATGGCGAGGGTTTACTAATGGAGAAATACTCACTTCCGACAGTCCTCGATATATAAATCCAGTGGATATGAAAAAAAATCATGTACACACCAAACAAATCGAAAGACGTATGAGTCATCCAACTGATAACACGAGTCGCCGAGGCTAGGCTACACTCGCGGCGGATGTAAGCAAATCCACCCGTGAGAGGTAAGCGATAAAGAGGATTTTTCGGTCAATATAAAGCTTACGTACCGGTAATTAAATTGCTAATTTTTTGTTTATCTTTTGTGTCTATTTTAGAGTTGTGTAAGGGTGTTGTGATGTGTGATAATAGTGGGAAATGCATATTTACCCATTAAACAACAATCTAAAAACACGCCCCCCACTAGCGAAAAATAACTGTATTTGTCCATAACCGTTTGCCGTGAGCTACAAAATATGTTGAGGGGGGGAGGGGGGGAGATGGGGGCAAGCCCCCCCCCCCCCCCCCCCCCAGGACTTATTGAAATCCTCATACAGTATATTTAAACAGTAGGGGGCAAAATCCTAATTTTCCCCAAAGCGATTCGCAGAGGCTACACTCGCGGCTGATGTAAACAAATCCACGATCCCACCCGCCTCTTGTGAGGTATGCGATATAGAGGATTTTTTTAGCTTTTTTCAGGATCATCAATAAATTTGGTAATTACTGTATAGGGAATAGGCTCGCACCTTTATTTTTCATTTTTTTCCCTCCAGATTTTGAGAAATTAGTATTTTCATGGTCTTCATTATAATTCCAATGTGGGATACACGATGGGTTGAAGCCCCCCCTTCATCCCCCCATGAATTATTGAAATCATCATCTATGTTGCCAGCAGGGGGTAAAAATCGATTATACTGCCTAAAGAAGGCGTTTGTAAACAGTGAGGATGTCCGAAAGAGGTTTGAGATTGATTAAAATGGGCGTTTTTTCTATTAATATCGGGTTTTATAAATGTGTTCAAAATTATTCTCCCAGTGGATTATACATGAGTAGAGTATAAAGATTCCATAGACCTACATTGTCCCTAATAAATTATGTATAATAAGGCTGCGAGCCTATTTCTTATACTGTAATTATCATAAATTTGTACGTGCATTTAGACACATAAAGGCATGAAATACATGTTATAAGAAACCTATAGGCCACGATAAAATTTATGTCTCAATTTAATTACATAAACTTTATAGTGTCCGATTTTTTTTCTAGGATCAGTAGGCCTAATAAATTTGTACGCGCATTTAGACACGGTATTGGTGCAGCACCAACCTGATACGGGCCCCATCGATGATTATCAGTGTTTTAACACTTTCATGAATGATAATCTGTTGGCTTTCATGTTATTACCGTCGCAAATTCACTACAAGTGAAATACTGTACGAGAAACTGTAAAAATCGTCCCTGTAAATGGCCGCGCCGCAATAATAAACAATGGCTGTTAGGTGAGGGTTAGTATTGTAGGTAAGATTAAGAGTAGTGGGCGTACCACTACCAACATACAGCATAACTCATCTATAAAACATTAACCTAACCAAACAACATAACCTAACGTTAGGTTAATGTTTTATAGATGAGTTATGCTGTATGTCGGTAGTGGTACGCCCACTACTCCTAATCTTACCGTATTGTATCCAAAGGCCTAGGTCTAGGTTAGGGAAGGTTCTTTGGTTAGGTTTATGGCAAAACTTGCCTTGGATTTTACGGATTTAGCGGGGGGTGGGGGCAGCAGCCCCCACCTATAGGCCTAATACTAGGATAGGTTAGGCTAATGTTAACCCCATTCTTATTGGGTTTTTTCACGTTGAAAAACAAGAAAACCCGAGCCAACTTTCGACATGAGGTTACTGGGTTTCTCGACTCGGAAAATTTTAAAAACCTGAGCCAAGTTTGGCCAAAACTTGGCAGTACTGTATTACTGAATATTATGGTCACAAATTATTTTGCAATATTTGAAGACAAATATGGAATCTATATGCTCTAAACATCATATGAAAATGTGTTTTAACCCTAGGCAAAACCTAATAAAAATATATGGTACTAAAATGTTTTCTTTCGTAACATGGTTGTCATTACTTTCCTATAGACGGCACCGATTCGTATACAGTACTCGCCATTTTCACTTGTCGGCAAGAATGTTAAGTGCGGGCGTACCGCCAGCCTTGTTTACACTACGCGTAGTGGCGTCGGACCTTTCCCATCATGTTCCCGTCTATTTTGACTGCCTTTGGATATAAAAATACATTAGCCTAACCAAACAACCTAACCTAACCTAGTATTCATGTAGTAATGACAGGGGGCAAATAGCAGAAAATATAGCGTCGAAATAGACGGGAACGTAACTGCGAGCGCACATGACGACCGTACGCCCGATCACTACATCCATCCCAACTTGTCTCCCGAGGTTTATATGAAAATGTGTTTTAGACCCTCGGAAAAACCTAATATAAAGTATGCTAATATAGGGGAGGTGTGGCGGAGTGGTCTTGCCACTGGCCTGGTAATCCAAAGGTCCCGGGTTCAAATCCCGATGTATCAATGGGAAGAAATTATTGGGATGGAATTTGTGCTGTACCTAGTATCAGTGCATTACCACAAAGCCCACCGAAATGCTAATAAAATACCCTCATTGTTCCCTGATTAAATAGCACTGTATGAATATTCCCATATTCAAAATATGCTATAGGGGTGCAATGCCTGGTGAGTTATCTGCTCAACAGGTGGCGTTGTGTATGTGTGTAAGAGTGAGAGTCTGAGTGTAGGGGGCGAGACAGTGAAGCACGGGAACGAGGTGGTTTCAGAGATGGAGTCGCTTCGGGCCATGAGTGAGCACCGTGCCTCATGTGAAGGCAAGATGGCAGGTGCTCGTTGTACTCTACGTGCTTCACATGTCTCACTCCCTAGACTGGAACAAGACCTCACGGGCTTCACTGCTCATTGTACAGCTGTGAATGTCCAGGCTCTCAGCCTATGCCCGAGAGGGAGTAAGTTGGAATATAGAAAAATATAAATAAATAAATAAATGCTACCAAAATGTAATTGGCAAGAATGTAGTTACCGGGTGTACCGCCCATCTTGTTTACACTACGCGGACGCTCACCATCATGTTCCCGTCTATTTTGACTGCCTTTGGATATCCTACAAAAATACATTACCCTAACCAAACAACCTAACCTAACCTAACCTAGTATTATAGATATACAAGTATTTATTTTATTATAAGTATTTATAGATGATTTATGTTGTATGTCGGTAGTGGTACACCCGGTAACTACATCCATCCCATGTAATTTTCGTAACAAGGTTGTCAATACGGTACAGTACTTTCCTGTTATCAATATACAGTACAATCGGTACTTATAACCGAAACTACCACTAATTATTTCTTAATATTTGAAGGCTTTTATATAATAAGGATGTTGCAAAGATCATATTAAAATTTGTTTCAACCTACGGAGATCCATTTATGTGCACTATATAAAGCACTGTAAAAACAAAAAACTCTCCCTACAATTCTCCCTATTGACGGCAGTGAAATTCTTATTAAGCTCCGTTACTGTTAAAATAGATGCTGATTTCAATAATTCATGGGGGGGTGAGGGGGGGGGCATAGCCCCCCCCCTCAACCCATCCTGTATCCAAAGGCAAAACAAATTGTATATTTACTCTAAAAATGACTTACATCTGAGTGTTTTAAGATCGTTGGATAATGGTTGAAATAAAGTTTTCCGGGGATTGTAACTAATTTAAACTATATACTGTATAATGATGAAAACTACCTAAAACCCAAAAGAAAACCCATGGGAAAATTAGTGGTAGTTTCGGTTATATTTTCCGTACAATCAAAGCTGAAGATTGCAGAGTAAACACCGTAGACTTCATCGACTTTTCTTTCGCCTTCGTAGCCTATTATCGACAGCCATTTTTTTCTTTTTTTTTTACTAAGGGATTAGCCTAGTACCCAACCAGCGGGGGTCTAGGGGTGGCAGCCCCCACCTATAATACTAGGATAGGTTAGGTAAGGTGGTTAGGTTAGGCTAATGTCTTCAAATCATGGCCCTCCCCATCATCGGGGGGAGTGTTTCAACATCGATCGAAAATGGGGAAAACGGTTTTGGAATGAGTTGTGTAACCGGGCGTACGTCGTGTAAACACGTAAGTTGATGTCAAACAGCAGGGGTATGGGGGGCCTGGGGCGGTAGCCCCCACTCATAATACTAGGATAGGATAGGTTAGGTTAGGTTAATGTCCTTTCAAAGGGGTATAGTAAACACTAGGATATACCCGGTCAGAGGTAGGTGATACGCCTGATAACACAACTCTTGCCAAGTTGCCACGGTTTTTCCGAGGCTTGTAATTATTTCCAAACACTAGGCTATAGGCTATAATGATCAAAACTAACAGAGAAAAACAAAATCAATGGGAAAATTATTGACATTAGGCCTAGGCTAATAGTGAAATTTTTCAACTTTACTTCCATTTTCAGGTTTTGTTACTTTTCAATCTTTTATTTTCAAGTCGATGTTGGGTACACCATGGGAGTAAGCGCTGTAGTAGAATAAAGGGGCCCCTGCCGAAGGATAAGTCAGAAATAGAGAAATTTGAGTGCCTAGTGTGCAAAGGCGAGCTTGTGTTAAGTGATGATCCTGTGGCTGTGAATTTTGGAAATGAGTCTCTGGAGCTGGTGAACAAGTTTTGTTACCTAGGAGATACCATCTCTGCCGGTGGTGGGGCCGAGGCTGCCACTGTTGCTAGAATTAGGTGTGGCTGGGGGAAGTTCAGAGAATTTATGCCAATCCTGACCATGAAAAGAATGCCTCTCCCCCTGAAGGGAAAGGTGTATGCCTCATGTGTTAGAAGTGCAATGACATATGCCTCAGAAACATGGGCCGTTAAAGTAGAGGATGTAAACAGAATGGAGCGTAATGAGATGAGAATGGTGAGATGGATGTGTGGGGCCAGGCTACAGGATAGAATAACAAATGTTGAGCTGAGGAGACGTTTAGGTATAAAGAGTATTAGCGAGGTGATGCGTACAAGTAGACTGGGATGGTATGGACATGTGGAGAGAATGGATGAACAAAATTGGGTGAAAAAATGCAGGTCTGTGATTGTGGAGGGAGCTGCACCAAGGGGTGGACCGAGGAAGACCTGGGATCGGACTATACGCGCCAATCTCAAATCCAAGAACTTGACAAGTGAAGCAGCCCTTAACAGGGTTGCCTGGAACGCCGCCATTAGGACAAGAGACTGAAACTGCACTTATGTGTGGAACACTGTGTCTTAAAATTGTATGTATGTATGTATGTTTCAGTTCCTCCAATATTACCCATTTATTTTCGTCTTTTACCCCGCAATTTCCCTGATCTTCATAGCCCTCCCCATTATCGCGGGCCGTGTCTTAAGATTGATGGAATTTGATGGATAATGGGAAAATACTAAAATGCGATGGTCCTGGTCCAAGGTATTAAACAAGATTATATTCAACGACACTAGTGCAGCATTATGAGAAACAATTTATTAGGGAAAATAGGCACCAATAGATTCGCCATATTTTTCTCCATATAGGCCTAGTCCGCATGGAGGATTTTCGGGTAATTATAGGGAATAGGCTCGCACCCTTATTTTTCATGTTTTTTCCTCCAGATTTTGAGAAATGAGTGTTTTCATGGTCTTAGTTATCATTCCAATGTGGGATACACGATGGGTTGAGGGGGGGCTTTGCCCCCCCCCACCCCCCCATGAATTATTGAAACGTCATCTATGTTGCCAGCAGGGGGTAAATATCGACAATACTGCATAAAGAAGGCGTTTGTAAACAGTGAGGATGTCCGAAAGAGCTCTGAGATTGATTAGAATAGGCGTTTTTTCTATTAATATCGGGTTTTATAAATGTGATCAAAATTATTCTCGGATTTATTTTTATTTTAATACCACAAATTTTCAGTGTTTTTTTATAAACAAAATTGGTCATTTGCATCAATATATAGTGTTTGTAATTAATTAGAAATCTCGGGAAAACCTATTTTCCCCATTAGGCCTATCGATCGATGTTGAGACTCCCTCGATAGTGATTTGAAAAGACATTAGCCTAACCTAACAACCTTACCTAACCTAACCTAGTATTATGGGTGGGGGCTGCTGCCCCCACCCCCCCGCTGGTCGAGTACTAATCCCTTAATAAAAAAAAAAAAGTTGGCTGTCGATTATACGAAGGTGAAAGAAAGTCGATGAAGCTGCAATCTTCAGCTTGATTGTACATTGATAACGGGAAATTACCGTATTGACAACCTTGTTACGAAAATAAGATTTTAGTACCATACTTTTAAATTGGGTTTTTCCGAGGGTTTAACACATTTTCATATGATCTTTAGAGCTATCGATGACTGCAAGTACCGTATTGACAACCTTGTTACGAAAGATATTTTAGTACCATACTTTTTTATTAGGTTTTGCCGAGGGTTAAAACAAATTTTCGTATGATCTTTAGAGCATATAGATTCAATATTTATCTTCAAATATATCAACAAAATTTGTGGTATTAAAATAACATTAAACCTTATTCTCCCACAGTGGATTATACACGAGTACAGTATAAGGATTCCATAGACCTACATTGTCCCTAATAAATTATGTATAATAAGGCTGCGAGCCTATTCCCTATAACTATCCTTGATTGTTTTCAGTTTGGTCTTCTCTTTTCTCTAAATATCATTCATTAGTTCTCTTCTTTTACTCCACATTGCAAGAATTGTTTTCTTCTTCTTTTCTGCTTCCGATGAGTCATTTAATAAAAGTATGCTTGCGATTTTTTCTTCTTTTGTTAGTGTATTATCACTGAAAGTGTCACACAAGTCAATTACCCTTCTACCTTTCCCCCACCAACCCCAAAACCACCCTCCCACCCATACATTCCGATACCATAAAAGTCTCTGTAGTCTATAGTGTCTTTTCAGCTACTTTCGGGACCATCGGGGACCTGATTTCTGGCGAAAATGGACAAGGAGTGTTTTTTTAACATTACTTGGTCATACTTGGTAGAATTCCGTCCTCTGTGGACGCAGCTAAAGTGGACTTCCGCTGCAGCCAGGCAGCTCCGCAACTCCCTCGTTCCATCTATTTACTAACGAGTTGGATGCGGTGCTGGGATATCCTGGTATTGGGGGCTCGTCTGGTACTGTAGCCAGCCATCGGTCCAGCTGACGCTTGAAGGAGTCTGTCGTGACTCCCGTCAGTTCCCGGACGGCCTTTGGTACAGTATTGAAGAGGCAAGCCCTATTTTTGCTGAAGTTGTTGTGGGCGACTGTTGCTATTTTCTGAGAGGTAGCCTCAGTCCTCTTGATGTAGCACAGTCGCCCTTTTCTAACGTGATTGTTGATGACTAGTCCCACGTCAGGTACCAGCCCTTCAAGGGTCTTCCACACATAAATCACTAGGTAACGTTCTCGTCGTCTCTGAAGGGAGTAGAGCCGCAACTCCTTCAGGCGTTCCCAGTAGTTCATGTGTTGGAGACCCCAGATCCTGCTGGTGAAGGTCCTCTGTAGAGACTCCAGTTTGCCGATGTCACCTATCTTGTGGGGAGTCCATAGCTGGCAGCAGTATTCCACCTTTGGGAGGACCAGAGCCTTCCAGAGTGTCAGCATACAGGCCCTCTCTCTAGTTTGGAAGGTCCTGAGTATCCATCCTGCGAGTCTCCTAGCTGTCTCGGTGGTTTGGTTGATGTGGCGAGAAAAAGTTCCATCTGTACTCATTGTTACGCCCAGATCCCGCACATGTTCTTTTGGAGTGATGGTTTCTTGATTTGCCTGGTAGCTGGTGCTCTCTTTGATGGTTTGCAGAGGGCCGTACCTTAGCAATTCGAATTTCTCGCCGTTCATCCTCATGTTGTTGGAATCTGCCCAGTCCAGTAGGCGATTCAGATCTTCTTGTAGCAGGGCCACATCGTCAGCTGACTCTACCCTCCTCATTACTCTTGTGTCATCTGCAAATGAGGTGGCCGTGGAGTGCTGGAGATCATGATCAATATCCCCTATCATGATAAGGAACAGAAGTGGTCCCAGTACAGACCCCTGCGGAACGCCACTTATTACCTCGCTTGGGTCTGAAAGGTGTCCTTGGACCGATACTCTGTTCCCTATGTGTTAGGAAGCTGTGCAGCCACTTGCCGAGATTTCCTCCTATACCTAGCTTTTTCAGCTTGTGAAGAACGAGGCCGTGATCAACTTTGTCAAATGCCTTGGCGAAATCCAGGTATATCACGTCGACGTTCTTGCCTTTACTGATGTCTTCCAGTAGAGCCTCATGGTGGGCAAGTAGCTGCGACAGACAGGACCGGCCCTTTCTAAACCCGTGCTGTCCCCCGTTGAAAGCGTCGAGGTCCTCCATGTGTTTCGTTATTCTCTTTCTGACGACCCGCTCAATTATCTTTGTTATGTACGAGGTTAGCACTACGGGCCGATAGTTTTTGGCCAGTCCTTTGCTACCCCCTTTGTGGATAGGTTTCACTACCCCTTCCTTCAGGGATGAGGGAACTGTACACAGTACCGGTAGCTAGGGACTTGGCAGCTATAAGTTGCAGTGGTAGCACCAGTTCAGCTTTGCAGGTTTTTAGGAGCTGTGGACTGAACCCATCTGGACCTGTTGCTGAGTCGGCTGCTATGTCGTCAATGGCTTGAATTATATCATTAATTTCTGGGATTATGTCGGTCAGTATTGGTGAGGGAGAGGGCTCTTGCATTGTGAAGAAAGCCGCTGGGTCATCCACAGATTTGTGGGGGTTAGGAAGACTGAAGACACTTTCATACTGTGCCCTTAGTATGTCTGCCATTTCCCCTGGGTCGGCCACTAGGTTTCCATCGACATCTTCTAATGGCCCTACTGTCGATATGTTTTTAGATTTTTTGTTAGCGTATGAGAAGAAAAACTTGGAGTTACTGCTTATGTTCTGGACTGCTTGTAGTTCTTCTCTCTTCCTCTGGTCATCATGGGATTTTAGGAGTTTGCCTTCAATCTCCTGAAGGGCCTTGTGAAAGTTGGTGGCTTTACTATGTGGGGGATTTTTTGCCAATTTTCTTTTGTAGAGGCTCCTCCTCCTCATAAGGATGCGACGGTCTCGTGGGATATGTTTTTTCTTAGCTGAACTTTTTGCCGGGACATTGGCTTTACATATTTCTTCACAAATTGTGGTGAATTTAGAGAGCATATTTGCAGCACTGTCTTCCGCAATTTTGGTTGCCCAGTCCATCTTTAATTTGTCTTTAATTTCCCCCCATTTAATATCTTTGTGGTAAAAATTTAATTTTGCCATTCCTGTTTTTTCTTGCTGACCTTGCTGTGGTTTATTGAGCAAGGCATTTATTGCGAGAGACGCTTCGCAGATTTTGTGGTCCGACATGGTGGTCTCGTAGAGCTCGTAGGAGTGCATAATCCCATGGTTATTGCTAGCTACTAGGTCTAGTATGTTAGTTCCTCTTGTTGGTTCGGATATAAATTGGGTTAGGAATTTAGTCCGCATAAGAGACGCCAGTAGCCTAGCTTGTTGTTTTTCTCCATTCGTTCCTCCCACCACTTCCAATGTCTCCCAGTTCATGTGTGGGAAATTGAAGTCTCCAAGGAGTAAGAATTCTGTGTTGGGAGCTGGCAGGTGTTCTACTGTATGAATAACTTTGTTCATGACCTCCTCAAAAAGCTCTTGTGTGGCGTTTGGAGGCCTGTATACTGCCGTTATAACAAGATTTAGCTCCTTGATGGAGAGGGTGAGGATTTCACATGTCCCGTTTGAATGGCTGTCCAGGATTTCTACTGCAAATTTATTCTTTATATAAATGGCTACTCCACCATGACTTCTATCCCGACGGTCTGTGCAGTAAATTTCGAAGTCTTGGATCCGCACCTCTGCATCAAGTATATCGTTGTGCAGATGAGTTTCGGTCAGGGCGAGTAAGGATATGTTATCGGTGGCAGCGATTTCTTGCAGTAGGGGGACTTTGTTCTGGTTACACCTTGGATACAGCCCTCTGATGTTACCTGTTAGTATCTTGGTTAGTGGTAACTCCAGAAGGCCCTCTTCCAGTTGTCCTGTCCTTCTATTTTTCCCATCACTACTGTCATCATTTGTTGAAGCTGTTCTTGTTGTGCAGCTAGTTTCTCGACTGTTTGCCGAAAAAAACCTGCTTCATTTGTGTGGGCCGGTCTCTGGGTGTTCTGTCTCATGTCTACAGCTACTCTTTCCATTTCAGGCTCCTGTCTTGGCGATTTGTTGTTGTTGCGCTGGCTTCTGATTGGGGTTCTACTGGATGGATATCCCCTGGCTTGATTGTATGGTACCGGTACCGGTACTGGTGGAGGTTGTTGCTCTCTGTTTGGCCTAATGGTTCCATTATCCTTCCTTTCTCTCCCAACTTGATAGATTTAGCCAAAAAAAAAAAAAAAAAAAAAAAAACTCTGGCACTGGCAGAAGCACACCGTCAAAATTGGCTGGCACTCAGCGGGTTAAACAAAACTGTATAGGCTAGGCCTAGCCTATCGAAGAAAAAAAGAAAAAATACCTGAAAAACTTTTATCGGGTTGGAGATGCATTTTTACTTTAGACACATAGGCCTAGGAATTAAATAGGTAGGCCTAGCCTATAAGAAAGCTATAGGCCTATAAAATAGACGGCTGAATTTAATTACATAAACTTTATATTGTCCAAAATAGCCTAGCCTAGCCTATATGTAAAAGATAATAAATGGAGCCAATGAAATTAGCTCAAATTGTATTTTTATCAAGGGAATGGTGCTTGCAAGAGCAAGATAGGCTAGGCTAACTGCTCTCCCTGATGATTGGAACTTTAGCCTCATTCACAACTTCGTCTACATTACATACGAACATACTTGGTTCCCTTCTTAACAATTACCACTGAAGGTACACACTTCCTTGCTATACTCACTTTATCGGGCCACTGTGAATTACTGGTGATGGCCCTGTTGAGAATGGAGCCTTGACTAGGCTCTTTCCCCAGGCCATTCCTCTCGGGTTTGGTGGACGTCATGGTAGGATAAAAATAGCCTCGCTGGGGTTAAGTCATGGACCCACCCACTTCCTTGCCTGATATGGGGGCTTGAGGGAATGCTCAATGCAGTTTGGTTATTTGTCTAATCTATGTACCCGGTAAATGTCAAAGTGTCACAATTTATCAGACCGCCTTGATGGTCCAACTCCAACACGTCGCGTTCCCCAGTCTGTCTTAGTATAGTGGTTTATTCTTTAATTTATTTCGATTCAATTTAATGGGAATCGTAATATTTAATGCATTATGTTTATCACATTAGTATGCTCTCTAATAATAATGCGGGAAGAATGAATGAAATATATTATGCATAGTTATTATACGTAAAATATCCCTAATTCAAGATTATTGTAACCGGTTTCTCTTTCATGCATGCCCATAATGTGACAGAACTTTGACAGAACTATGTATGACTACATAATTACATAAAGTTATGTTAGCTCACGTGTATTTGTGAGAGATATACTTGGTATATAATTATATACTCAGGCACATACCCATATCTGGGGGTGGCCGACTCGAGACAGAGCTCGAACAGAAACAAAATATAATAACAAATAAAATTCGCACATCTAGGTTGTCTAGGATAAGAGGCTTAAGAGCCAGAGACAATAAGGCCCATCTGGGGTCCCCAGCAAAAGATTCCATGACCTCCCGGAGATAGCAGGCAGGCACACAGCGGAGCGCACCACAATGCCCGCCCTCATCACTTCCAGGCATGGCCCTTCATATATATATACACCAGCTCCGGGCGCCTGACAGACAATTATCTAGTCCAACTGGCGCTCGTCCCTACGACCAACCGCATATCACTCATCTATTCACAATACTGTAATTCTCTTCATTCCTATTCATCACCAATTCTCTTCCAATGCTTTTTTCACACCATCTCTTCATCTCAGAGGTCTGATCCTCTTAATCTATTTCCCCTTGTTTCTGACTTATATATTCTCTTTGTAAGCCTTTCATCTCTCATTCGTTCAACAAGTCCATACCAGCATATATCACGTACCCTTCTTTCCACTCTAACCAATAGGGGTTCCTATTGACCCATTCTCCTAACACCTTTTAATTTCTCAATGTCTCTATGCGTCACTCCACACAGCTCATCTCCATTACATCCAACCTTCTTTTCTCTTGTATATTCATACCCATACATCGCTGTTGGTACAACTATCCCTTGAAACGTTGCACTATTAGATTCCATTCCGAGATTCCTCACCTTCCACATACAGTACTTCTCATTGTTCCAAAAACTTTCCTTCCCTCATAAACATACTACTGTAGATCTGTCTTACCTCCATTCCCACACCTGCGTCCCTGCTTATCTCTCCTAGATTGATGTCAAAATATAGTGATGTCATGTATGTTAATAAAAGTTGTTTTTGTTTCATTGTCAGTATACCTGTAAGTAGTTTTGATCTCAACAACCAAATCACGATCATTCAGCACAATTCTGTTCTGTTCTGTTGTACGTTTATACGGTATTGATACTATACTATTGCCAGATGCTTCGATAACTAAGGGGGTGGCCACAAATAAATTGCCTCCATGTACTTGTTATTTGTAAACCGATTCCCCTTCTCCCACCCAACACCACTTTCACTCATAAATATATATATATACAGGTATATATTAGAAAGACGACTAGGTAGGTTTGACTTGGAGGGTATGGAGCAAGTGGAAGAGGTGAGCAAATTTAAGCGTTTAAGGAAGAGATGATCATGTGTACAGTATGTGAGGAGGTACCGGTATGTGGAGTTAGGAGAAGAGGGAGGGGAGTGAAGGGTACAGCATGGTGGACTGAAGAGGTAAAACTAGCTGTTGAAGAGAAGAAGAAAGCGTATACAGAGTGGTTGGGTCGTAGAGGGAATAAAGATTTGGAGAGACAGAAAAGGGAGAGGTACTTGGAGACAAAGAGAGTAGTGAAGGAAAGTAAGAGAAATGTGTAAGTGTAAAATGGAGGGAGTGTAAGAAACTGTTCTGGATAGAGGTCAAGAAAGTTAGGGAGGGTAGCAAGGGAATACGTAGTAAAGGTGTGAAAGATAAGAATGGGCGAGTGTTAGCCGAGAAGCAGGAGAGTCGAGAGATGGAGGGAGTACTTCAACGTATCGTTGAACGTAAGGAAAGAAACGCCAGCAAACATAGTTGGATGGGGTATGGGAGGGAGAAGTAGTGGAGGAGACAAATCAGGTCAGGAGCTTACTACCTAGCCAGGCCAGGGAGGCATGTGATATAGGCTGTCCGAGGACAACCAAATGGGATAGAATGAGAACAGAAGTGGAAAAACTAAGCAAAATCAGTCAAGCTAACGACAAAAGCTCGAGGGGAGAGGGAAAGGGAAAAACCCAGTCTCTCCCCCATCAAGCCCCAGATGCTGGCCCCGAAGCCCCCCAACCTTGTCAAAGGGGGTAGTAGTAGGGGGGTCCACAATCGGAGGAAGAGAAGCAATTACAATTTGAAACCATGGAAAAATGCTCAAGATAAATTCAATAATACAATATGAAAGACCATGACTTTGACAAACATACATTTTATTATGTCCATGTTTTACATTACATAGCCGTAATCAACAAGTACACATAACACTCCTAATTATAAAAATAGAAAGATTCAATATACAATACACATAAAGCTATATACATACAATAGACACAGCGGATATAACAAGAGCATTAATGGCTTTAGGAAACAGCCATGAAGTCCAGATGAAGGTAGGCTAGCCAGGTCGTACGCAGTGATCCAATTAGTACAAAAAATCCCTTAACCCATTAACCAAAGATAACGATTCCCACTCTAAATTTATATATTTAACTAATTTATTTTTATGGGAAATTTTTACACCATGTACGGACTAGCTAACCGACCATACACTATAGAGAGGACAGAATAATTATGGCAGGATACAAGATATTTGTTATACAATTAACACAATTTGAGACTTACAGAAATTTGAGATATTCCAAGACAAAACTCCAAGCACCAACATTTAGTTCAGCCAGACAATATACACACTAACTATTGTATTGTTGTCCACTGAGGCAGAACCTGGAAATATAGTTCATTAAGAATTGTGACTCCACAAAATTTCAGCTGTACAACACATTTACCTCTGTGCAAAAAGTTATATGAATGTTTTACAAAGATATATATTGGTGTTGAGATGTACAAGAAAAGGCTGAGGAGGTTTGGATGTATGAAGAAAATTAATTAGGGTAAACTATTATTATTACTATTATTATAGAATAAACTTAACCATACCAAAGTTTTGAATTAAAGTCTCATATGGCTTGCTTTCAAGAATAGTGCAGAATTTGGCAAGGAGAGAGCATCTTTGTAAACAAATAAACTATGGCCGATACGGAAACAGTTGATTAAATTTTATGATCTCAGCAAGTGATGTATTACCAAAGCAAGTAGTACTGGATGAAGAATGAATGGAAAAAATCCACATGGCAGCACAATAGCAAAAGTAATTGATTTTGAAAGTAAAAGAAATAAAAACAAATAAAAAACGGAGATAAATAACAAAGCAGAAGATATAAAAAGGCAGCGCAAAAGCAAAGGTCATTGCCGCTGAAAGTTAAAAAAACAAAAATCTACAAAACTGGAGATAAAACCCATAAAAAAAGGTAAAACACTAACCAGAAATTTAATAATACAGTATACAAAATGAAGTAATACTACTGTAGATGAAGAAGAGCATGAGTATGGATGTGTGTATGTGTGTGTGTGTGTGTGTGTGTGTGTGTGTGTGTGTGTGTGTGTGTGTGTGTGTGTGTGTGTGTGTGTGTGTGTGTGTGTGTGTGTGTGTGTGTGTGTGTGTGTGTGTGTGTGTGTGTGTAGTAGTGGAGGTGGTGTGTGTGTGTGTGGGGGGGGGGGGGATTTAAACCGAAGAAGAAATGGAAAGTGCTAGATTGCAAGTGCACACATGTGGTGCTTTGAAGGGAGTACAGCCGTACAAACAAATAGAGTGCAAATAAATTAAATATACTTAAACTCTGGAAGTAGGTGCTATAGTGCAAACACAATAAGTGCAGGTATTAGTTAGTATTAAAAACAATGGTGCAAGTATTTGTACAATAACGATGGGTGCAGGTGCTTCAGTAAATACAAAAATGTACAGGTCTTCCTCACTATACGATGCCCCGATTTTCAATATTATTATAGGTTTTTAGGTGTTTGGGTTTAGGTTTTGGCTGGTTCGAAAACACATACCTATTTACCCCATTAATTTCAGGGTTTGCTATATGATTTTTCTATTCAAGATCGGGTTTTCAGGAATTTAACCCAATCGTAAATCGAGGGAGACCTGTATACTGAAGGTCAAGTTAGTTCAAAACAATGGCTACAAGTGAGTGCCAAAACGTAAGTGCAGGTGCTGGGAAGTGCAAAACAAGGCAACAGGTTCAGTTGTGGACAGGAATTTCTGGATATTTTTTTGGAGGCACAATTATGATAAAGTAATGGGCTTTTTTTGTTTAACTGCTTGAGCCACAAAGATATAAAATAACTGGGATTCACTAGTTAATGTCCACTATTGTTTTTTATCATTAGGCATTCAAGTATTCCTGACCATAACTGTTCTTAAGAAAATGCAAAGGAACAGGTACTTGGTGCAAAAACAATGGTAGAGGTGCTGAAGTGCAAAACAAAAGTACAAGTGCTGAAGTGCAATAATAAAGGAATAGGTGCTGAAGTGCAAAACAAAAGTACAAGTTCTGATGTGCAATAATAAAGGAATAGGTGGTGAAGTGCAAAACAAAAGTACAAGTGCTGAAGTGCAATATTAAAGGAACAGGTGCTAATTGCAAAAACAAGACTACAGGTAGTAAAGTGCAAAAAACTAAGGTTACAAGGTTAAGGTAGGTGCAAAAACCTAAGATTACGGATGCTAGGTGAAGAACAAAATTATAGGTGCTAGGTGCAAAAACAATATACAGTACAGTATATACCATAATGTGCTAAGTGCATAAAGGAACAGGTGCAAAAACAATATACAGTACAGTATATACCATAATGTGCTAAGTGCATAAAGGAACAGGTGCAAAAACAATATACAGTACAGTATATACCATAATGTGCTAAGTGCATAAAGGAACAGGTGCAAAAACAATATACAGTACAGTATATACCATAATGTGCTAAGTGCATAAAGGAACAGGTGCAAAAATAAAGGTCCAAGTGATAAAGTGCAAAAATATAAGTGCAGGTGCTTGAGTCAGTGGGTGCTAAACAATGGTGAGAATGCTGAGAAGTTAGTAAAATAACAAGTGCATCTTCTATAAGGCGAGTACAAAAACATTGTGTAGGAGCTGGAAAATGAGTACTGTACAGGTACACAAATAAAGTAGGTTAGTGGTAGAGCATAAAAATAGTGGGTACAGAGCCTTAGTGTGGTTGTTGTTGTTGTTGTTGTTGTCGTTCCTAAAGCTGCCTGGCCGAACAGCCCCAAGTCCCTAAGGACTCAGGGTCATGGCCACGATCGGGCTTTCTCACAGAGCTCTCTCAAGGAGTGTAGATTGTGTTGTTGGCGCAAGTGATTGTGAGCCTTAGTGTAGGATGTTATGCTTCTTCTAATAAATCTCTATCGGTCTTGCTTGAAATTTGTGGAGCTATGAAACGATGTATTGGAAATCCTCACTTATTCTTAACTTCCGTGCCAAAACATAAGGAATAGTAATGTTGATCAGGTATAATATCTATGCAAATTATGTGGGACAATTCTCTGTAAATATCTACTGCCCATTATTTCTCAATGAAAGTATGCTATCTGCATAATCCTTCTTGAATGTAGTATAATTTGATGTAATGTAAAGACAAATAAGCAATTCTGTAGCCTAATAAGTTTTTTGTGCTAAAATTATTTTCAAAAATCATCCTATTTGTTGCTACCAATATGAAGTGGCTTGGAAATACTGTAAACATATCTATTACTAATAAACATACAGATTAAACCATTAAACTAACACTTAAAATGGAATAAAAATTGGCCTCCATATAACAATATTTTGTTTTTTAATATTATAAATGTAACCCTTTCAATCAGATAATGCCATACTTTTGCTTTAACTACATCCTTATTTAAATAGAGTATAACAAGTGTTTTTGTTTGGAGTCTAGGGGATACTAAAGATAAATTATAAACCTTAGATTCCAAGAGTCCCTTTCTAGATTGACTAAAATCATCTAGAGGCAACTATAAACAAACATGCAAAACGTGTCATCCGATTAAAAGGGTTATTAGTGTGAGAGCATGGCTGTATGAGAGGAATAGGTATAGTGGAATGAAACTTACTTAGTGTTGTATTGTGATGAATGTGTGTTTCAGTGTCCTTTAGTGGTAACGATTTCAGGCAAGATTACGGTACTGAAATTAGATAACATACTTGAACCACTAAGATACCGGTATATAATACTGCACTATACAGTTACTCAGAAAAATATATGGATCTCTTATTTATCATTACCCTTATTAAGAATGTGAAATCTACACACTTTTATTTGTGACTGTACCTTCAACCATTAGTTATAATCCGCTCTCCCAAAAGTGGCCGGAGACCAGGGCCCAGATACTCAAAGATGGCCGTAAAGGTACAATGTGGCCAGAGGCTTACGATTTACGGCGAAACTGCTTCTTTAATGTTTTCAGTGCCATAAATTTCCCATACTGTACAGACTCACTACTAGAATAATTAGGCAGTCATAAGGTACTACACTCAGTTATGAAGAGTCCTTAGTATGGCAGGCATGGGAATTATGTTCTAGAATCTAGATACAACGGTGGTGGGGTAGATACAAAGTTATAAATGTTTTGTATCATAGCCTAGAAAACCCTATTCATATTTTAAAATGTAAAACTTGCAAACTAAACAAACCAAAATTGGGACAAGGACAATATAAAGTCAAATTAAATTATCAAAATCGCTATGTGGAAACAACGCTTACTAAAATGAAAATTATTAAATAAAAGAACACAATCCACCACATAGGGTGTACATTACTACATAAGCAAGTTAATCTGTTTCCCAAGCAAACTAATCGCACATATAACAACGCACTATCGTCACGTTAAAGGAAGTAGTCAAGTTTGGGAAGTCCGGGACGTTCTGGCAAATTTTACTAAACTCTGCATGAATAAAGAAACTACATGTTAAATGTCAAAATAATATTTAAAATCAAATTTGCAACATGACAAGACATTAACAATAGTACAAAATACAAATATTGATAAGATATCTATATCTAAGATATCATATTTGGGAGAACATACCACACATCATGAATGTGCACACATTTTATATAACTATTGTCTTCTAGATAATATACTGTATTGAAGAATAATGTATAGTACTCCCTTTTTAAATGCAAATTTTCTATTAAGAGTTACTGCCCTCTTGGTGCTTGGCAATTTTGATTTTGTGTTTGTTCTTTCATTTCATAATATTGTTTTGCTATATCTTCAATGCATTATTTCCACATAGTGATTTTGATAAGTTCTTTTGTCTATATATCACACTACTGATCCATGGTCTTCTCTTGGGCGACCTAGATGTGTGCCAGTTATATTTATTTATTTATTTTTGTTTGCTTTATGCTTTGTTGTTTCTGTTCGGGCTCTGTCTCACGTTGGCCACCCCCAGCTATAAGGTATGTGCCCGAGTATATACATACTGTACATTAATACATATTATTCAAGTGTCCCAATAGAGTTGGAAGGCCAGATATTGTGATCTATGTCTGAGATATATAAATACTGATTAGTAGGATTATCGAGCCCAAAGTTTAGAAACGACTCAATGTAGTCAAAAGTTAAGAGGAAAATTATATAAAATTTAACACTTTATCTGATTATGACTTGCTATGTTTGTTGCTAGCACCTAATGATTACATTCAGGTAATTTAGCTGGGCTTCAATCAGTCACAGAATTAAGTCTTACCACACTCGCAGAAAATTGTACTGGCAAAACGTACATTTGGAAAGGGAGCACTGTACTACATGTCCCAAACTAAAATTATGTATGTACTGTATGTATATACTCTGGCACCTTCCAATTTTTTTTTTTTTTATGGGGGTAGCCGACTCGAGACAGAGCCCGAACAGGGACATCACAACACGTCAGAAAAACAAAACAATACATAAAATCTCACACACATCTTAGTCGCCCAGGAGAAATACCCAAAATTATAAGGAAGGAATTATCAAAACAGAGAATTGTATACCCATAGATTACAGCACCTTTATCATCTAATACTCAGTACAGTAACTGTGGCCGTTAATTTTGGATGGTGTTTGTGGTATAGTAATTCAGTCTGACTGGCAGGCATCATTACCTTCTTTTGATATTCTAATTCTACCCTTCTTTTCTTTGCCCACCCCCTCCTCTCTCATTATCTTTGTTGGTCTCTCCTCACCATGTTGGAAATGGCTATCTTTTGACTGACTTGATTCTGTTTCTACAGTTGGATATGGACGAGAAATAATAAGCAGTTACTTGAGCATATTGTATTAACAAATAGCAAAGAGTATTTTCTGTCAAAGAAATACTACTTTTCATAATTCTGTACATTCATTTTCAATACCTAAAAACAAATATAAAAAAATAATATATAATAATACATACAGTATATATATATATATACTGTATATATATAATATATCATTTATAATAGTACAGTACAGTAGTAAATCACGTTATTAGCTCTCGAATCACTATATTCGCCTACCTATATCTTTTACTAGACGATCTATTCTGAGGTGATCCAGTTATCAATTGCACTCCGATATAACTACCAGAAGGGGTGACCACTAATTTCAACTTCAAGAATCTAGAAGGATTATAACTCGCATCAAACGCAAAAGTGATATGGTCTATGCACGTCAATACAAAACAACAGGCCACATTCAGAGAAAAGATCAACATATATCCACAGCTTGAATTACTACATGGTCCACATCAAAATTTAAACAAATAGTGCCAATATGTTTAGTGTGCATCCTAACAGGTCAATATGATACAGGTATACTGTAGTCATAATCAATCATATTGATTCACTTTCTATTGACACAAGATATTGTAAAACTTTCTAAATCTCATGAAAAATAACGGCTTTAAAAATACATCTAACACCAAGTATACAGTACATAACATTTAAAAAAGTGGTAACATAACATAGATACCTCAAGGCATTGGTTAGTTAGCATCTACAACAAGACTACCATATCTAGACACAACATAATATGTATGTAAATTTTGGGAACATAAACAAGATATGTGAAGAGAATGTAAAAAAAGTAACATACTGTAGGCTAAAAAACATTGCTCAAAATAGTTCATACTAGCATATCAATAAGTGTCAGTTACACTTTATAAATATCACTAGAACATATTATTAGCCTCTAGTTCTAAATGTAGGCATATACACTCAGTTTGGCCAGTCAAGTCTAGTACAACACAGATCAGTATGAGTGTGTGTGGAGGTGGTTTGACTGAACAGGTCTCACAGGCTTGCACAAACCATCAAATCATTCCTTACATGCTCAAATTAGCCTTAAATTTGACAGGTACAATGTTAGACCTGCCATGTCAAACTGAGCGTGTGTGACAGAGCCATACATGCTTTACTGAAGAAATGCAAAATACCAATATGCATATCTGGTCAGTATAAAAATGTTTGGAGAAGTATGAAAGCTATCTACTGTAGATAAAAACCACTATCATGTGAAAAATAATACAGCCGTACATTAAAATTCATAACATGACATGAGCAGAATATTTTGCTAAAACACTATCAACACCATAAAACAAGTAACAGAACCCATACGCTTTTCCAAATCTTAATTGAGAAAGCAGAAATCAATATATGGTACATGTGCTTGACATTTTGTAAGTTGTTGTTCCCCAGACTGCCTGGCTGAACAGCCCCAAGACCCCGAGCAAGGCCAAGGCCATAACCGAGCACCCCCACAGAACCCTCCCTGCCTACCACAATAAAGCCTGGGTGACCGAAGCCACACCATGGCGGGGAGCTGAGAAGGGTGCGGAAACGCCCGGGAAACCAAAGCCCCACCCAAAGCCCCTCAGCAATTGACATTTTGTATTTTGTATTTTGACATTTTGTAAGTACTGTACAGTAGTTAATTTCATTATGTAATAGAGAAAACTGGAAAACAAATATCATTGTATTAAAATGGAACAAATTCACTACTGTATCTATAAGAATCTGTCTGTGAGCTTATTTTTTTTATAAAACATAAAACCTGCTGCATAAATGTCTACATATTCAACATAAATCATGGAAACATCAAGATATATATTAATAATACCAGTATAAGTTAAGGTCACAACTCACAATCACTTCCAACACATACACACTGGAATGCTGTAGCTCAAGTTCCATATCCTACCAAGGGCTTTTAGTTTTTGTTTATCTTTCACATTAAATTGTGCCACTTTAACTTAACTTTCATTATTGTTAGTCTATTTTCAGTCCAATAAAACACAAAACTTCTTTTAAACCTTTCAATAGCATAGTATAATTGTTCTTTTCTTAACAATTGAGGACTTTAAAGAAAAGAGCTCTATTAATAAGAAAAACAAAATTCTACCTCATTAATCTTCGACATCATAGAAACCTTCTAATTATAACAACCATCGAATATTAACCAAATAAAATGAAAAAGTATCACATGTATTGAAAGAGTTAATTAGGTATGGAAATAAGTGATAGAAGATAAGGGTTGACCTTAAGTTAAATGCACACCACTTTCACAACCAGTCAAATACATTCTCTACCAGAAAAGAAAATAATACCTCCCTCTGTCAAAGTTTCTCTATTGCTTAATTCCCTAGACAAGTGTGTATATCTCTCTGGTGTTCTAGATATATTATTATGTTCCCTCCACCAACCGACTTTACTCCTAAACTCAATTAATGAAATCAACAAATACATGTGGCAGTCCAGGAATTCGAACCTAGGATGCTCACACCGAAATTCAGTGCATTTATCCATTGCGCTATGAAGACAGTTAAAGAATGGTGGACAAGCCTACGATTTATTATGCAGTTTCGAATCCTGTATATCAATCTAAGCATGTACACAAATTCCAACTGCGCTATCATAGGCTATGGATAGATGAATAGAAGGAGTAATTAATGGGGCCTTAACCCCCAATGACAATGATACCTCATCATAGGTAGTTGATTCCTATATGCATCTCAAACCTGTTATATTATTTCTCATTCCTCAATTATGCTCTTCTTGCTACTTGATTCATACTAGTCTCACTCAAATTACTGTTTTCCCATTATTCAAGTAGTCTTCGGGGATCGTGGCGTCAAGCAATAGATACTGTAGATAGATATATTTATAAACTGTATATATATTGGGTGGTATTTTAATGATCTTGGTATAGCTTTCCTGCTTTATGTGAGTCGCTAGGGAGTACATGAACAGTGCGAAGAGCAGATAAAGGAATCTACACCTCCACAGAAGATAAGTGTCTTTGTACCCATTAGTTAATCCTACCTTAATGTTAACTAGAGACATTAACCCCTGCTGACTTGTAGAAAATGCTACCTGTGAGAATAAGCTAGGCCCACTGCTGATAACAATGGTTGGAGTCAGCTAGGGCAAGCACCCTACTAAAACAGCACCACTACTGGCTAATGGCAGCCTGTGACTGAAACCGTAGTTTCCTATAGATCACACAGTTTTTAAAGTGTATGTCTGTATGTATTACATTTTGGGAGTATTATTCAAAAGTGTAAGTATATTATTATAGCTTGAGCCTCAAATATAAAGAATTTGTGAGTTCTTATTGAATTCTTCATGCAGTATAGCCCTACCATTGTGTTGTTAAGTTTTAATACTATTGTATGGTATATTGAAATGCTTCACATTCAATACCATAGCTCAGTTTAAATGAGTGTTCAATATACTGTAGCAATTTAGTATTTTAATAAACTGGCTACAGCTATTATCACAATGCACAATATGCATAAGCAAGAGGTGGATATATTATTGCCTCTGAATTTGACTGAACTATGCAGGGGAAAAGGTATATAGGCCTAGATTAAAATATAATTGAAAACAATATATTTCTAAAATACGAAAATAAAGGACTACATGTGTGAAAATTAAATGTGTAAGCTCTGATAAACTATTTCAATCAAATTATTATTGTTATATATATATGCATTACATATATTTTCCTTTCTATTTGTAGTAATTTCCACATACTGTATTATTAGCTTAGGAAGAACCTTGTAGTCAAAGTGATAAATTGTGATAACCAGCATTTTAACACTGATTTGTAAAGGTTTATTTTAATCTAAATAAACTCGTCAGGAGACAACTACTGTAGGAGAAAAAAAATTATTGAAAGGTATATAAATATAAAACAAAATAAATATAATTACCATTCTTAAACAGTTGGTTACTCTTGTTGTTGTTGCTGATCCCCAGGCTGTTTGACCGAGCATCCCCAAGGTCCTGAGCAAGGCTAAGGCCATAACTGAGTGCAGCCACAGAACACTCCAAGCTTTTCCACTAAGAATGCCCAGGTGACCGAAGCCGCTCCCAGGCGAGGGGTTGAGGAGAGTGTGGAAACGCCCAGGACACCGAAGCCCCTCCCAGGGCCCTGTTCCCTTTAACAATTATGATGGGAAAGTTGAGGGGGTTACTCATTGTAATAAAATTAGAATGTGATATAAAGTACAGACTATAATACATAATAGTAAAATTTAGTAATAACATACGATAGAAAAATCTGTTTGATATTGTCACAGTTCTCAACCAATCTCAATATCACTCAATACAAATGAAAAAAACAAAAATCAATATACAACAAATGAAAAATAACTAAAAACTGTTTTCTAGTCTGTGTCTTTTCCAGCTGACATAAAATTGCCATGTCCCCATCTTAATTATTCAGCTATAACAAGATTTTATAGCCAAATATCTTGTTAATTATAAATGCTTGACAATACAGTAATATGATGCAGAGCCATAGCAAGCTCTTATTTGCCTATTAATTATCAAGAAATCAGTTGCTAAGGGATTGATTTTTCCGCCAGGTGAAAACAAATAGACTACAGGTAATGTAATACTCCTAATCCCAAGTTCCTAGACGACTACATCTTAGAAGGCTACACTCTAAGACTAAAGACCAGGTGGAGGAACTGTTCATAGCCGATGGTGATGATGCCGTCGCGATCATGGTCCAATTGGCTGAATGTTTGCGTCAGCGTCTGTACGGACAAAGAAACAAATAATGAACACAGTAAATAATGTTGAGAAGGATCTATTTATAACATCTACTAAACATTCTAGTGGCAGACAATAAAAAAATTAATACAGTATACAGTACTGTTATTATACACAATAAATAATATTGGGGAAGATATATTAAGAGTCCACATAGCCCTTCAACTCAGATCAAGAATATGAATGTAATATCTACTGAATACTCCAATGTCTTAATGCAGTCAGGTCTCAATATACGCGCGTTTCGTAAACTCAGATTAGTTTGGACACGGTAACCCACAAAATTTCCAAGTTGGCAACAACACGGACAAAAATTGTATACAGTATACGCGGATATTTGCGGGCGACGGGGGTCCAGCTGCAACTCCGGATCGGCGCCGGACATTTCCGCACCGCACGGATCGTAGCAGACGAAACAAAACATAGTGTGTGGTTTGTTTACGTTGCATGATATATATTGCGTGCTTGACACGTAAATAGGTCAGTAGCATGTCCAAAACAGTTCTTATTGATGCTGTTGTTGCCTGCCTGACACGCAAATAAGTTTTTGTTGGTGGTATAATGTCGGCTTAAGGTAGGCTAAACGCTCAAATAGGGGACTTTGGGAAAGTGGCTGGAATGAATTTAATTAATTCCCATAAGGCCTCTTATTTCTAAGACACGGTTTAGATATACAGTACATCTATCTATCTATCTATTGCCTGACGCCGTGATCCCCGAAGGGGTGGCCACGAACGAACCGCCCCCATGCACCTTTGTCCCCAGTCAGTCGACGCCCCTCCCCCCAACCAGCACCGCCTTCGTTCATGTAGTTCCTCACTCCATCCTTCCACCTCATATTCGGTCTACCTCTCCCCCTCTGTACCTCCACCTCGCTCTCGTACACCCTCTTAGTCATTCTCTCGCTTTCCATACGTTCCATATGGCCGAACCATCTCAAGTTGTTCCTTTTCACACTTTCCAGCACATCTACCTCCACACCACACCTCCTTCTTACTTCCTCATTAGTCTGTCTATCCCTCCATGTAACTCCGCACGCACTCCTTAAGTAATTCATTTCCACTGCTCTCACTCTTGGTCTGAGTCTCTCAACCAACGTCCATGCTTCGCTTCCGTAAGTCAGTGTCGGGATTACCACACTGTCATGCAAGGACTTCTTCACTTCCATACTGACCACCCTATTTCTTGTTACTGCTTTTAGCGTTCCTACAACCCTCTTCCCCTGTTGTACCCTCTCCCGCACCTCTTCATCCATAGTCCCATCTTTACTCAACACACTGCCCAGATACTTAAAAGAGTTGACGATCTCCATAGCCTGACCGTTCAGCTTCACCTCACACTCTGTGACTTCACCCCTTTCGAAGACCATAACCTTGCTCTTCCCCGTATTTACCTTCAAATTCCGTTTTTCGCACACTGTTCCAAACTCATTTACCAGACCCTGCAACTCCCATTCATTATCACTCATCAGAACTGTATCATCCGCAAACAGCAGTATAGGTAGCTTCCACTCAATTCCCTCCCTTTTCAGCGATACACCAACATCCACTGCTCTTGATAGTATTTCTTTCATAACTCCATCCATATATACAGTAAACAACCACGGGGACATCACACACCCCTGTTTCAAACCAACATTCAGGTCAAAGAACTCGCTCTGCTCACTCAGTACATGGTTCGAATTAATCTTGTATATCGAGACCTGACTGTTTAATTGTTTTGTTAGTTTGTTTAAAGCTCAATGTGGAGTCACACAAGTTATATTTTAGGCACGCAATTATCAATTATAGGTCGAATGGGACCATGGCTTTTCTATTTTTCTATCTATAGCCAGATGCCTTAACCCTTTCTCTGCAGGGATATTAGGGCTATTTAGGGCATATTAGGTACTCCTGAATGATTAATGAAGTGTCTGCATGAAATTAAATATGTTCTGCCGAAAACTAGACAAAAATAGCTTCAAAATGACACTAGAACGAGCTTCCTAACTCGCGGGGTTCACCCGCAGCGCTACCATAGATATTGGGGAAAACTTGCTAATTATTAGCAATGTAGCGCTTGGCAACACTGCTGAGACCCGGGTATGGGACCTCAGTTTGCCTCAGTGCACGGCTGGACGTGCTGACAGTGGGAGGTGGGCCCCTCACGGTCCCGCCTACTGACACTCGATTCCTACGGCTTTTACAGGCTTTTAAAGCCTGGAAATTGCTGTAAATTGCCATGGCGTTCCGTCTCCCACAGGGAAAGGGGTGTGGCCACAAATAATGTTCATATTCCGAGGCTATTAGTTTGATTCTCTTGCTTGTTTTGGGGGGAGGATTGCTAGCCCAACCGCCCAATATTATTTATCATGATTAATAAAGCTGTGAGCAGTGGCTTGGTAAAATTGTGTGTATAATGATGAGTGCTTGTGGACTGTTGGTGTTGTGTTGAAATGGCTGTGGTTGTGCATGTAGTCTGTACCCAGAGTACCCAGTAATCAGGAATGTATGGCTGCTGGGTGCTAACATTAATATAACTCTGGTCAACAACACTACTTATCTGCCATCACCATGCCAATTTGTTTTATTTGTTGAATAAAAATGGTTTTCATTAATATAATATTCTGCAATATGCAATTATATCCTTTACATAACATCCAGATCATGCTTCTCACTGATCATAATTTAATAAATATAATCTGTATTAAGGGGAGTTTTTTAGTTTGCTTCCTAGACCCCCATCAAGCTTTAATAAAAATACCCCCAAGGCCCCCCTTTGATACATGTTTGTATATTTTTTGGTAGAAAAATATTCTGGCTGAAGGCCGGTTCCTCTTACATTACACCTAAATGGTGCGAAAGGTCTTAAAATCGCCAAACTAACGGGGC
Source organism: Paralithodes platypus (assembly GCA_032716605.1). Lineage (NCBI taxonomy): Eukaryota > Metazoa > Arthropoda > Malacostraca > Decapoda > Lithodidae > Paralithodes > Paralithodes platypus. The sequence continues at coordinate 3,701,190 of CM064562.1, read as the reverse complement.
GAATGTCTTAAAATCTCAAAACTAATGGGGCTAAACATAAGAGAGAAGGAGGTTAAACAAATAATCTCTTAACTCTTTCACGCATTTATGACGCAGAGGTTGCCAGATTAGCAATTAAAATGTAAAACTTGCAAACTAAACAAACCAAAATTGGGACAAGGACAATATAGTCAAATTAAATTATCAAAATCGCTATGTGGAAACAACGCTTACTAAAATGAAAATTATTAAATAAAAGAACACAAAAAATAGTTCTCTCACTCTTATTACCTCTCCAAAATTAGTTTTCTGCCCACAGCTAACTCAGAGATAACTGCAGAGGTTGAAGTAACTAAACTAAAGGTTTAATAAATACCCCTGATGGTAACAAAGGCTTTAAAGTATCCCCAATAGGCTCAAAATCGAGTCATATGTCGGAGAAGGTTAAGTGAAAATCTCCCTTAACCCCTTATTAGCGGGGCCCGACTTAAGTCCGTATAGAGAACACCTGCCCAAAGAGCGGGGCCCGACTTTAGTCCGTGTGCAATTTTGGAGCAATATTGCCTCTGAGAGAGAGACGAGCAGTGGGCGGAGCGTAGGTCGGGCTCTGACCGTTCGCCACGGGTCCAGCGGGCCTACTGACGTTTACTCCACACACATCCACCCTCCCTCCATCACTACACAGGGTATTATGTCAAGAAATTACCGTATTTTAGGGATTTTGCACTCGTCTTGCACGATCGTTGCAAGAGAACGCGTGGTCGTAGGAGGATGGTTCTGGTGTCATTGGAAAGCCGAATTAACGCCCTTTCAGGGATACATAATTGTATTACGCTCTGGCTCTTGTTTATGCATGAAAAAGAGCACGGAAACAAGGCCATTTAGGTTAAAAAAAAAACCTGCTTGGCGGGTAGTAGAAATACCTTACGGGCCCGCTCGTAAGGCGTTAAAGTGCACATACAGTAGGGTCCCGCATAAAACGAGAAATTGGTCGATAAACGAGGCCGTTCTATGCGATTTCGTTCTATGTGAACACAGCATTTTGGTGGCCCAATATGGTCAATGTTCACTGTAAGCGTAAATTTTCGTCAGGAGCGTACGATATTTCGTACGTTTTGTACGATATTTCGGCGCTCTATATGAGAACTCCTCGGATTTGCCCCACTTTGGCGGAGGACTCGTTTTATGTGATCACATTCGTTCTTATCGAAAATTAAATATTAATATTTTAGGTCGCTCGTTTTAATCGAGACTCGTTTTATCTGAACACGTTTTATGCGGGACCCTACTGTATTTAGACTGCTGGTTATAGAAATCCCCGAAACTATCCCAGATAACTTGTATCTTCCTTGATGAGTACGAAGGCTTCCAGTAGCGTTCATCTCACATGTAACATTTTACAACATACAACATAATGCAGCATAATACGTACACACTCAAGCTGAGTTTGACGATCATGTGAGGTATCTATGGTACGTGCATACCTGGTTCATTATATTTAGGATAATAATCTTGACCACTAACCTTTATGACTAAAAAAACAACTAGAATAATCAAGCTAATATTTCTACCATTTGGAAAGAGTGAGCCTGGGAATAGATGGGGAAATTTAAAGCCCATTTGCTCAAGCCCTTTTTGAGTTATAAGTTACGAATCAAAAGTTCTGGCCCACTTATGATGAATGTACTATAGTCAACCTACAGTACTACTGTACCTAATTATACCTAACTCTCCAATCTCTGACTATAATGTGTACTTCAATTTCAGAATGACCCCAAGGGGTTAGGGAGGCCTCTACCCATGTGGTAGAGGAAAAATAAGAATATGCCCCACGTGTCTACTGTGTGTCGTAAGAGGCGACTAACAGGGGGATGACGTAAGTCTGGGCCACCATTTATCCTATTTGGTCCATTTCAGTCTCATGGTAGCTGTGGGACACCGGAGTGCCAAATCCAACCTCTGGAATGGCTGCCCTAAATGGCTGATTTCGGGTATTTGAGGTGATTTTATGCTTAGAATAAAGGGACCTCTACCAAGGGAGAAGTCCGAAATTGAGAAATTTGTATGCATAGTATGCAAAGGTGAGCTTGTAGTCAATAACCGGCTTGAGAGTGTTAACTTTGGCAATGAGGCACTGGAGATGGTGGAAAATTTTTGCTATTTGGGTGATACCATCTCTGCCAGTGGTGGGGCAGAGGCCGCCACTATCGCCAGAATAAGATACGGCTGGGGAAAGCTTAGAGAACTTTAGCCACTACTCACCATGAGAATATTCCCTCTCCCCTTGAAGGGAAAGGTGTACGCTTCATGCGTTAGAAGCACAATGACATATGCTTCAGAAACGTGACCTGTCAAACCGGATGATATCAACAGAATGGAACACAATGAGATGAGAATGGTGAGATGAATGTGTGATGCCAAAGTGCATGATAGGATATCAAGTGAAGAGCTAATGAGGTTAGGTATCAAGAGTATCAGCGATGAAATGTGTACTGTATTAGCAGGCTTGGATGGTTTGGACATGTGGAGAGAATAGATGAACTAAGCTGGGTGAAGAGATGCAAGTCCATGAATGTGGAGGGAGCTGCACCAAGAAAGACGTGGAGTCGGACTATGCAATCTGATCTTAAATCAAAGAACCTGACTAGTGAGGCAGCTCTTAACAGGGTTGCCTGGAATGCCGCTTTAGGACGTGAGACCGGAACCGCGCTTCGCGTGGAGAACTCGGTCTATATATTTGTGTATTTATGTATGTACAGTGGGGGGTTGCTAGGAAAGAGCAAGGCATGGGAGATGATGAATAATGATTTTATATAATATTCATAAACATAATATTTTCAGTGGATGGGTGCAGACTTGTACTTCAAGCTACTAAAGCATATTTTCTACAGATCTAGTATCACAAAATGTACTGGCAGGTATACTACACTAACTACAATATACAAAACTTGGAATTGAGCAAATAATTTAATTTACTGATGAAAACTGTTCAATATAATTAATACATCACTATAAGAAATGCAGTACAGTGCAGTATACTGTACTGTATTACAGTAATAAAATATTATAAATTAGTATTACTTAGCAACAGTACTAATCATTATATTACGGTAGCTGATTGTCTCACCCCAAAAAATTCCACTACAACTTAGAAGCATCTACTGATACAATTTTAAGTATCTACCTGAAGATATATTCTGTCATATAAGGCCTCTCGAAGTCAAGGGGCCTACGAACCAAATCACAGAATTTGAGTTTTCACTGGTTCCCAATAGGTGGCAGCACGATCTATTATGCTGTGAAGACCGAATTGGGAATTTCGCCCTTATGTGCACGTTGCATAGGGTTGAGCGTCTCGTGTTTTGACTCGATAAATGTACGGATGAGGTAGGGCAAAGCGGAGGTATTTGGGCCTATTATGCTATAATATAATTTGTGTGCATTTTTTATGTTTTAATAAAACACCACCAAACAGGCAGATGGAAAAACACTCATAAAACACGCAATTTTAGGAATTTTGCTTAAATGTTTCGGCTGTCTCCTAGTTATTGCAAAATGTTGTAATGTTCCAAGTATGAATGTAATCGAATAACATTTACGGGTACATACAAAAAAAACACTATGTGTTTGTTGTTGTTTTACCTAATAATTACGGATTTCCACAAAAACATTGCTATGATTTTTCTTTACAATGTCTACACTCATTCTTTTGACCATACTACCATAATAATTTGTATGCATTTTGTATGTTTTGATAAAACACCATAAAACATGTCGAACGAAAAACACGCATAAAACACGCAATTTTTGGAATATTGCTTTCAAATTTGAACTGCTTCTTAGTGTTATCAAGTACTCTGAAATTATCATGGTTGAATTTAAATTGAACAATAAACACACATACACAAAAACACACCCCTTGGTGTTTTATGGTGTTGTATTATTATTTTCAGATTTTCAGAAAAAAACACAACATAATTTTTATATGTCAGGTCGAGAGCTTTCCATTGATGTATAATATTGTCATAGGAGTATAGTTTTGGAGTGCAGTACCTTTCTTAGACTTTAACCCCTTATTACTCGAAACTATGATTTAGTTCGTTGGCCCCTTGACTTCGAGAGGCCTCATTATACAGTACAGTACTGTAATACAAAATACAGAAGAGTCAAGTATGATTTTCTGGAGGAAAAAACCCCCTGGATTAGTATTAAAATGTAAAACTTGCAAACTAAACAAACCAAAATTGGGACAAGGACAATATAAAGTCAAATTAAATTATCAAAATCGCTATGTGGAAACAACGTTTACTAAAATGAAAATTATTAAATAAAAGAACACAATCCACCACATAGGGTGTACATTACTACATGAGCAAGTTAATCTGTTAACTTGAATAGAACTAGGGAAAAAAAAAAGGCAGAGCAATACTAATTCTAACATCAATGTCAAGTAATATATGTTTAATTCAAAACTGAAGGATGGATGGTTGTAAGGAAGTTACGATGAATGAGATCACCAATTTATTTATCCCTTCCCAAATGAGATCAAACTGTGTCTGCTACTGTGCCAAGCAAGAGACGTAGGAGAAGCAGGCATGCCCAAAATACTCGTTCACCTACATGATACAGCGGAAATTCCCCCATTATGTATAAACTGATGCATTAAAACACTTTGGCTACGATGGACATAAACTGCTCATATGTAAAAGTAGCAACGCCTTTCTTCTCCTTATCACACTGACGAAACTCTGAGGTCATGATCTGCAACAGTGATAAAAACTCCTTCAGCATATACCACCTTTGCTTCTATCAGGGGAAGATATATATTGTAATGTTATTTCAATTAAACAAGTGCAGCATAGTTATCATATGGAATAAATTAGGACTAAGTACTGATACAATACGCTAGTTTACAAATAACTAACTATATTGTATGTATGTGGGAGCCAGTGTGGCTAAGCGGTACCACATTTGACTTGTGTGTGGAGAGTACCAGGATCGCTCCCCGGCCAGAGCGCCTAAGGTTTATTGACCTATGGGTGTGGCTCTCCATACCCATAGTTGCACTGGCAGACATTAGAGGTGTGGTAGACCAGTGTCGCATGTACACATGTATATGGTAACACCAGATCAGCATGGGCGAGCTGATTACACTAGTTACAGACTACATTCAAATCCCCAGCCACTCCAACGGAACAGTAACATTGAACATGCACTTCACACAATACATACAACCTTACCAAGCCGGACTAAGCCACCATGGTGAGGCTGTCATCGTCCCCTTGGGGATAGGCCGATCTTGCAGTGGATCATAATAGGCTGATGATGTATTTATGTATGTACTGTATATACTCGGGCACATACCCCATAGCTGGGGGGTGGCCGACTCCAGACAGAGCCCAAATAGGGATAACAGAACACAACAAACAACAAAATAAAAAATTCACACACATCTAGATCGCCCAAAAGACAAAAGAACTAATCAAAATTATATTGTGCCCTACTAAAACTATATCTAAATATTTCATATAAAGTCCAGAAGTGAAGAAAATAATAATTTCACTCCAAATTACCAGTACCTGTATATTCATACTTACATTTTCATCTTTACCAGCTTCTATCCCTCTATAGTCAAAAGCTATAATAGTGGGCAAGATACAATATGTTATACTAATCTATTTACCTATGCTTCATGCATGCGAGACAGATTGTAAAAAGGGAAAGAAACTGAATTCATTATGATTAGTGATAGCAAACAGAAGACAAAGCCAGGACATACCTGTAATCTATAGCCACTACTATATTTTACTGCTTTTTCCATAAATAATGACGTTGCAAGTATGATTCATCACTACTTCACTGCTCAATAAAATTACTTGTATCTACCCTAAATATTTGCATCAGGCATACATACCATAAACCGATATCCCCTGTTATCGTTCTAATTTCTTGCATAAACTTAAATTTTTTACACCAGACATAACATAAACATTACATACGGTACAATAAGAGATGCATTATCCATATACTTACATGAAGTACAACACAGCATTGAATGAAGTCATCAAAATAAATTCCTCCCTTCCCAGATCTATCAAACCGCCTCATCAGGATGTCGTAAAATTGGTCAGAAAATCTGCAAAGAATGACATGTGTCCATTATTTTTACAATACATAATAGCTTGACTAGTTCAGTTTCTGGTCCGGACAATGAATAAAGAAGTGCCAGTTTTGCAAAACTTGTCAGAACTCATGCTTTTGAAGAAGCTACTACAGTAGGTAAAATTGATCAAAGATACTTGATCCCCCCCCCATGATGATTCTCTGGATGACACTATAAATTCAATGGTTAATTAATTACTGTAAATTGTATTTTAATAACTTACATAGTCGGCTGCGCCCATCTATGAGGTATTTGCCCGAGTATATACATACATACAATATGGCATCTACGGACTTAGAGAAAGTGCATGACCAAGTTAATAGAGATGCCTTGTGGCAGGTCATGCAGACATATGAATTGGGGGGAAAACTACTGAGAGCAGTGAAAAGTTTCTATCGGCATAGTACGGTAAGCGTGCATATAATGAGGGAAGATGGCAAACGGTTCCAAGTAGTAGTAGGTTTACGGTAGGGTTGTGTGATGCCCCCATGGTTGCTTAACTTGTTCACTGATGGGGTAGTGAAGGAGGTGAAAGCAAAGACTATGGAAAGTGGAAAGAGGATTATAATGAAGGAGAGAGGGGGAAGGAGGGGAAATGAGCCAGTTATGTCTGCAGTTAATACAACCCTGACTGTAGACTGGAAGGTAATATTGTAATACTAATAATAAAAAAATATATATATACAGTAAAAGTCCGTTAATCCGACGACCGATGATTCGAATCTCCCAATAGTCCGAATTTTTCAATTTGAGGCCAAATCCGAATTCACCCGATGGTCCGAATTTCAAGAAGTCCCAAAGTCCCCTTTTTGAGGCATTAGGCCACTCAAATGACACATAATGGAGCACACACATATCATATGTTCATGAATTCACTTTAAAAGTTTACCATTGTCATTGTAGCCTATTATCTACTTCAAAACATTCAGATTAATGGTCAAAGGAAGCTACTGATATAATCGTAAACACCTTCGTCATCTTCTTCTTCCACATCGTCTGCTAGAGAGTTTGTTTTGCTCTTGAACGCATCCTTGGGACGCTCCGATGCGCTACTGGCTTGCACCGCATTTTCTGCAAGCGCATTCAGTCTTGAGCTTGAAAACGCACCTTTCAAGAAGTCCCAAAGTCCCCTTTTTGAGGCATTAGGCCACTCAAATGACACATAATGGAGCACACACATATCATATGTTCATGAATTCACTTTAAAAGTTTACCATTGTCATTGTAGCCTATTATCTACTTCAAAACATTCAGATTAATGGTCAAAGGAAGCTACTGATATAATCGTAAACACCTTCGTCTTCTTCTTCTTCCACATCGTCTGCTAGAGAGTTTGTTTTGCTCTTGAACGCATCCTTGGGACGCTCCGATGCGCTACTGGCTTGCACCGCATTTTCTGCAAGCGCATTCAGTCTTGAGCTTGAAAACGCACCTTTGGACGTATTAGTCTTGAGCTTGAAAACGCACCTTTGGATGTTCCGATACGCTACTATTTATAGTTCAGTGATCGGAGCATCCCAAGGGTGCTTTCAAGACAACAATACAAGGGTGCTTTCAATACAATATAATATAACAGAGCACGTCACAAAAGGAAAATCACAAAAGGAAAATTACAAGAACCTCTCAGGGAAGTGCCGTTGTTAAGGCATTACTTCCCGAACCACATCTGATCTTCACGAGCAAGAAAAACTCGCTAGTAGACGGAAGAAGAAGACGTTTATATCAGCAGATTCCTTTGACCATTAATCTGAATGTTTTGAAGTAGTTAATAGGCTACAATGACAATGGTAAACTTTTGAAGTGATTTCATGAACATATGATATGTGTGTGTGCACCATTGTGTCATTTGGGTGGCCTAATGTCTCAATGTTTTCGTCATACACAGGTTCATAGGGGTAAAGTCCGATAATCCGAAAAATCCACTAATCCGAACGAGAGCCGGTCCGCTGCCCTTCGGATTAACGGAAGTTTACTGTATATATATATATATACAGTATATATATTTGTCAACAGCCTATTGGGTTAAAGCTGGAGAGGGTTAAAATGGTAAAGGGGTTAAAAGAATCTAAATATATGTGGTAAAATCAATAAAACATGGCCACTGTAAAAAGAAAGAAAGCAAACTAATATTAAGAGACAATAAAAGATGACTAGAATAAAAAGGTATTAGAGCAGATGAAAGATCTAAATTTCTTTAAGGAAAGTGCATATATATAAGTTTAATGACCATTTTGTCCACAGAATGTGGTTACAGTTTCACGTCCTAAATGGCGGCTTTCCAGGCGGTCCTGTCAAGGGCTGCCTCTATTGTCAAGTTCTATATTTTGAGATCGAACAGGAGTACCTGATCCCACATATTTCTAGGTCTACCCCTACGCGCATCTCCTCCCTCGTTCACAGTCTGGCATTTCTTCACCCAGTTCTGAACATCCATTCTCTACACGTGTCCAAACCAATCAAGTTGGCTTGTGAGGATCACTTCACTGATATCGGTACTCCTAATGCCTTCGTAATTCTTCACTCGATACCCCATCCCTGAAGTTAACCCCACATATCCATCTCCCCATTCTCTTCTCATTCCATTCCATGCTATTGATATCCTCCACTTTAACCGACCACGTATCCGATGCACATATTTTCCCGACTCTTTTCTGACCCTTATTGGCAATGGTGAGCTAGTCACACATACCTGTCAACTCATAGTGGGTCAGGACACAGTCGAGGAAGGATGTCTAATGCACTCTCTTCTGCCCCTATCCCTGCCCTAAGCCTACTTGGGTATTTTCGAGCCCCCAGAGGGTCAACAATACCTATATTTAATTTGTTGCCATATAGATATGAAGAAAGCTTCATAAGAATTTGTAGTGTCTATTTGCAGCTGGAATAAAGAAAGAACTTGATCACAAGCTATTTAATTTTTCCCGCTAACCACTTCCTTTGGTGTTAAGAGAAAAATTAGTTAAAGACAAGAAAAATAATGTTAGCAGAGGATCTGCTCAAAATCCAAAACTATAGTGTCAACCACCCTGATGTGATACTGGTAAGAGTAACTTGGTCAGCTGACTTGATACACAGTCCAGCACATTGAGTTCACACATTAAAATCAAAGTTGCCTAATGTATAGTTAAGTCTTGATATGGTACTGTCTTATTGTAGCACTGTTGAGACTGGTGTGGTTTACAGATACTGTACTGCAGGTGCAGGTGCTGCAGTTGGACTTCTTTGAGTCTTGCTGAGGCACGGTTAGAACTATGAAAACATCAGCCACAGTGATAACATGATGGGACAGTGTTGTGGCAGGACTTTATTGTATTACACTCAAACTTCAGAAATGCAACCCTGTCTGAGCTATTACAATATATGTAATGAAAAGTAACGGTAAACCATTGTACTGTATGTATGTAAGCACAGCGGAAAATATTTGAATAGTTAGTGGTGTCTTATTCTAACCTATATCCAAAGGTTGTGATGGCTGTCTTGAGTTCTCCTTTATTGATGTTGCCAGAGTTGTCTCTGTCAAAGGACCTGAAACACTGCTGCCAGTCTGTCACATACTTCCACAATGACCCAAACTCGTCAAAATTGATGGTCCCTGTTCCTTTCTTGTCAAACATACCTGCAACATTAAAGTGACATTACAACTTATATACTAAAATAGGACAATTGAAAATACCCACACTAATGTTGTTTACTAACCTCTCATTATACAAAAAAAAAATTAAATAAAAATAATAAAGTATGGTACCTTAGCCTACATAGACTACATTAGGTCTACATTAGGTCCTGATGTGGCGGCGTCTACGCCGTGGGGCCACCTCCCGAGGCTGCCAACCGCGGATGGCTGCCGACCCTCCACAGCCGAAGACAAAATCAACGACCAGTGGAGGAAAACCGGATGCCGGCCGCGGGGAGCAGTTTCGGGAGCCAAACCGTCACAACCATCCCCTGCCCCCTCCTTGGGGGCACGGGTCCTTGGAGCGGCTTCGGTCGCGCCGGGAATTTCCACACCTCTCACACCACACACACACATCACACAGTTTTTCCTACACCGAGAAATGACTCTCCGGCTGTCATTTCTCGAAGACTTCTTCTAGCCGGAGACATTGAGAGCAACCCAGGACCCACGTTCACATACATATGTCCAACTTGCTCAAAACCCATCACTTCGAGTCGCCATACTAAGGGTTCAGTTCTCTGCAATTCATGTGGGAACTGGACCCACTTCACCTGCACAACACTTGCCTCCAAGAAACACTACACAAACACCTGGACCTGTTCCTCATGCCCCTCCCTCTCCCAGTCAAATCCCTCGCCTAAAACCCGTCCACCTCTCCTCCCCAACCCACCTAACCTTCCCATATCATCCACTCCCCCCCCTAAAACCCGTCCACCTCTCCTCCCTAACCCACCTAACCTTCCCATACCATCCACATCCTCAACTCAACACACCACACCCCATCCTAATCCATTCCAACCCCCATCTCCTGCTCCCCAATCCCCACCCCCACCTCACCCATCCCAACCCCCAGCCCCTCCCTCACCCCCACCCCCCCCATCACCCCCACCCCCACCCCATCCTCGTGCAGCAGCACCCAACATACATCGTGCACATAACATTAACATTCTTCAACTGAACATAGATGGCATCAACACTAAGAAACACGAACTCTCACACTTCATCAAACAACACAACATACACATTGCCATCTTACAAGAAACAAAACTCCGCACAACACAAAAAACACCCACATTTCATAATTTCACCACCATCAGACAAGACCGGGCTGTCGGCGGGGGCGGTGGACTCATCACCCTGGTACACAAAGAAATATCATACATAGTAACCAGTGTACAAACCAAATCACTCCTCCCCCCAAATGATAACACAACAGAAATACAGTCAATTAAAATACGCACTGGCAACAACTCCAACATAACCATCATAAACACATACATCCCTCCCCAAACATCCCCTACAGTACCAAATGAATACAGACCACACTTACAACACATCACAAACACCCCACACACCCCACATCATCCTGGGTGGTGACTTCAACGCCAAGACGTCGGCCTGGTTTGTCGACAACCCCGACACAGACAGAGGGCTGGTACTACAAAACCAAACCGATAACCTCATCATCCTTAACGACATCCATCAACATACCCATATTCCTCACCAAGCCCTCTATAACCCTTCATCTCCAGACATCACCTTTTGCTCCCCAGAACTCGCCCCCACAACATCCTGGAGGGTGGTCAGAACCTTAGGCTCTGACCACCTCCCGATCATTATCACCACCAAAACCAGACTCACCCCAGCTAGCCACAAACACATACACCAATTATAAAAGAGCTAACTGGGAAGCATTCACAAATGAGACAGAACAACACTTCACAACTCTAAACAGTACACCCATCACTAACATCAACAATGCTGTACACATACTCAATAAAACTATCCAAAACGCTGACAAGAAACACATTCCAAGAGGTAACAGAAAAAGACACAACCCCAACTTCACACCAGAAATTCAAAACCTCATCAGACAACGCGACATACTGAAACACTCCCCAGCACCCCACACACAAGACATCACACAACAAATTCAAGCACTCAACACCCAAACTAACAATAAAATACAAGAACAACAAAACTAAATTGGAATAACTTCCTACAAACACTTGATCACAAAACAAACCCCAAAAAACTATACAAAACACTAAACAGCATCACACTTTCCAACAGCAACACAACACAATCACATGCTGCAATCACAACAACAGACTCTACTCCTTCATGTAAACAACAAGCAAACACTCTCATCAATCACTTTTCACATGTCAGCCACCTAAAAACCTCACGAAGACGACCGACGTGTCATCCGACGTAAGAGACAATTCCCCACAGACCCTGACTATACACCCTTCACCAATCACCAGACAAAGCATATCATCAACAATCTCAAGCACTCACCCGCCTGTGGCCTAGACAACATAAGCAACATACACCTCAGACACCTGGGACCACAAGGCATACAAGCACTCACTAACATATCAAACTACAGCTATTCACACAACACAATACCAGACATTTGGAAGCATGGTATCATCATCACTTTCCCCAAACCCAACAAAGACCCCACGCTACCCTCCTCGCACCGCCCCATCACACTCCTTTGCTCCCCCTCCAAAGTCATGGAACGCCTAGTATTACAACTAATTACACCTGACCTACCCCTAGCTCCAACACAACATGGCTTTAGGCCACTGCACTCCACAAACACTCTTCTCACAGACCTTACACAAAGAGCTTTCGACGGCATCAATTCAGCTAGACCACCACACAGATCACTATTAGCCACACTCGACATTAGTAAAGCCTTCGATGCCATCCCCCGCCACAACCTAACAAACAAAATCTACAACACAAACATGCACAACAACACAAAACGGTGGCTGGCCAACTTCCTAGCAGGCAGATGTGCACACGTATCTTTTGCCGGTCAGTCATCTAAAATCAGAAACTTTCCAAACGGAGTCCCACAAGGATCCGTCCTATCGCCCGCACTCTTCAATCTGTACATGCACGATATAACTACACCCAATACGCCCCAAATAAACTTAGCCTCCTATGCAGATGACATAACACTCACATGCACACACACCATGACCCAAAAAGAGCAACAGATCTCCTTCAACCCTATCTCAACACACTACATGGCTGGTGCACTACAAACAGACTTAATCTAGCCCCAGCCAAATCCACCGCAACCCTGCTCACAAGTTGGACAGGAGAACACGAATACATCCCTCAACTCACCATAAACAACACACCCCTAACACATACACACACACCCAAAATCCTAGGAGTAACATATGATACTCATATGACATTCAAACAGCACACCACAAACATTAAAAAGAAACTGACACCCAGACTTAACGCCCTCAGGTCACTTGCTCACACAAAATTTGGACACAACAAAGACAATACCACCACAGTATATAAACAATACATAAGATCAGTGATGGAATACGCAAGCCCAGCCTGGGCTTCTAACCTAGCTGAAACACATCATAAGACCTTACAGACTATTCAAAACAAAGCCCTGAAGATCATTACAGGCTGCACAGCTACTGCACCCACAGATCACCTACATCAAGAAACCAAAATCCTCAAAGTCAAAGACCATCTGGACATGAGAGGCACTCAATTCCTGGCAGCAGCCTCCACGAACCAAGACCACCCACTAAACTACATGGCAACACACCCACAGACACCAAGAAATATCAAAACAACACCCAGCACACGGTATCACACACAATTATTGTCCTCTCTCCCTCCCTGCCCACCCCGAACCAACTTCCAGAAGCACATCCATACTCATATCTCTCACCGATCCATCCACTCACTCACAGACAACACACAGCTGCATGCACGACCTCCCGAAATCCATCCTTCCGAATCCTCCCTTCCTCGCGAGGACAGAGTCCACCTGGCCAGGCTGAGATGCGGACACCATCCAGCTCTCCTGAGCTATCAGAAGAGACTGGATGACTCCGTTGTCGACGCCTGCCCGGGATGTAACACAGCACCCCATACCATTAAACACATCATAGAAGACTGCATTTCACACAACCACTTACGCCAACAACACAATCTACACTCAATGAGAGCTCTGTGGGAAAGCCCGATCGTGGCCATGGCCTTTCTCAGGGACTCGGGGCTGTTCGGCCAGGCAGCTTAGGGAACAACAACAACAACAACAACAACATAGACTTAGTGTTCCACACAGAGAGCGGTTCCGGTCTGACGTCCTAATGGCGACGCTCAAGGCAGCCCTATTCAAAGATGCCTCACTTGTCAGATATTTCTATTAAAGGTAAGACCATATGGTCTTTCTTGGTCTGCCCATTGGTGCATCTTTTCACCCAACTTAGTGCATCCATCCAAGCCTACTAGTACGCATCTCATAACTAATAATCTTGATACTGTACCTAACCGTCTCCTAAGCTCTTCACAAGATATTCAGTTTGGCCCCACACATCTATCTCACCATTCTCAGCTCGCTACGTTCCATTCTGTTGATATAATCAGCTTTGACACAAGTTTATGAAGCATATGTACAGCACCATACATTATAAAGCATGATTACCTAACACAGTACACAGTGCAAGTTTTACATTATACAGTACTGTAAATTCAAATTTCCAAAAGTATTGTAGTGATAAGTGTGGACCACCATTATGTGTGAGTGTAAATAATCATAAACTCAGGTGCCTGGAACCCCTGCTTCAAGATTCCTATACAGTATACCAAATTGGAAACTTTTATTACAAATTTTAAACAGCTATAATATTATAAGTACTTTTATTATCAATCCATGATGCACTTTACATAATTCCTAATACAGTATTTTCAATCAAGAAATACATACTATAGTCCGTTCATTCTAGGTTGGGCAGAAATCGTAACCCCTAACCTCTCATAACTCAAAAAAGGACTAGAGTAATCGAGCTAATATTTCTACCAAATAGGAAGACTTACATACATACATAACATTTTAAGACCGAGTGTTCCACACATACGTGCAGTTTCAGTCTCTTGTCCTAATGGCGGCGTTCCAGGCAACCCTGTTAAGGGCTGATTGGCTAGGGAATATGTGTATACTGTAAAGTAAATTGACAGCTCATTTACTCTAGCCCTTTTTGAGTTAGAGAGGTTAGAGGTTACGATTTCTGCCCAACCTAGAATAAACGGACTATAGTGAACCATAAGAGTGACAGCCAAACTACTACCGGTATACTGTAATGTCAAATCACCCATCAGCTTATTAAAAAATTCACAAATATTGTTGAGCAAACACATACAGTATCAGTTTAATCTTATATTTATATAAAACATGCACACACACAATGAACATACAGTACATAAAACAAAAACAAAAATTAACTAGTCTCTAAGGATTTCCAATATATTTCAATTACTTCTGTACTACAGTACAATCAGCAATTGCCAGTATATTCTAAGAATAAGGTACCAATACTGATGGTATTCAATAACTCAATACAAGATGATACAGTATAGTCAGTAGCCCTAAATCAAAATTATGATTTTTATTTGTAAATAATGTACGGTACTAACCAATCATGAGTTTGACAGTGTCTGGGTTGAAGGCCGTCCAGTTTCCGTTAGAGAGAGCTGACTGAAGCTCACTCACATCTATGGCCCCACTCCGGTCTTTATCAACTCTGAAAAAAAAAAGTAAAGTACTGTACAGTATATGAATACGGTAACTAAAAATAATAACACAATGTAAATACTTGCTCATGTAGTAATGTACACCCTATGTGGTGGAGTGTGCTCTTTTGTTTATAAAGAATTATTATTTTGCTTAAGCGTTGTTTCCACATAGCGATTTTGATAAGTTCTTTTGGCTTTATACTGTGTCATCCCTGTTTCGGTTTGTTTGTGTTTTACATTATCATTTATTATGTAACAGCATGCATTATTGATAACATAATATGCATGTTTATTAATATACTGTACTAACCTTAAGATTTGATAGAAAAGTATTACAGAAGGCTAACCCCCCCACCTGCTCCTAGGCACTGTATTGAAGGGTGGGTTAGGAGGCTGTAGGCAGGGTGTCAAACGAACGCAGAATCCATTATTTGTAGTCTTTATTATTGTACAGTATATGTAAAGGTAAAATTAAGGTTTCTAGTTAAAATTATGTCTTTGAAAGTGATAAAATACCCAAAACAATGCTACTTCATGTATTTTTCTTGTATTCCTTCTCATATTCAGTCAAGTCTTCAAACAATAATTGCTCCGGTTTGACACTCTGGCTGTAGGTATCAGCCAAACAGGGTACAGGTACAGTAGTACTTTAAGTGGAGTATAAGGAGTGCTAGACATTCTGCTTCACCCCTTTGACTCATTTGCATTTTTGGGGGGTGAAGAGAGAGAGAGAATTTAGCCTACCAGTTATACAAAGAGCAATTCAAGCTTGCTCTTAAGGGGAGATGGGCCATTTTTCTGGTCTCCTTTCTTCCTCATACTTATCCCCATTAGTTTTACCGAAAAATGTACAAATAAATCCTTCCACCTTACTCTCGTACACCCTCTTAGTCATTATCACGCTTCCCATACGTTCCATATGGCCGAACCATCTCAAGGTGTTCCTTTTCAAACCTTCCAGAACATCTACCTCCACACCACACCTTCTAACTTCCTCATTCGTCTGTAAGTACAGTATAATTATGATCAACAAAGCATACTGGATGCTTGGTTAGAGTAAATATCACAAGAGTGTCAGGAAATACCTTCCTCGACTTTAAATAGATTAACACTAAAGCTGTTAGTGATTTTTTCCCCCTCAAAGTGCCACTCAAGACATAAAAAACAAGGCATAAAACGTCCTAAGACGTTTTCCTCTCTACAATGGTGGATATCAAAAGTGTAAAAGTAGTAGTAATAATAATAATAATAATAATAATAATAATAATAATAATAATAATAAAGTGTGAAAAGGAACACCTTGAGATGGTTCGGCCAATCTGGAACGTATGGGAAGCGAGAGAATGACTATGAGTGTGTATAAGAGTGAGGTGGAAGGACAGAGAGGGAGATGTAGACCAAGTGAGAGGTGTAAGGATGGAGTTAAGAAGTATATAAGCGAAAGCGGTGCTGGATGGGAGGAGGGGCGTCGACTGACTGGGGACAGAGGTGCATGGGCACGTTTCGTTCGTGGCCACCCCTTCAGGGATCACAGCATCCAGTAATAGATAGATAGATAATAATATGATGGGAAGATAAGTTTTTGTGGAAAAGTACATTTTGGTTAACAAGAAAAGAGTTAAAATATAGAAACTACAGTAGGCTATTTCAAATATTTGTTTAAATAAGGTACCACATCTAAAGCTGTAATAAATCCTATTACAACCCACATGAATCACTTACCGGCAATTAATTTTATGTACGCCTAGATGTCTTATATATCACATTAATCTAAATACTTCAAACTCTAAATTACAAAATATTTAATTTTCAAGAACTTGACATTAATAATTTAACGCCTAGATATGCCTTATCTATCACATTAATCTAAATACAAAAAACTCTAAATTACAAAATATTTAATTTTCAAGAACTTGACATTAATAATTTAACACCTAGATATGCCTTATCTATCACATTAACCCTTCAACCCCGGGTGGTACACGTGTGTACCATTATGTTTTGACCCGAGGAACCCGGGTGGTACAACATTGTACCATTGCTTGCGTATGTGCTTTCGAATGGCGCGCGTAAAAATTTCGTTCCGTGGTCGCTAGGTGACGCCACCAGACACCATGTACGCCACCAAAACAGTCTCTACCCTGCCGCCAATATGGATACTAGCCCAAAAAGTGATTCCCCTGTGTCCGATTCCCTGCTCCCTTTGACGCCTGCCCATGTTCGTCGCGCCCTAACGCAAAGGCACGTACAAGATGCGTTGACTCCCGGAGGTATTGAAATAGCTTTGAGGAGTTATGAACGTGGTGAAGGACAAAATAGTGTTGATGACTTGGGCAGTGATAGCTCCGAGTCTTATCAGTCTCACTATAGTGAAAATTTAGACGATCTAGACGAAATTCATGAAAGAGACGCGCAATTTGTTGGATTTGACGATGACGATGAAAGTGATGATAGTACTGAACGTGATATAGTTGTGCAAGGTGATGAGAGTGTAGTGAGAGTGAGCGAATGGGACAGCACTAGGTCGACTGCCAAGTTTAGGTTGAGTGACACGACACCTAGCCCTTCGCCAGCTAAATCCCCATTCAAGATACGCTTTTATAAGAAGCAAGTTCTTGAAAAGGCGGCCGCGGCAGCCAGGAAAGAGGCCCTAAAACTTGGTGAGGGAGCAGTGCGTGAGGGTGCCAGTGAGGCTGAGCGTGAGGGTGAGGTTGACCCGCCATTGTCTTCCTTATCTACCCACGCCACCCAAGTTGCCCCAGGCGCCCGCCATTCTTCCCCACCACCACCAGCACTGCCTAGGGTTGAGGACCCCCCACTTTCGGCCTATTTACCCCCTATTTCCCCCGAGAGGAGACATACTACTACAGAAAAGGGAAAAGGGAGAAAATATGTGAAAAAAGGAGCTACAAGTAGGCGCTCTTTGTTCGAAGCTCCCGCGGCTTCCACCCCTGCCGGTCCCAGCCATACGCCCCCGCAAGTTTCCTCAGGGTCCACCCCACCTCTCCAGCCTACAACAGAGGTTCCTGACGATGTTTTTGACCTCGCATCCATACCTGCACCTACAGACACTGAACCAATGCTGTCTACGAATCGTCGTAGGCCAAGGAGCCCCGAACCTCTGCATGAAGATGACAGAGCCTCACCTGCCACTCCTTCCCCACCTCGCCGACCTACACGCCGCCCACGCATCATTCGTTCCCTGCGAGATTATGAGGGGGGGTCTGAAGATGAAGGGCACCTCACAGATGACTCTGGCCATGATTACCTGGGTCCACCGTCAGGGCAAGATGACGGCTCTGACGACAACGACGATGACTTATGGACATCGACGACCCTCAACCCAGACGCTTTGCCCAGGGCCGTCGTGCTCCTGGCCGCCCTGGCCGCCGGGCTGGGCCTGGGCGCCGTCGCGCTCCTGGCCGCCCTAGGGTGCGCGCCGCCAAAGTTCGTGGGCGTGCTGCCCCAGCTGCAGCTCCTCATAAGCGTCGCCAGCAGGACCCATTTTATATTTTCAACTGGCAGGATGTGGCTGCTGATGAAGTGAATGACCCTGATGTTACCCCTTTTGATGAGGTACAGGAGGGTTCAGGAGTTACCCCAAGTTTTCCCGCAGGCCCCAATGCTCCACCACATGAGCTTTTTGAGGCATTTTTTGATAAGGAGGTTACTGAGTTTGTCATAGAAGAGACAAACAAGCACCACCAAATCCAGGTGAACTTTTTTGGCAAGGTGACCAAGGGCCACATGAAGCGGTGGACCCCAGTGACTCATCCCGAGTTCATGGTGTTCCTGGCAATCACCATGCTAATGCCTCATGTAAAGAAGCACAGGTTAGCTGACTATTGGATCACCAAAGATCTGATATCTTTGTATTGAGTATTGTTCACATGTATGGGGAGGTTCCTCTCACACCGCTCTCCTAGACAAAGTTGAAAGGAAGGCCTTTCGTATCATTAACTCCCGTCCACTCACCAACTCTCTGCAATCTCTCTCTCTCCGCCGCAATGTTGCATCTCTCTCGCTATTCTATCGCTACTATAATAATCAGTGTTCCTCAGAGCTATCCCAGTGCATACCACCTCCTTTACATAGGGCACGTGGTACCCGTCTTGCAACTCAATCCCACCCCTACTCTGTGCAACTCTCCAACCCAAGAGTGAAACGTTACTCTCAAACTTTCTTCTACTCAACATCTGAGCTCTGGAACTCTCTCCCAGAATCAGTCTTTCCCTCTTCCTATGACTTAAATTGCTTCAAACTCCGTGTGTCCAGGCATTTTGGCTCGAACGTCCCTTGATTTTGGCCCTGTCACTCTTTCAACTATGGGGGAGGCACTCGCTATAGGCAGTTATGCCTTTTGCCTCCCTCAATCACATAGAAAAAAAACAAAAAAAAAAAAAAAAAAAAAAATCCACCCCTGCCTTCGGGAAATACATCTCTCGGGACCGGTACCTCGACATCCTCGGAGCGCTCCATCTTGTCACCAACACCGACATGCATCTCTCTGACAAGCTGTGGAAGATTAGGACGTTGTACGAGATGATGCGAGAACGTTTCACGTCATACTTCACACCCTTCTGCAACGTCTGTATTGACGAGTCTCTTGTGCTGTTCCGGGGAAAGCTGAGCTTCAGGCAGTACATCCCCTCAAAGAGACATCGCTTTGGTATAAAGTTCTTTGTGCTGTGCGATTGCCAAACTGGTTATGTCCTGGACTTCCTGGTCTACAGCGGGAAGGAAGGGGACGTGGAAATAGACCCCCTCATTGGCTTTGGCGGAGCAGTGGTTCAAGCCATGATGAACCGGTACTTCCAGAAGAATCACGTCCTCTACACGGACAACTACTACACGTCCCCCACTCTCTCAAAGTACCTCCATCAGCGCAAGACGGGGACTGTAGGCACAGTTAGAGCGAAAAGGAAGGGCATGCCAACTTTCCCTCCTAAAACCAAGAAAGGCGATGTCTTCAAAAAGAAGTCGGGACCCATTCTGGCTATTCACTGGCACGACCAGCGGAAGGTCAACCTCCTGAGCACCGTCCACAAGGGGGAAATGGTTGAGACTGGCAAGGTGGATCGCCGCACCCAAGTCAGGGTGACCAAGCCCGATGCTGTAATGGACTACAACATAAATATGAGGCTGGTGGACAAGTCCGACATGCAGATAGGCTTCATCGACTGTCTGCGTACCTCGTGCAGATGGTACAAAAAGTTCTTTCTGCACATGGTGGACATGTCAATGCTGAATGCCTACAATATCTACAGGCTTCGGAATCCGCGCACACCCAGGAAGTTCAGTAGCCTGCGGAGGTTCCAAAAACAGGTGTTGGTGGAGCTCCTGGACAGGTATGCTACGCCACAGAGGGCAGTGGCACAACCTGGGCGCCCCGTTCAGGACCGTATGCAGTGTGCACAGTATCTAAATGTGCACAAGCTCGGTTACCTGCCTCTGGAACGAGATGGAGTCACCATTAGCAGAAGGCGGTGCCATGTCTGCTGGAACAGCCAGGTGATGCCGAGGAAGCAGAAAAAGACCACCATGCAGTGTGTGGAGTGCCAGCTGTCACTATGTGCTATACCGTGCTTTGCTGAATACCACACCAAGCAGGAGTACTAACTAATAATCATAGTGAAAGTACCAAAGACTGACAATATGTATGTATATAGGCAACAAGTGGAAATAAAACAATGTATTGTGATAAAAAAGTCATGTATTATGAAAACATATATAAATAAGTGAAAAAAGACACAATAAATTGTATATAAAACGTTTACAAAGCATATAACTAAGTGAAAGTGACACATGACATAATATTAGATGGCCAAAGTATAATAAACACCTGTGATAACGAATAATCAGTGCCTAATATAACAATAACCTACCTCAATTACTAATAAAATGTACCGTATCAAGTGAAAATGAGCATTATCAGTGACAGTGACACTCTCTCAAGCATATTTACCAAAGTGAAAGTGACACACGAAGTAATATTAGATGGCCAAAGTATAATAAACACCTGTGATAACGAATAATCACTGCCTAATATAACAATAACCTACCTCAATTACTAATAAAATGTACCGTATCAAGTGAAAATGAGCATTATCAGTGACAGTGACACTCTCTCAAGCATATTTACCAAAGTGAAAGTGACACACGAAGTAATATTAGATGGCCAAAGTATAATAAACACCTGTGATAACGAATAATCACTGCCTAATATAACAATAACCTACCTCAATTACTAATAAAATGTACCGTATCAAGTGAAAATGAGCATTATCAGTGACACTCTCTCAAGCATATTTACCAAAGTGAAAGTGACACACGAACTAATATTAGATGGCCAAAGTATAATAAACACCTGTGATAACGAATAATCACTGCCTAATATAACAATAACCAGCCTCAATTACTCATAAAAACTACGGTATCGAGTGAAAATGTGAAATATTATTGACAATGATAGCCTAATACACATATTTTATATAATTGCCCCCAAATAACTATAATAACATCACTATCAATAAATAAAATCGCCTCCGGGAGGTAAAAACTCTGGCGCGACGAGTGGCTAAGTGCGCAGTAGGTTAGCCAAGCCGGGGCCTGGGCCAAGGCGACGCATCCGAACGCGGGAAGATTTTCCCGCATAAAAATCACTCCACTTCCCGCGCTCGCCATTATGCAATCACTTGGGCTAGAGACCTCTACTCAACGGCATTCTACACATGAAGGTTTGTGCAACATTTTTTTTTTTTTTTATAACTTTGTGTCATGTATTTCAGGAGTAACAGGTGAATCAACATGGACCAAAATTCCTCAAAACCCCCGGACACAGAGTACAGTCACGATCTACCCTAGCCGGGGTTGGAGGGTTAATCTAAATACAAAAAACTCTAAATTACAAAATATTTAATTTTCAAGAACTTGACATTAATAATTTCTACTAAATTAGTTCAGCATAATTTACTGCAGTTTAAATTCTGAGCTAACATTTGTTTTCTAATATTGATACTAGCACTCAAATTTGTCAATACAGTACTATATTTGACTATACCTGTACTGAAAATTATACTTTAATACAGTATTTTAGCAAATGTGACATGTTTTTCATTACATTCTGAATAACAGAATATTATATATACAGTATATTATGAAAGTTTTTAATTTTCAAAGATGCAGAATATTACTACGGTAACTTCAATTAACTTTCATTCCATCTCATGACTTTTATTAAACTTCTAACTACCACCAGACAATTATATTCTACTCAAGAAAGGTCTCCCGTAGTCAATGGGTTAATGAGGAAATGACAGATTCTTCTATCTAATTTAGTCTGGCTAGAGAATTGGTATGAAGGTATCGGATGAGGGCTGACCTGTCCCTACCTAACCTTAGCCGTTTCTGTCTATCTCTTTTCTTATACTGTACTACTATTCCTACCTAGGGGGCGAGTGGCTAGGAATCCTCCTCCTCCCCTTGAAAATTCCCCTACAGTACTAGGCCTAGACGGGACAGAGAAAGGGGCGAGAGAACGCGAAAGTGGTTCCGGACCCTAAGAATTGGAACTTTAAATGCCGTTTCTATTTGAGCTCTGTCTTGAGTCAGCCACCCCAAAGCTATGGGGTATGTGTCTGAGTATATACATATATATACAGTACATAAATCAGCCTTAATGTACTAAATGCAATTTTCTATTGCACTAGACATATCGAAAGCCTTCGATAGAGTCTGGCATAAATCTTTAATTTCTAAACTACCCTCCTTCGGTTTCTATCCCTCCATCTGTGCCTTTGTCTCTAATTTCCTTTCCGGCCGTTCCATAGCTGCGGTTGTGGACGGCCATTGTTCACTTCCTCACCCTATAAACTCCGGTGTTCCTCAGGGCTCTGTCCTATCTCCTATTCTCTTTCTAATTTTTATAAATGATCTCCTTAACTGTACCTTAATTCCCATCCATTCATACGCAGACGACTCAACCTTACACTGCTCCTTTAGTTTTTCAGAATGCCCCAGCCAGCAGTCCCTCAACGACAAACGTAATGAAGCCATAGAACTCTTAAATTCTGATCTAAATACTATTTCCAATTGGGGCAGAGAAAACCTTGTTAACTTTAATGCTTCCAAAACCCAATTTCTCCATCTATCTACCCGTCAGGATCTCCCAGCGGACTATCCCTTATTCTTCAACAATACAAAAATCAACCCTTCATCTTCTCTCAATATTCTTGGTGTCTCTTTTTCTTCTGCTCTCATTTGGAAGGACCATATTACCAGTCTTGCTAAGGCAGCCTCCCAGAAGCTGGGTGTGCTCAACCGCCTTAGGGGGTTCTTTTCCCCTACACAGCTTCTTGCTCTGTACAGGGGCATAGTGCGCCCTTGTATTGAGTATTGTTCACATGTGTGGGGAGGTTCCTCTCACACCGCTCTCCTAGACAAAGTTGAAAGGAAGGCCTTTCGTATCATTAACTCCCGTCCACTCACCAACTCTCTGCAATCTCTCTCTCTCCGCCGCAATGTTGCATCTCTCTCGCTATTCTATCGCTACTATAATAATCAGTGTTCCTCAGAGCTATCCCAGTGCATACCACCTCCTTTACGTAGGGCACGTGGTACCCGTCTTGCAACTCAATCCCACCCCTACTCTGTGCAACTCTCCAACCCAAGAGTGAAACTTTACTCTCAAACTTTCTTCTACTCAACATCTGAGCTCTGGAACTCTCTCCCAGAATCAGTCTTTCCCTCTTCCTATGACTTAAATTGCTTCAAGCTCCGTGTGTCCAGGCATTTTGGCTCGAACGTCCCTTGATTTTGGCCCTGTCACTCTTTCAACTATGGGGGAGGCACTCGCTATAGGCAGTTATGCCTTTTGCCTCCCTCAATCACATAGAAAAAAAAAATAAAAAATAAAAAATAACAATAATACACTTACTGTTGGAAGACATTGGCGAGAAAGTTTCTATCTGGAACTCCACCTGCCATCTTGTTACAGGACTTCTCTGAAACAGAAAAAATAATCATCAGATCATCTCCACTACCTACAGTATAATTATTGTACATACAATGTCATAAACATCCTTCTCCATTACATTGTAAAGGATCAGAGAGTCAGAGAGAGTCAGAGAGGGTTACCGTGGGGTGCCGTGGGATACACCCCCCTGCAACTTATTGTAATCATATACATACTGTACATACATACAGTACACAAATTTAAAGACCGAGTGCTCCACACGAAGCTCAGTTCCTGTCTCAACGTCCTAGTATATCTCACCTAGTACTGTACAGTATATGTCCCTAGTACGGTACCCAGTATGTGGACAGTGGGATACAAAACTAACCCTCACCTAACACCTAGTATAGGGATGTCCCTAGTACCCAGTACGTGGGATACAAAAGTAACCCTCACCTAACACCTAGTATATGTCCCTAGTACCCAGTACGTGGGATACAAAACTAAGTTACTAACCCTCACCTAACACCTTGTAATGTCCCTAGTACCTCGTATATGGAATACAAAACTAACCCTTACCTAACACAGGCTAACACCTATTATATGTCCCTATAGGTAGCGCCAACGAACTTGACAATACAGTAATCTGGATCCCTGACCTCTCTGTAACTCAAAAGGGCCAAGAGCAAACTGGCTGTAAATATCCACACCTATTTCCTGGTAGACTCTTCCCAAATGATAGAAACGTCAGCCCAATTGCTTTCATTCTTTTCGAGTTACGAGAAGTTAAGGGGTGAAGATTATTGTCAGGTTTGCTGGCGCTACCTATAGTACCCAGTACGTGGAATACAAAACTAACCCTCACCTAACATCTAGTTTATGTCCCTAGTACCTCGGGAGACAAAGGAAAATGGCAAGTATACATATCGATACCGTCTATGGGAGAGTATTGACAACCTTTTAACGAGACATTTTAGTACCATATTATTTTTGGGGTTTTTGCCGAGGGTTATGGGTTTGTAAATCAAGAAAACCCGAGCCAAATAAAGTAACAAAATAACGTCACTGTCTTTTTTTACTCAAAAAACTTGCAAAATCCGAGCCAACTTTTGCCAAAACTTAGCTTGAGTTTTCGAAACATCGAGTTTTATGGGTTTGCTAACTGTTTTTTTCGACTCTAATAAATAGCAAAACCCGAGCCAACTTTTGCCAAAACTTGGCTCGGGTTTTTAAAAATCTTGGGTTTTATGGCTTTCCAAAACCTTAAAACCTGAACTAAGTTTTGCTAAAATATGCTATTACAGGTATCGCCGTTTTACGCATTTAACCCCTCATTTTCTATGATCTTCATAGCCCTCCCCACCATCGGGCGGCATTTCTTAAGATCGTTGGATTAGGCCTATGGGAAAACAAAAATATGAGGTTTGTAATTATATCCAAACACTTTTAACACTATAGCCTAGGCCTAGTACAGTAAATTGATAAAAAATAAGATTCCAAAAATATAAAGTATAAACCATGGGAAAATTAGTGACTAAAAAATTAAAAAAAAAGTCCAACATGAGTAGGGTGAATCGTCGATAATTATAGGGAATAGGCTCGCAGCCTTATTATACATAATTTATTAGGGACAATGTAGGGTTATGGAATCCTTATACAGTACTGTACTGTACTCATGTATAATCCACTGTGGGAGAATAATTTTGTTCACATTTATAAAACCCGATATTAATAGAAAGAACGCCTATTCTAATCAATCTCAGAGCTCTTTCGGACATCCTCACTGTTTACAAATGCCTTTTTTATGCAGTATAATCGACATTTTCCCCCTGCTGGCAATATAGATGACGATTTCAATAATTTATGGGGGGGGGGGGGGGGGGGGGGGGCAAAGCGGCCAAAGCCCCCCCCCTCAACCCATCGTGTATCCCACATTGGAATTATAACCAAGACCATGAAAACACTAGTTTCTCAAAATTTGAAGGAAAAATCATAAAAAATAAGGGTGCGAGCCTTAGCAGCCTATTCGGTAAGATTAGGAGTAGTGGGCATACCACTACCAACATACAGCATAACTCATCTATAAAACATTAACCTAACCAAACAACCAAACCTAACCTAACCTAACCTAACCTAGTATTCATGTAGTACTAGGTTAGGTTAGGTTAGGTTAATGTTTTATAGATGATTTATGTCGGTAGTGGTACACCCACTACTCCTAATCTTACCGCCTATTCCCTATAATTACCGAATCGTCCATAGGCTAGGCTATACCCCATAGAACATAAAGAAATTCTTATTGGTAAGATTAGGAGTAGTGGGCGTACCACTACCGACATACAGCATAAATCATCTAGGATATAAAACATTAAATTAACCTAACCTAACCTAACCTAACCTAGTTGTTGTTGTTGTTGCTGTTCCCCAGGCTGCCTGGCCAAACAGCCCCAAGGCCCCGAGCAAGACCAAGGCCATAACCGAGCGCCCCCTCAGAACCCTCCCTGCCTACCACAATAAAGCCTGGGTGACCGAAGCCACTCCATGGCGGGGAGCTGAGGAGGGTGCGGAAACGCCCGGGAAACCAAAGCCCCACCCAGGGCCCTGTGCCCCTCAGCAATTATGAAGAGAAAGTTGAGGGGCAAAGGAAATATGTGACGCTTTGGCTTCCAATCTTGGTAGATTGGGAGGTCAATCCACGGAAGAGACGCCATCACTTGAGATTTAGAAAATATATAAGTAAAAGGAACAGTCAGATTAAGCTATGGGTATGGCAGAGATCGCTCAGTTCTCACTCTGAGAGACCAGCCCATCACCACCTAACCTAGTACTACATGAATATTAGGTTAGGTTAGGTTAAGTTGTTTGGTTAGTAGGTTAATGTTTGGTAACATTCAAGGAGACTACATCAGGACTCGACTCTTCTTCTTCTTACCTCTGACCAGGTATAGGCTATCCTAGTGTTTACTAGCCTATACCCCTTTGAAAGGACATTAGCCGAACCTAACAACCTTACCTAACCTATCCTAGTATTATGGGTGGGGGCTGCTGCCCCCACACCCCCGCTATTTGACATCTTTGACAGATTTTTGTATTTTTCTGTGAAATCGGGTTTTTTCAAGTGTCGATAACAAAATTCCTCCATGCGGACTATAATGAGAAAAATATGGCGAGTCTATTGGTCCCTCTTTTCGGTCAATATTTACGAGCCGCACCACAGCTGGGATCTAATTTCTAATGGTAGTTTTGGGTTCCTATCATTTTATGCTTCATTGCTAGGCCTAGGCCTAGGCTATATAATTTTTATCCACCGCAAAATATTTTTTTTCTTTGATTTTTTGGTATTTTTTTTAGCATTAACCTAACCAAAAAACCTAACCTAACCTAACCAAAAAAACCTAACCTAACCTAACCTAATAGCCCGCTGCCCCCAAATACATTTAGGTTAGGTTAGGTTAGGTTTTTTGGTTAGGTTAATGTAAAAAAAAAAAAAAATAATAAATAGCCTAGGCCTAAAGCCAAGGAAAAAAAAAATTCCGGTGGATAAATTTTTTATAGGCTAGCAATGAAGCATAAAATGATAGGAACCCAAAACTACCAATAGAATTAAAATGTAAAACTTGCAAACTAAACAAACCAAAATTGGGACAAGGACAATATAAAGTCAAATTAAATTAACAAAATCGCTATGTGGAAACAACGCTTACTAAAATGAAAATTATTAAATAAAAGAACAATCCACCACATAGGGTGTACATTACTACATGAGCAAGTTAATCTGTTTCCCAAGCAAACTAATCGCACATATAACAACGCACTATCGTCACGTTAAAGGAAGTAGTCAAGTTTGGGAAGTCCGGGACGTTCTGGCAAATTTTACTAAACTCTGCATGAATAAAGAAACTAAATGTTAAATGTCAAAATATTATTTAAAATCAAATTTGCAACATGACAAGACATTAACAATAGTACAAAATACAAATATTGATAAGATATCTATACTATTACAAAATAATATATAAAATACAGTACAGCACTCACTAACGATAGTGCTATCGGGTAGGTACCTGTAAGCATAGCATGCCTCAAGTGACCCCTATCAATAACTACCCTACAAATAACCTACATTTATAGCACAAATAAACTAAGGAAATCGCAAAAGTAAACCCAGGTGTCTGTAGCAACATCCAGCAACCCCTTCTCTGTATCCTCCTACTTTCTCTATCCTAGTTTCAAAGCCAAAGGCGGATGTTGTGCATATGTGCACAACAAACTCACTTGCTCTCGTGTTCCCGATTTCGACTCCTCTGAATTCTCAACTTTATGGCTCAAACTTTCCTGTCATTCTCTTACTAAATATTTCTGTGCTGTCTATCTTTCCCCTAACTCTACCAACTTTCCGAAATTCTTTGACTATCTAAACTCTACAGTGGAACACATTCTATCCATTTCTCCTTTCTCAGAAATCTCCATCTTAGGAGATTTCAACGTTCACCACCGCCAATGGCTCTCCTCTCACACTACTGATCCACCTGGTGAACAAGCCTACGTCTTTTCTATCCTAAATGACCTAGAGCAGTTAGTTCAGCAACCCACCCGTATCCCGGATCGCATCGGAGATCGGCCCAACATTCTTGACCTGTTTCTAACTTCTAACCCTTCTTCTTATACTGTCGATCTTTTCTCTCCTTTGGGCTCCTCCGACCATAAACTTATCTCTATCACCTGTCCTATCTCTCCAGTACAGCCACCCGATCCTCCTAGCCGGCGGCGCTTGTGGCACTTTGGCGCTGCCGACTGGGAGGCTCTTCGGCAGTACTTCTTTGATTTCCCATGGAATGATTTCTGCTTCCATGGCCGAGGACCCTCGGAGAGTGCTGAACGCATTACCGAGGTAATCCTATCGGGCATGGAAGCATACATTCCATTCTCTTTCTCTCAGACTAATGCTAAAAAATCTTGGTTTACTCACGCCTGTTCTACTGCTGTCCGCAATAAGGAGGAAGCATTCAAACGGTACCGACGCCTTAAAACTCAAGACTCTCATTCTTCATATGTTTCTGCCCGGAATCAAGCCAAATCTGTTCTTAGACTTGCCAAACACTCTTTCATCAATAATAAATGCACTGAACTATCCAACTCTAGCTCTTCCCAAGCTTTCTGGCATCTAGCCAAAAACCTCTCCAACAATTTCTCTTCCTCGTCTTTCCCTCCCCTTTCCCACTCTGATGGCACAACCATCACTTCTTCCTCTGACAAAGCTAAACTCTTCGCTCAAACTTTTGCTAGAAACTCCACCTTGGATGATTCCGGTGCTATTCCTCCCTCTCCGCCCTCCTCTCTCTTACTTATGCCTAATATCCTAATAACTTCTAAAGATGTACTTTCTACCCTCTCTGGGCTTAACACTAATAAGGCGTACGGTCCGGACGGTGTTCCTCCTGTTGTTCTCAAAAACTGTGCTTCCGTGCTGACTCCCTGCCTAGGCAAACTCTTTCGTCTCTGTCTATCCTCTAACGTCTTCCCTTCATGCTGGAAGTTTGCTCACATTCAACCTGTCCCAAAGAAGGGTGACCGCTCTCAACCCTCCAACTATCGTCCAATTGCTCTTATCTCTTGTCTTTCTAAAGTTTTTGAAACTATTCTTGCTTCCAAATTTCTTAAGCATTTCTCTTCTCATAATCTGCTCTCAGATCGCCAGTATGGCTTCCTTAAGGGTCGCTCTACTGGTGATCTTCTTTCATATCTTACTAACTCTTGGTCATCCTCCTTTCGGGACTTCGGTGAGACTTTTTCTATTGCACTAGACATATCGAAAGCCTTCGATAGAGTCTGGCATAAATCTTTAATTTCTAAACTACCCTCCTTCGGTTTCTATCCCTCCATCTGTGCCTTTGTCTCTAATTTCCTTTCCGGCCGTTCCATAGCTGCGGTTGTGGACGGCCATTGTTCACTTCCTCACCCTATAAACTCCGGTGTTCCTCAGGGCTCTGTCCTATCTCCTATTCTCTTTCTAATTTTTATAAATGATCTCCTTAACTGTACCTTAATTCCCATCCATTCATACGCAGACGACTCAACCTTACACTACTCCATTAGTTTTTCAAAACGCCCCAGCCAGCAATCCCTCAACGACAAACGTAATGAAGCCATAGAACTCTTAAATTCTGATCTAAATACTATTTCCAATTGGGGCAGAAAAACCTTGTTAACTTTAATGCTTCCAAAACCCAATTTCTCCATCTATCTACCCGTCAGGATCTCCCAGCGGACTATCCCTTATTCTTCAACAATACAAAAATCAACCCTTCATCTTCTCTCAATATTCTTGGTGTCTCTTTTTCTTCTGCTCTCATTTGGAAGGACCATATTACCAGTCTTGCTAAGGCAGCCTCCCAGAAGCTGGGTGTGCTCAACCGCCTTAGGGGGTTCTTTTCCCCTGCACAGCTTCTTGCTCTGTACAGGGGCATAGTGCGCCCTTGTATTGAGTATTGTTCACATGTGTGGGGAGGTTCCTCTCACACCGCTCTCCTAGACAAAGTTGAAAGGAAGGCCTTTCGTATCATTAACTCCCGTCCACTCACCAACTCTCTGCAATCTCTCTCTCTCCGCCGCAATGTTGCATCTCTCTCGCTATTCTATCGCTACTATAATAATCAGTGTTCCTCAGAGCTATCCCAGTGCATACCACCTCCTTTACGTAGGACACGTGGTACCCGTCTTGCAACTCAATCCCACCCCTACTCTGTGCAACTCTCCAACCCAAGAGTGAAACGTTACTCTCAAACTTTCTTCTACTCAACATCTGAGCTCTGGAACTCTCTCCCAGAATCAGTCTTTCCCTCTTCCTATGACTTAAATTGCTTCAAACTCCGTGTGTCCAGGCATTTTGACTCGAACGTCCCTTGATTTTGGCCCTGTCACTCTTTCAACTATGGGGGAGGCACTCGCTATAGGCAGTTATGCCTTTTGCCTCCCTCAATCACATAGAAAAAAAAAAAAAAAAAAAAAAAAAAAATTGATACTATCGACAATGAATACATATAATATAAAGACAAATAATTGCAAATATGAAGAAACAACAGATTTAAACAAAGAGTACTCTTTTAACAAGAACAATAAATTTAAAAAATCATCAATATTAATATTAATAATAGAAAAAGAAAAAGAAAAAGATAAACAATAAATACAGACAAAAAACAATAAACACAGACAAAAAGTAAGCAGAGGTTATACAAGAAACTTCAAGTTAAAAATGCTTGATTAAAATTATTGATGTCAAATTTTAGAATACAGTCACAATAATTGACCCTAAAAGATTAAATTTATGGAACAATTTACTTGCCTCAAAACCTCTGTCCACTAAGAGTCTGTATAGTAACCTAGCTCTAGCCCAAAAGTCATCTACTTTAGTGCAGATTTTACAAAATCTTATTAATTGGGAATAAAAACAATTATAAGTTATTTTACTATCGATATTACTACTAGGGAAAGGAAAGTTTATTACGTTAAAATTAAAATCATCAACTTTGTGATATACTTTAACCCGTTGAGCCCCGGCTAGTTATAATATTTTGTTCACCCCAGTCCCAAGCCATTTTAACTTATTTGTTTTGTTTGCTAAAATGGAAGACAAGGATGAGAAATGAAAAAAAAAAAAAAAAAAATCACCTGACATTTTTTTTTTGGGGGGGGGGGGTGGGGGGGTGGGGCGGTTGGGGGGGGGGGAGCTTCAAAAAAATTTGTTGAGCCAAAATGGAAGAGAATGGTGAGAAATGAACACACAAATAAAAAAAAACTCATTTCGGTCATTTGGGGGGGGGGGGGGTTTCAATAGTTCGTCTCCCCCGCATGACCACCCGCCCGGGAGCACTAGGGTAAAAACTGAGTATGGCATTGTACGGCATACATCCTAAGGAGTATCTCACATAAATCTCAAGCCTCTAGCTCCCATACGACCGGAGTAATGAAGGTTCAAAGTGGCGGTAAACTAGGGGCGTAAACTATCCCCACTAACCACCCCCACCACCACCAGCCGCGCGGCTGTCTCGGCCCGCTCACACCTACTGGCCCGGCTCCCCCACACACTACGGTACCGCCCCCTCCTATTCTCCCGCCATTTCCTACCTTACGAGCCACGTAAGTGTTTTTTATATGTCGGACGCACGTGATGCGTCGCTGGGAGTTGGTGATCAAAGACTGCCGACACAACACGTGCGACGCTGGGTCTCAACGGGTTAAGTAGGCTATGCACTGTTCATTAACAATCTCTATATTTATATCAAGAACATTTTCAACTTTATAATTTACGTTACATTGTGTGAGGGGAATAGAATTAGGGTAAATAAGTTTAGCAACTTGATTAAAATTTAACAAATTGCAAACAAGAATATCATCAATATATCTATTATTACTTAACAGTTAGCAAGTGCTAATTTTTCTGGGATTTTATTTTTCTTGCTACTGTCAACTAAGTCTTTTATATATTTAAATTCTAAAGCAAGCAAGAATAAGTCTGCAATTAAAGGGCTAGCATTTCCACCCATAGGAATTCCTAATATTTGTTTGAAAATGTACGGCCCGAATCTAACATAAGTATTGAAAAGGAGGAATTTAAGGGCATCTTTAAGTTTAGTTCTATCAAAATATACAGAACTAGTGGGAGTAGAGCTAAGTGATGCATTATTAAAATATGTATAAACATTTATGAAATAATTACCATTCCTAACGAACCTGTCAAAGTGCAAATCTATAATAAAGCAAAGCTCTGAATTTACTAAATCTAAAGGCAAATTGGTATACAAAGTTGAAAAGTCGAAGCTATGTACCGAGGTAACTTTCGGCATGGCATTTATTTTATCAATAACTTCTAACGAATTGTCAACACTCCAATAATAGTTAATGCCAGTTCTTCTCATGATGGTATTACAATATCTTTTATGAGTACTTTTAATGTATTTTAAGCAATTTACGACTTGTTCTGATAGAGTTTTAGTGGTAGCAAATTTTGCTTACATTATGACGAATGAGATCCCAGCTGTGGTGCGGCTCGTAAATATTGGTAATTGTTTAGTGTATGGCCTCCTCCTAAAGAAAATGGATTTTTGAGCACAGATTAGGCCTAAACCAAATGTTCACTACTGTATTTACATAGCTGGTCACTAACCTAACCTAACCTAACCTAACCTAACCTGGGGGCTGCTGCCCCCAGACCCCCACTGGTCTTGGGTTGAAAAGTGATAAAAAACACATATATCTTACCTCATTATTCAAAGTTTTGTATTTGGTTTATTATACACTTCCCAGGTCATTTGAACAGTTCTATTGCTTCTAGGCTATATATCATATAATACACTAGCCTATAGGCCTAGAATACGATTTGGTAGCATTCAAGGAGACTACTGCAGGACTCTTCTTCTTCTTCTTCTTACCTCTGACCGGGTATAGGCTATCCTAGTGTTTACTACCCTATACCCCTTTGAAAGGACATTAGCCTAACCTAACAACCTTACCTAACCTAACCTAGTATTATAGGTGGGGCTGCCGCCCCCACACCCCCGCTTTGACTTAGATTTTTGGTGTATTGTCTGTGAAGTGGGTATTTTTCAATTTGTTGATAATGAAAATCCTCCATGCGGAATAAATGGAGAAAAATATGGCGAATCTATTGGTGCCTATTTTCCCTTATAAATTGTTTCTCATAACGTCGCACTAGTGTCCTTGAATATTATCTACGTTTTTAATAACTAGGCCTAGAAAAAGAGGACTTCGATTATACAATTACGAACATTTTGGGTTCAATGTTATTTTAATACCACGAATTTTGTTGATATATTTGAAGATAAATATTGAATCTATATGCTCTAAAGATCATAAGAAAATTTGTTTTAACCCTCGGCAAAACCTAATAAAAAAGTATGGTACTAAAATGTCTTTTTCGTAACAAGGTTGTCAATACGGTACTTTCAGTCTGTAAAGATCATATGAAAATGTGTTAAACCCTCGGAAAGACCTAATATAAAAGTATGGTACTAAAATTTAATTTTCGTAACAAGGTTCTCAATACGGTACTTTCCCGTTATCAATGTACAATCAAGCTGAAAATTGCAGAGTAAACACCATAGACTTCATCGATTTTTCTTTCACATTCGTATAATCAACAGCCAAATTTTGTTTATTTTTTTTATTAAGGGAGCACTCAACCAGCGGGGGTGTGGGGGCGGCAGCCCCCACCCATAATACTAGGTTAGGTTAGGTAAGGTTGTTAGGTTAGGCTAATGGCTTTTCAAATCACTATTGGGGGGTGTGTCTCAACATTGATCGATAGGCCTAATGGGGAAAATAGGTTTTCCCGAGATTTCTAATTAATTACAAATACTATATATTGATGCAAATGACCTATTTTGTTTATAAAAAACACTCGGAAAAGGAAAATTCGTGGTATTAAAATAACATTTTTCCAAATTTTGGTTAGTCTAGGCTATAGGCTAGGCTATTGTCAGGAACAACCAAAACAAATTATTGAAACACTTGGCTTGGCTATCTAGGCCTACTGTACCTACTTTTGAAGGTATGAAAGGAAACACAAATTACACTTCCTCTTCACTCACAGTACGGTAGTCCTGTTTATGGGAGTTAATCACTATTGATGGCGTCTGCAGTGGTCTACTATCACTATCCTACAGATAACATATCACTGATATCAGTAGTTACGTACAAACCCAATGAATGTCAAACTCAACCACAACCTAGGCCTAGGCTAAATATAATCTGCACACATCAGTACACTCACCTTTAAGACACGAGTAGGTTAAGTCCCCTGAGTGAGATGGAATGACTTTTGATGCCAATAAGCACTAGGTGAAGTGTAAACTATCCCGTGACGCTGACTATACCGTCTTTACGTTAATATGACGTCACAACTTACAAGGACGGAATGACGTCATGCTCAAGGAAGGAATGACGTGTACTCAACCTTCCTCATTTACGGAAATGTTTTTACTAACTGCACGGTCTGCACCTGCTAACTACGGCTCTGATATGTTAATTGTGACTGTGTATTAATGACTGCGGTTTTCACAAATACACTTCTGAGGATAAAACTTACAAGGTAACACCCATTCAAGCAAATACACGTAAAATTATTACATTACCACATCCGCGTGCTTCCCTGACAGATGTCGCAACCTCTGCCTGTTAACTTCGGCTATCATATACTTTTTTAAACATATGAATGAGATACTTTTATATAAAAATTTATATTTCAATTTGAGGTACTATGCTTAATTATATTCCTTGTGATAAAACATATCTGGACAACTGCATATTTTTCTTCTACATATTGCAAAGTGAATCATGGGCTTCGAACACCTTATTTTCGTCGCGCTATTTTTAAATGATGTTATCATGATGTAATCTTTTTGGCTGGCATGCGTGGGGAGCTTTTATTGATAATCATGTGAAATAACTCTGCGGCTGTCGGCTTAGTACACGTATGATAGGGAGTCAATAAAGTCTGATAGCTATTCTATCTATATATTCAGGCCAATCCCCACTTTTCCTTTTTTTTTTTTTTTTTTTGGTATAGGCCTAGCTAGGCATAGTCAGAAAAAAAATTCAGGCTTAACCGTTTAACTCTTAAATATCTGGGCAGTGTGTTGAGTAAAGATGGGACTATGGATGAAGTGCGGGAGAGGGTACAACAGGGGAAGAGGGTTGTAGGAACGCTAAAAGCAGTAACAAGAAATAGGGTGGTCAGTATGGAAGTAAAGAAGTCCTTGTATGACAGTGTGGTAATCCCGACACTGACTTACGGAAGCGAAGCATGGACGTTGGTTGAGAGACTCAGACCTAGAGTGACAGCAGTGGAAATGAATTACTTAAGGAGTGCGTGCGGAGTTACATGGAGGGATAGACAGACTAATGAGGAAGTAAGAAGGAGGTGTGGTGTGGAGGTAGATGTGTTGGAAAGTGTGAAAAGGAACAACTTGAGATGGTTCGGCCATATGGAAAGCAGGAGAATGACTAAGAGGGTGTACGAGAGCGAGGTGGAGGGACAGAGAGGGAGAGGTAGACCGAATGAGAGGTGGAAGGATGGAGTGAGGAAGTACATGAACGAAGGTGGTGCTGGTTGGGGGGAGGGGCGTCGACTGACTGGGAACAGAGGTGCATGGGGGCGGTTCGTTCGTGGCCACCCCTTCGGGGATCGCAGTATCAGGCAGTAGATAGATAGATAGAACCGCTTATATAGGGAGATGTAGGTTATCTTATATATATTTATGCATATTAAATCAACTTAATTGCATTACGATAAGTAATGCAAGGAAGCCATGTGTGGGAAGCCATGAAAAGAGTGAAGTTGGGGAAAGCACCAGGAACAGATGGAGTGTGTGGGGAAATGTTGAGGTATGGTGGTGAGATAGTGATCGAATGGGTATGGAAAATGTGCAAACTAGCATGGGAGAAGTGGAATGCACCCGATGACTGGAAGACTGGCATAATAGTCCCCCCATATAAGGGCAAAGGGGAAAGAGGAGTGTGTGGTAACCACCGAGGAATATGTCTTTTAAGCGTAGTAGGGAAGGTGTACAGTAGGGCAGTGATTGAGAGAGTGAGTGAGAACGGAGAAATGGATAGGCGACGAGTAAGGAGGTTTTAGGAAGGGAAGAGGATGTGTAGATCAGATTTATACCCTGAATTGTGTTGTGGAGATATATCTAAGCAACAAAAGGTGTAAGTTGCCTTTATGGACTTGGAGAAGGGCTATATGACAGAGTGGATAGAGAAGGTATGTGGAAAGTATACTTAGAATATACGGAGTAGATGGCAAGTTGCTGAAAGCAGTGAAGACCCAATATACTTCCATAGCAAAGGCGGCAGTACGTGTGGAGAATGAGCAGATCGAGCGAGTTCTTTGACCTGAGTGTTGGGTTGAAACAGGGGTGTGTGATGTCCCCGTGGTTGTTTACTGTATATATGGATGGAGTCATGAAAGAAATACTAGGAAGAGCAGTGAATGTTGGTGTATCGCTGAAAAGGAAGGGAAATGAATGGAAGGTGCCTATACTGTACTGCTGTTTGCAGATGATACAGTTCTGATGAGCGATAATGAATGGGAGTTGCAGGGTCTGCTAAATGAGTTTGAAACAGTGTGCGAAAAACGGAATTTGAAGGTAAATGCGGGGAAGAGCAAGGTTATGGTCTTCGAAAGGGGTGAAGTCACAGAGTGTGAGGTAAAGTTGAACGGTCAGGCTATGGAGATCGTCAGCTCTTCCAAGTATCTGGGCAGTCTGTTGAGTAAAGATGGGACTATGGATGAGGAACTGCGGGAGAGGGTACAACAGGGGAAGAGGGTTGTAGGAACGTTGAAAGCAGTAACAAGAAATAGGCTGGTCAGTATGGAAATGAAGAAGTCCTTGCATGACAGTGTGGTAATCCCGACACTAACTTACGGAAGCGAAGCATGGACGTTCGGGAAGAGACTCAGACCAAGAGAGAGCGGTGGAAATGAGTTACAGTACCGGTACTTGAGAAGTGCGTGCAGAGTTACATGGAGGGATAGACAGACGAATGAGGAAGTAAGAAGGAGGTGTGGTGTGGAGGTAGATGTGCTGGAAAGTGTGAAAAGGAACAACTTGAGATGGTTCAGCCATATGGAACGTATGGAAAGCGAGAGATTGACTAAGAGGGTGTACGAGAGCGAGGTGGAAGGATGGAGTGAGGAAGTATATGAATGAAGGCGGTGCTGGTTGGGAGGAGGGGCGTCGACTGACTGGGGACAGAGGTGCGTGGGGGCGGTTCGTTCGTGGCCACCCCTTCAGGGATCACGGCGTCAGGCAATAGATAGATAGATAGATAGACGATATATCGACTTAGTTTTTCCCTCAAGACTTTTCAGGTTAAATTAAATTCCTTATACTGTAGCCTACAGTATTGGAGAAATAATTACTGTACCTTGCTTATGGTGATGGGGATTGAAGCAAAGCTGGTTTCCTCTTGTATTCTGGAGACTTGATCCATCTCAACCCTCTCACGACCATAAGATGCAGAGGTTGCCAGATTAGCAATTATAAATAGTTCTCTCACTCTTATAATTACCTCTCCAAAATTAATTTTCTGCCCACAGCTAACTGAAAGACAACTGCAGAGGTTAAAGTAACTAAACTAAAGGTTTCTAAATACCCCTGATGGTAACAAAGGCTTTAAAGTATCCCTAATAGGCTCAAAATTGCGTCAAGAACGTGAGAGGGTTAAGCCTTGTGGATGAAGCATTTCTTTTCATCGCTGGAAGGAGGTGGCCTTCTAATGATGTCATAGTTCCCTTTAAGTAGGATTATTGCCTCTACACCGGTACTTCAATCAATAAAATATGGTGAAATAGTTGCACTCACCATCGGATCCTGCTCTAGGCGGTTTCTCAAAGTAAAGATCCAGATTGCAACTTTTCCCTTGCAAAATATATGCGACAGACTTCATTCAATAATAAGACAAATGATCTTATAATCACCTCCATAAAAATGTAATTTATCAACCACTGAACCACTACATAGGCTAAGCAAGGTCAACCTCAGGGAGATGAGCCACTCCTCATGCTTTCATGACTTGTTAAGGTTTATAAGATATTATAGCCCTTGCAGACTCACAATCCTTAAGCAAAAATAAATAAAAATAAATTTATAAAGCAATTATATACAGTATAGGTTTTCAGTATACTGTATTTCATTATAATGTACTGTAGTGTATGTGGTAGCTACTGTTATTAAAGTTCATGCTTCAGGTGTGTGGAGTGGTCTTGCCACTGGACTGATAATCCAATGGTCCCAGGTTCGAATCCCGATGTATCAATGGGAAGATATTATTGGGATGGAATTTATGCTGTACCTAGTATTGGTGCATTACCACAAAGCCTACCGAAACGCCAAACAAATACCCTCTTTGTGCCCTGATTAAATAGCACTGTATGAATTAATATTCCCATTGTAATAGGATTTGGTTTTTACACCATGCCCGAAAGGAGGGTTATGGAGATCTAATTTTACTTTCAACCATCTTGACAATTTTACAAACACAACTAAACTTTGTTAGATGCTGAAATAGCTTCCCGAAAATCTGCACCTAGGGCGGAAATCGAACCCAGGACCCTTGCGTTACGATGCAGACACGTTACCACAAGACTAATAAAGGTCCCCCACTTAGCCTGGTAGTCTAAGTGTATTTCCGCAACTTGTTCAATTTAGGCCAACCTATTTTCACTGACTTTACACCATATTCAAAATATGTTACAGGGGAGCAATGCCTAGTGAGTTAACTGCTCAATAGGTGGCGTTCTGAGAGGCGAAGTAGCTTCAGAGATGGGGCTGCTTCAAGCTGTGAGTGGAGCTCTAAAGGGCAGAGAGGGAGAGGCTCAGAGGCATACCGAGGGG
This sequence comes from Paralithodes platypus, assembly GCA_032716605.1. Classification (NCBI taxonomy): domain Eukaryota; kingdom Metazoa; phylum Arthropoda; class Malacostraca; order Decapoda; family Lithodidae; genus Paralithodes; species Paralithodes platypus. Next base: position 3,661,429 of record CM064562.1, on the reverse strand, counting down.
TAAATGGAGGGATGAAGTTTAGAGGTACAGTATACAAGTCACAATGGTGTTGGGTGAGAGGTGAGGCACCGGCTGACGAATGACAAAATGAGTATGGTGGCAATTCATTCATGGCCATCCCCTCAGGAATCAAGGTGTCTGGTAATACTTTATATAATTATGCTTCATGAATTACTGTACTTTCAAGTTATATGCCTATGCTTATACTACTATTAAAACATTAAGAAAACCTTATGATTTCAAATTTGTCATTAAATCATTGCATCACCAAAATTCTATTATCAAAAAGGTTAAAGCAAATGAGTACAATAATATGGATTCTTATATTTAATTTCTTAAATATTTTACTATTCATCTAAAATATACTTAGCCATACATTGCACATAACGTACCAGATATTATCATATCAACTTATCACAATGCATTAGAATAATCACTAACAACACTATATTGAAACTGTACTGTATAACTTTTAACATCCATACTCATATCACTCACCGTTCCATCCACTCACTCATAGACAACACGCAGCTGCAAGCACGACCTCCCGAAATCCATCCTTCTGAATCCTCCCTTCCTCGCGAGGACAGAGTCCACTTGGCCAGGCTGAGATGCGGACACCATCCGGCTCTTCTGAGCTATCAGGAGAGACTGGATGACTCCGTCGTCGACACCTGCCCGGGTTGTAACACAGCACCCCATACCATTAAACACATCATAGAAGACTGCATTTCACACAACCACTTACGCCAACAACACAATTTACACTCTTTGAGAGCTCTGTGGGAAAGCCCGACCGTGGCCATGGCCTTCCTTAGGGACTCGGGGCTGTTCGGCCAGGCAGCTTATGGAACAACAACAACTTTTAACTAAACCTTATGTCAGTTATAACATTTTAAAACTGGATATAATTGCTGTATATACTTTTTAAATCATCTGCATTTCTTCCATCTCCAAAAGTGGGTAGGTAGACCATTGTTTGTATCGAGCATCTTAAAGGGATATCACACAAGAACTTTTTATCGTCAATTTTCAAAGGTTGAAATTTTTCCGATAACAATTCTGGTATCCTTATCATTACCATTAGCATTGGGAACCAAGCTGATAATAGATTATTTAAGGGAGCTGAATAGTTCTCATACAACTTTGCCAAATTGCTAAAGAGAGTTGCAGGAAAAATAGCTTGTGATACAGGCTTTAATCACAAACTATAGCAGTACCTACTGACACCCAAATTTGAGTTATCTTAACCAGTTCAATCAGATGACGCCAATTTTTTTTTTATCTTATAGCTATTGTGAAACAACATTACGGTATTCAACTTAGGAAAGACCCGTCAAAGTCAGACGGCTAATTTATATAATCTTAACTCTCCAATTTCTATAGGGTCTAAGATTAGTAAAAGCCTCTGGCAGTAGCATTAATAAAGTATAAAAATTGTGGTCTGAATTAAAGTGTTAGGCATTATTAGACTAGTGCTTTTTTTTTTTTTTTTTAAATATTAGTTTAACCAGACCACTGAGCTCCATAAAAGAACTCTCATAGGGCTGGCCCGAAGGATTCGATCAAGATATATAACTAACCGAGTCAAGATAGAGAGGGAAGGGCAGAAGTTGAACAAATCGAGGAAGGCGAAGACACGCAAACATTTCTCGCCAATTCACCAGTTCAGCCGGACCACATGAGCTCCACATCAGAGCTCTAATAGGGCAGGGCCGAAGGATGAGGCAAGAACTGCTACACCGCAACACCAACCAAGAAGTGATCAGGGCAAAGAATGAGAGATCAGGTTGAAGGTAGAAAAAATCACATCGAGAAGCAAAAAATGCATTACCGAAGGGAATCAAGGCAGTCCGGTCACAACAGCAACCAAAGAGACAAATCAGGTCAGGAGTCTGCTACCTAGCCAGGCCAGGGAGACATGAGATATAGGTTGCCCGAGGACAACCAAATGGGACAGAATAAGAATAGAAGGGGAAAAACATAGAAAGAGAAATGGAAAAACTACTCAAAATTAGTCAAGTTAGTTAGTTAGTTATGTAGAGGAGATTAACCAGACCACTGAGCTCCATACGGAACTCTCATAGGTCTGGCCTGAAGGATTGGATCAGATTACTGAAAGGAGCTTAAGGCGACGCAAAAAAACGGACGATAGGGGGGAAGGAAAATGACGGAGAATCGGATAAAAGGTCAGTGAATGATTTAGTACCAAAACAAACCGTACGCAGACGGGCAGTATCTGGGCAGTCAAAGACGTGGCGAACAGTTAGAGGGGAATGACAGGAGGAGCAGGTAGGGGGCGGAGTGCGGGGAGTGGACATCAAATAACCGTGAGTCAGCCGGGAATGGCCTATCCTAAGTCTAGTTAGTAAAACTTCCTCACACCTGTGAGACCTGGAAGACGAGGGCCAAGGACGGACAGAAGGTTTGATTGCACGGAGTTTATTATTGCAGGGTAGAGCATCCCAATGAGATTGCCACGTGCAAAGAATAGAAGGCTTGAGTAAGGACAGCCAATCACCTAACGAAAGGTGGGGCTGGCGAGGGATCATTAAAATAGCATTCTTAGCCGCAGCTCAAAATTAGTCAAGCTCACGACGAAAGCTCGAGGGGAGATAGGAAGGGAAATTACCACAACCATCCCCCATCAAGCCCCAGTCACCGGCCCCGAAGCCCCCCAACCGCGTCAAGGAGAGTAGTAACAGAGGGGACTGGTGCTCTAGCCACTGGGTAAAAAAACCTTGATAATTTGTGCAAAATCTACCAAAGTTTTTCTTAACATTTTTATGACATGAAACAAAGAATACTATTGGCAGGCCATTAACCCCTTATTGGCGGCACTCGACTTAAGTCGTGCACCAATTTGCAGCAAGTTAGGAGCATTATTAAGGCTTTTAAAGGGTTAAAATAGAGTGCAAATGGCCGGGAGCACAGCGGGCCAGACAGCCGACTCCCAGGGCTTACCGCCGCCCATTAACTCATGTTCCCTGTGTTCTCGAGAGGCCGGCAGTGTAGCCAGTAGTGAGCATAGCTGGGAAAAATATACCGATATATGCTAAACTCCCATGTTCGTGGCATCACTGCAAGAGAACCACGAGTGCTACATAGCTCGTTCTGGTCTCATTTTGAAGCTTTTAGTGCCTAGTTTTTTGCTAAATAATGTTTTTTTCATGCAGATGCTTGATTTATCATGCAGGAGGGCCTGAATATGCCCAAATGAGCCCAAAACACCCCGCTAGACAAGGGTTAAAAACACATGAGAACTGTCAATGACAATTGTAGTACCAGCAACTTAACCCTTTCAGTCTACAATGATAGGGCCGCCTGGAAAGCCGCCATTTAGGATGTGAGACTGTAACCACATTATCCGTCGACAAAACGGTCTTAAACTTGTATGTATGTATGTAATGATGTGTTCTAGCAATTATCAAACAATTTAAATACGGTACTGTAAGTTTAGAAGAGATCTATGCGAGTGAAAGGGTTAATTCAGATCGACTTTACCCCTTTGATTGCTAGAGGTCCTTTATAAGCTGTATACATTTGCTTAATAATATCCAGAATAAATTGCTACAACATGTCATGATTCTCAAATGGTTAAAATTACACAGCTTAGAAACAATATTTTTTGGGGACAAATTATTGATTCCGTCAGTAAACAAATATACGATTACCACGAATCCAAATACTGCTGTATAATCCCTTACAAAATATCAACCTTATTGTATTTAATCCTTACCTGTATATCCTGAGCATAGGGGATGGCTATAATAACAATTAACTGGTTGTCATTAATCTTTAACCTATACCAGACATATAACCAATTTGAGCTTCATCTTATCACATATAGTATATTAATGCTTGTCATAATGCCCCTAAGTCTAAAAAAAAAGAGAACATCCCAGATGGAAAGACCAATACAAACTATAATACAATCTAAATACAATCTAAAGACAGGTCTGAAATACTGGTAATTTAACAGCAGCTTTAACAGAACGATCGGCTTGTTCATTGCCCATTATCCCTACATGATTGGGAATCCAGCAGACTTGATCCCAGCGGTCAGTGTCGTGTAGATCATGGAGGGAATGTTGTAGGCTGGCAACCAGTTTATGCCGAGGATTATGTGCGAGAGCATCAATGGCACTGCGGGAGTCAGTATATATTATATATCGCCCGAGGGGAGATTGCAATATAATGTCAACAGCAGTCTTAATGGCATATATTTCAGCAGTATAGATGGAGGTTTGAGATGATGATGATGATAATGAATAAAGTATGTTTAATCATTGAACGAATGTTTTTAAATCTCCACCCTTTTGAGGTCACCTTTGGACATATCATAGTTCATATTGGTTAATACATCTGGGCCCAGTTTTTCAAAATCATAGTTAAATTAAAATATGAAATTAAAGTGAGATATGATACACAGACTAGATATTCCATCATTATGAACACCTATTTAATTTAAATTTGCACAGAATTTCCTAAACATAATGTACTTCCTACACTATCTGGTAAAATTCTATTAGCACTTTAGGACTTGAGAGGGTTAAAGAACAACATTTCTTTCAAGTACACTTTTAGTAAGCGTGTTAAGTATATGATGCTTGTGGAAGATTCTACCCTACTTAAATCTAGAAGCTTTATAAAACCAATATATACCACTGATACTCTAGGCTGAAGAAATCTGAGAAATATAACAAGAGGTAAAATAAGTACTATGTAAATGACCCCATCAAAAATATTAGTAATGTATCTGACTAGAAGGTATGTAACCCGCTAAAAGATTGTACTTGTATCTATTAATACAGGGCTCTACTGTACAGTACTATATAAATTAGATCGACTTATCTATCTATCTATCTCTCTACAGTATATGCTCAGGTCCAATCCCCACTTTTCCTTTTTTTATTTTTATTTTTGTTTATTTTATTTTTATTTTTATTTTTTTGGGGGGGTGGCCGAATCAAGACAAAAATAACCTGTAATGCAAAATAGCTAAACACAAACATCATCCTCATCATCATTGCCATCATTGTTCATTTACAAAACCATATGATCAATGAGGGGATGATGCAACCCTGTGTTTTTTGTGACGATGATTAAGTTTGGATTGGTACGGGCGTGTGACTGGTGAGAATAGTACAGGTATGTGGATATTATTGCTTATTGCGCGCACGCACGGTGTAATGTCTATGTGTATATGTGTGTGTGTGTGTGTGTGTGTGTGTGTGTGAGAGAGATAACTGGGTTAATTTTAAGGGGGCCTACCTCCCTTTTTTTTCTTTCTCTCCCTCTCTCTTTGGCTTGTATCCATTCGGCCCCATTCAGTCTACTGTTTTCAGACGTTTACCCCCATCCAGGTGTCAATATTTTCCTGGCGAGCCAGCATATATATATTTTTGTTTTGACAGCAAGCTAAATTTGTACATTTTTCGACAGAAAAATTTCTCCGGCAAAGCCGGATTTCTCCATACAATGCTGGCTCGCTGACGCTCGCCAGGAAGAAATTGACACCTGGATGGGGATAAACATCTTAAAACAGTTGGCTGAATGGGGCCGAATGGATACAAGCCAGAGAAAGAGAGAAAAGGAGAGAAAGAGAAAAAAAGCAGATGACCCCCCTTAACCTCTGAAGTGCGCATGGGGGTAATTGGAAACGTCCCCCTGTGCTGACGTATTTGAGGTGTTTCCGTCACTAAAATATTCATTGTGCCATTAATAGCATTAATACTTATCCATATGCGCCTATTATGGGTTGATTATAAAGGTATTAACCTGAAACAACAATAAAACGAGTGAAAACAGCGTTTGGATGGTCAAAATCGGAGATATAGCCCGCGAGTTGTATAATGTATGGGTGAGGCAATCTGCTTTCCCGCCAATTTCCCCCAAGGCCACTGAGACACAGTCGATCGATACTCTCTCTCTCTCTCTTGCACTCGCTTGCTATCAGTGATGACCACACCCTCCAATCGGATTTCTAATGTTAGCACGAAAATATACCTCAGAATAAGGGAATAACAGGGAAAATAGGTGATAACTGAAGGAGAGGAGGAAAGTGGGGAAGGAGGGGAGGTAGAGGACTGAGATTTTGCATGGCCCAGGGGCCAAAAAAAAAAAAAGAAAAAAAAAAAAAAAAAAAAAATTCGATGTCAAAAGTTGATTTTTTTTTTCTCTGACTCTTAAGAGTCTCCCCGCAGTGCGCCGGGGGAACTCTTAAGAGTCTCCCCGCAGCTCCCGGGTTAATAAGTTTCCAGCATCTCATTTTCATCCAAGGCATTTAATAGAATAATCAAATTTCATTACAGTATTAACCCCTATCTATCGGTACCCGTCATATGACAGGCTAGAGAACAATGGACAATTTGGCGGTACCCGTCATATGACGGGCGGCATTTTGAGCACATTATCGGCTCTGAGAGAGAGTTGGGAGGACGATAGGCGGGCTCTGACCGTTCGGCCCGACCACAGAGCCGCGACTGAGCTTCCCACTGCAACATTCCACACCCACGGTCTCGCGAGACCAGCAAAAAACTGGGGAAATTACGTTATTTTAGGGTTTTTCACCTCTCGTTGCGCGATCGCTACAGGATAACCCGTGGTCGTACAAGGATGATTCAGGTGTCATTGGAAAGCTCTATTATCGCCCTTTCACGGATATGTAATTGTATTATGCTCTGGCTCTTCTTTATGCATGAAAAAGAGCATGGAATGTAGCTTGTTTAGGATAAATATGCCCGCTTGGCAGGTAGATGTTACAAACGGCCCCGCTCTTAGGGCGTTAACAATGGTTGTATTTAAGAATTAAGGTGATACGACTCCCTAGTGACTAAAGAAAGAACACCACCTATGATTGAATCAACCACAAAAAAATCCGAATTGGGAGGTTTGACGTACCTCCCAACCTACCAAATAGGAAAACCTACTATTTGGTAGTAGTCTTGGAAAATCCAACGTCAAGGCTATTAACCTAATTGCAATGACGACTTGTCTATTTTGACTGCTATGTCGTCATTCCAACCGCGGTTAAAAAGAAAACGTCTAGAGTCTACTCCTTATCTTGCTCTAGGAGACGTTGTACATTAACCAAAACTACCACCGAAGGTGAAAAAAGCATAGAAGAGAAGAAAAAGGGGTTTACCTTAGTTACCGCTTAAGGCCCATCCCGTGTTCCGTCATGTGCAGATCCCTGTCGAACGTGCGCATGAGCGACCCTCTCTTGTCATCACATCTCACGTCAGCAGAAGAACGCGGATGGACAGGGGTCCGGCGTGAGGGAGGGTATTATGTACGTTGGATTTTCCAAGACTACTACCAAATAGTAGGTTTTCCTATTTGGTAGGTTGGGAGGTACGTCAAACCTCCCAATTTGTTAGTAGTCTTGGCAAATCCAACATCAAGGCTGCATAACAAATAGGAGGAGGACATCCAAGCCCAACCTACCAAAAAAACCAATGCATAAAACAAAAGTATGAATGACAAAGACACAATTTAAACAAGAGAGTTTAATAAAAGAATGAAAAACTGAGGAGTAGCTAAAAAGAACAGTTTTAACACATGCCCGTCATTCATAGTAATGCAAAAACCCTAGTATTGACATTCTCGGTGTAACATTAACTACTAACTTGAGCTGGACACATTATGTTAGAAGCATTGCTAAGAATGCCTCTAAAAAACTGGGACTCCTGTACAGAGTTCGAGAATTCTTCACTGACGAGCAGTTGGCCGTGATATATAAAAGTCATGTGCGTTCTCAGATGGATTACTGTTCACCTCTGTGGGGTGGAAGTGGAGTGGTTGCATTGAGGCAGTTGGACAAAATTCAAAATAAAGCTAATTAGATTAATCAATAACCCTGCAATCACACAGGACCTTCCTACATTATCCATACGAAGAAACGTTGCATCCTTGCATTATTCTACAGATATTTTCACAGCAATTGTTCCGAGGAACTTGCTTCAATTGTGCCGCCTCTCCACATCTTTCCCCGTAGAACTAGGGCGGCTGAGAGCGCCCATGAATTTACACTTTCTCCTCCACAATGCAGAACTTCTGCTTATCAGAATTCATTTATCCCCAGAGCTACTACTCTTTGGAATTCACTTCCCTCGAATTGCTTTCCACAAACTTACAATCTACAAATGTTTAAATCCAGTTGTTACAAACATTTTATGAATGGAGGATGCCTTTAGGCACATGGACCTTTTTGTTTTATCTGTGTTTTTCCTTCCGTTCATTCTTTAAAAATTAAAAAAAAAATAGACTTGTCTGAAACCAAAAAGGTACTGCACCCAAAATCCCTTTTCTTCAAAAACCAACGAAAACACTGAACACAAGAACAAAACACAATTTTCAATGTGGCAAAAACACTTATGTACTAGAACAATACATAATCCCAAACTTGCAATCCAGTGTTGCAAACCCGTACACCCCCCCCCCCACCCCTTTGTCAAATAAAACAAAGGAAAAGAACGAGGGACAAGGGGGGAAGACCAGGGATATTCGCCAGAGCACCAGGAAACACGACCCCCGAGAGCAATCACCGGCTGAGGGGGTCGAACACTGGACACGGAGAGGTAGGAGGAGATGAAGGAATTGATAGAAGACCACAAAACCGCTGAGGCGATGGCAGGTAAGGATCGACGTGGCAGGAACCGGAAGGAGGCAGCAAAAGATCTGACATCGTGCGTAGAACCCCTACAAACAGGGTGACGGGCACAAACGGTCCGACAAACGTGGCGGCCCATCTGCACCTGCGAGAGCCTCCCACTTGTCCGAGGAGACACCCACACAGCAGTACCCGAAGGCGGCGCCACAGACGCAACAGAGGAGTGCAAGGCTGACACCGGGCACAACACATGGCGAGGATGCCCACGCCGTAAAGCCTGGACGGCGAAAGGCTGGAAAACGGGGGCCTCCCTCCCATGCGTGGTAACAAAAGGAGGGGAGGAGGCGAACGAGACGCCATGCAAGGACGGGGAGAAGCGCACGCAGTCCCGGGGCCGTGACAATGCCGCTAGTGCAGACACCCGATCCCCAGTGGCCAGAGCGACAAGGAAGAGTGGACGCCCGAGCAACGGAACCGGCGTAGCGGCCCTCGTATACGTGGGTGAAGCCAGAAGGACCAGAGCCCGCCCCAGATCCCACGGCGGAGGGACCTGGCGCGGAGGCGGTCGATCCCGGAAGGCAGCCGTCAGGAAGGAATCCAGCTCCTGTGGCGGAACGACCAGCCCAGCGACGGACCCAAAGACCCCCCGGACGGCAGACAAGTGGGTACGTATAGCGTCGACTTGAAAGTGACGTGTACGGAAGAGGTGAAACAAGGAGCGTAGGATGAGGGAAGGAGAGCCAACTGGCAGGCGAGTGGCCTGTAGCCACCTAGTAAAAGACCTCCAGCGGGACCTGTAAGTCCCCCAAGGAGAAGACGGCCAGGAACGCTGTAGGAAGTCAGTCAGGGCCCGGCCGGGGACCGGGAGCCACCGTGCCTCATGAACAAGCACGATGCGAAGGCCAACGAGGTCCGCAGGTCCCCAACCTAGCCCAAGTGGAAGCCGGAGACAGGGAGAGGGACCGGACTCGGGCACCACCGCGGCAACCGGGCGTACCAAGCCCGTGCCGGCCACAGAGGCGCGAGGAGCCAGACGCAGCCGTGGTACAGCCGCAGCCTCGCGAGGACTGGGCACATCAACAGCGCGTCTGGTGGCGGAAAGATGTATATCGACCGCCACCTGTACCAGGCTACCATGAAAACGTCCGGACCCCCCCCGGAGCGCGAGGCCGGAGGGAGAGGTCCAGAGGCAACTGGCGCGGCACCCCCGATGAGAACAAGGCGACCTCCGGAACACCTCAGGAAGCCGCGAGGTCGGCGAACACAGTCCGTTTCGTCGCCCATTCTACAAGAACGCCCTGCCCTCTCGACAGGGCGGCCGCCCACAGGGTGGCAGGCCCGGGCAGGGAGGAGGCATGCAAGGAGAAGGGGTGTCGGTCCGCGAGGAAGAACAACTCCACCGAGACCCCCAATAGAGTCAACGACCTGGAGGACCCCCGCATTAGGAAACAGTGGACAGCTTGTCTGAGTGTCCAACCCGAAGGCCACCGACTTACCCCGAAGGGCCAGCACATGGTCCCGCAGGAAGAACAAAGGAACCAACAGTCCGAGGGCATAGACGGGTAAGTGGGGGGAGACCCACCCATCTGCCGGGAAGTGGACGTCCCAGGTTCGATCGGGAACCTCACCCAACCTCGCTCGACGTATCTGTGGCTACCCAGGGCGTCGGCGGGGGGGCGGTCCAGGGCACAGCCGCAGAGAGGGAGCCCCGAGCAACCCAGCGACCGAAGCGTCTGCGAACGGTACGCGGGAGTGGCAGGAGCCGATCCATAGGGGCAACGGAAACACCGCGGTGCCCATGAGGAGGAGGCGGCGTAGCCAGAGGCTCCCTAAGGGAAGGGGCAGAGCGGCCCAATGCAGCGAACCCACGAACGAGTCCCAGAGCCACCCCGGGAGGGAGACCGAGTGCAACACGGCGAAGACCTTCCACCGAAGGTGCACCGCGGCCGGCAGACCCCGGGTCACCGTAGCGCCGGACAAAACCCATGCGAGACCGACCCATGGCACGACACGCGACGGGTTCAAGCGTGACTTGGGAACATCGAAGGGGAACCCTAACCGTGCGATGTTGCGAACGACTGTGAGGGCGTCGCCAAAGCACAGTCCTAGGGCGTCGGAAACTACCAACCAATCGGCCAAGGAAAACAGGATCTGGAGCCCGCTCCTGAGGAGAGGACCCAGAGCCTGCCCCACCAGTGCGGAGAAGATCCGCGGCGCGATGTGGAGACCGAAGGGAAGGCCGTCGAACAGGAACACACGATCGGAAGTCCGAACGGCCAAGAATCGCTGGAAGCGAGGATGGAGAGGAACGAGCCAAGACGCATCCTGGAGGGCCAGCGACACTACCCACGACAGAGGGCGCAGGGCCAGGCGTACCAGGGGTACCGGCAGCATCCGAAACCGTGTGTGCACGATGTGCCCGTTGAGGGCCGACAGATCCACCACCGGTCGCATCGCGTCGCAGTTCGTCGACGGTACCAGAAAGACACGGGAGAGAAAAACCGGGTGACCGGCGGTCAACTCCCTCGACGCTACCCAGCTCGGGCATGGAAGTGAACACGTGGGCCACCTCTGAAGAGATGGGCCGGCGTCGGTGACAAGAGCGGAGTGGGGGTCTGGACGTCCACCTCCAGGTGAGACCCCTCCGCGCAACCCGCCGCCCCCAACGTCCCTCGCGGCTACCGAGGGGCGCAAGGGCAAAAACAACCCGAGGGAGCACCCGAGAGGAGGGGAGCGACCCGGTCGGCCAGGCGAGAAGGAGAACAAGGAGGCCGACCCAGAGAACTACACATTGTGTTGACGTGGAGGTACCCCCGGTATGGGCCGTGCGGGCATGAGCGCCACGTTGACCTCCTCTACCCCCCCCCCCCCAACCTCGTCGAAAAGGGCGGGCCACCCCAACCCCAGGCCGTCGCGGGGCTGACCCCGTCGAAGGGCGGCCGGAAGTGGAAGGCCGGCCAGCCCCGTCACGGCGGGGATGAAAGGGGCAAGAACAGAAGTGCGAGGCGGAACCGACACACTGGCCTGCAACGTCCCAGTCCTGCGCCCGTGCAAGGCGGCAGCACTTGCAGCAGCACCCCGAAGAGGACCGGCAGAAGGACGGGACTGAGAAGACAGCGCGTCGGTGCGTGACGTAAGCAGGGTCCGCAACGACACAGCGCGTCGTCGCGTGTCGGAAGCAGGGGCCGCCGACAGAGAAGCGTAGCATTCCCAAGCATCCTGCTTAAAAAAAAACGACGTATATAGCGCAGAGTACAACAAACCCTGACGAATATCCAAGGGGGCCGGCCGGCAGAACGAGGACCGTACCGTCGGGCGTTGCCGAGTTGCCGCGCACAAAACCGCCTGCAGCTCGGGAACCAAAGACACCGCGAGCCGAAGGTGGACCCGCTGAACGCGGTCCAAACCCTCGCGAAGAACGCCTGGCGCAGACGCCTCGAAAAGCCGCAGGTGGTGAACAGACGTCTGGAGGGAACCTAAAGACAAGACAATAAGTCCGTCACCCTCTGTCGCAAGGGAAAAACCTTGGCAACAGAGGGCTGATCCGGATGAGAGAAGAACGGGGTAGCAAGAGAACAAAGTTCAAGAACGGGCGCGCTTATCCAGGACCAGAACGCGCCGTCCAACCCGCCGACAGACACAAGAGGAGGCAAAAGCAGTGATGACTCCGGGGGAGGGACTGAAGAAGAGCCATCGACGGATCGGTGTGTGAAGTCGAAGGCCTCAGCAAACCAGGCCTCCAATGGGAGAGGGTGACCGAGCATGATGGCTAAGCCAGGCGTACCGGCGTCGCACAAACCTGTCCCATAGGAGGACAGACCCGTCAACACAGCCAGGGACTGAACAGCCGGAAGGATGTCAGGGCGGCTGAAGTCTGACCAGAGCGTAGGCCTGCAGAAGGGAGGGGGACCGTAGCAGGGGTAGGTAGGGTGAGGCGCTGAGGGTGAGGCACCGCCAAGAAGCGCGAGAAGAGGGAGTCTTCCATCGACTCCAAGCGCCCGTCAATGCGTGACACAACCCAGCCCTGCATAGCCGACAATCGATCCGAGAGAGGCGACCCCCCCCCCCAGATTGGTCGGCCTGCAGGGGTGAGCGTGAGCGGGAGCGAGACCCACGACACGAACCAGCAGCATCGCGGCCCAAGGAAGGCGAGCGACGAGGGTTGTGTCGCCGTTGAGGGACTCGTCCCCGATCACGAACGGCCGAGGGGGAAACAGCACCATCCCCCTCTTCCAGCGACACGTCAGCTCCTGAGAAAGGGGACCCCGAAACCTCGTGAAACCCCACCGAGGCAAGAGGAGGGGTACCCCCCTGGCGAGACGGTAAGTGAAGGTCAGGAAGAGAAGAATGAGGAGGAGCAGGACGACGGGAGTGGGAAGGCTGGCCGGGTGAAAGGAGGCCAGAAGGAGCCGCGGGGGGAAACAGAGCAAGGATCCCCGGGGCTGAGATACCAGGGCGGCCCAACACCGAGGCGGAGGAGGGAGGGACCTCCACCGTGAGACGAGACCGTGAAGGAAGAAGAGGCACTGAAGCAGGTGAAGTAGAAACGACATCCAGGCGGACCCTCCTGGACAGTGTAGGAAGAGGGAGCAGAAGGCCAGCTACAGCATGAACAACCGCGCGCGGAGAGGACAACGTAAGAGGAAGTCGTCTGGGCTGGGGAAGCGGGCGGAAGGGAGTAGAGCCCCTATCCGTAGAGGCCAGGGGAGGGCGCACAGGGGCAGAGCCGCTAACCCCAGCCTCAGGGCGAGAACCATGACGAGGGCGATGGGCGTCGTCAAGGCGATCAGGAGGACGACGAGGGGCAGTAGAGGACGGACGACGAGGCGAGCGAGAGCGTGGACGGAGCTGGGGAACCCCCCGACGATGGGACGACCGGCTGCGGGACCCAGGGGAGAGGGCCAGGTGAACGGCCTTCAGTCGGGTCAGGGATACCCAGGGCGACGCGGATCCGGTCGGCAACAAAGGCCGGGGAACGGTGGCCCACAGTCCTAATGTGGCGGGAGACCATCGTCCACACCGACGGAAGGGAAGCAGAGGCCACAGCCGCCGCCGAGGAACCAGGGCCATGGTGCAGCATATCCACCAGGGCCAGACACGTGCCACACAGAGCAGGGAGGTAGGCCGTAGAGGACACACAGAGCGAGTGGCGCAAGCAGGACTTGTGGCCCTCCAAGCACGGGGAGCGACAACCAAGGCGAAAGCAAGGCAGCCAACCTGCACTAGAAGAACACACACCATAATCAGCACGTCGAAGGAGTAAGTGGAGAGAATGTCCAAGAAGAACCAGGGAAGGAGCATGGGGAAACAGGAACACACATGCAAACAGGTAGCCGTACTCACCCTAAACTGGGAGCACAGAGGTAGGTGAGGAGGGCGGCCGAGGCGGAAGAGCACTAGCAGAACCTGCAAAGATGGAGAAAGTGTTAACCACCACTCACCATCTTACATGCAGGGCCTATAACACCAGTAAAGTGCATACACCAATATAGTATCAGGCAACAAGATGACATAAAAAAAGTCAATAGTGAAAGCCAACTATTACCGCAAATTTGCGGGCCAATGGAGGCATAACCGTACCGACACCACCCTCCCGCAATTTTGCGGGACCCCCCAACGATCTCCGCAAATTTGCGGGGAGCCGAAACGTCCCAGAGGACCGAATCGAGCTCCCGCAAATTTGCGGGACCGGTCGAGATGGTCCGGCGCCGAAAAAAGCGAGAGGAGCGTCTAGGGAATACCAAAAAAGGCCACAAAAAATGCGTCATCTCCTTATGAACTCCAAGCAATGATGGCCATCAAGCTGAGCAGTGTCTTCCTTGAATTTATCCTGACTCAACCGGTAAAGGGAGAGGCAAGGAAGACACACCAGGGGAGAGGAGGCACATCCCCAGGAACCACCCAACCCACAGAGATAGAGCAAAGCCCATGAGGAGAAGTGGCAGGGAGGGTGGTTTCGCACAAACAGGGGCCCCCGTCGGGTACCCCTGGATTGGGCAAAGGACTATGAAAGGATGGAGGTGAAACAGGAAGAGAAAACAAAAACCAGTAAATGAAACTGGTGAGAAAAAGGGTGGCCTAGCCGTGAGCAGAGAATGTGTCAGGGGCGAAAAACCCTGTGGTGTGAAGGAGGGGCCCCCGTGGGGTACCCCTGGAGTATCACGAACCACCTGTCGCCCAGGCCCTTGAGACACAGTGAAGGACTCAAAAGGGGGGACTCGGGAATAACGCTAATAATGCGGCCGACACAAACTCTACAAACAGCACCGCCACCAACGAAATCTCAGATTGTTTACCAACGGTACACCTAGGCTATGAAAAAATGAAAACTCATAGGGGCATAGCAATTCCTGAATGAGAAAACGAGCTAGGCTAAATTAAGCTAAAAGCTAAACTATGCCCAGACTAACAGGAAAAAAGAAGATGAAAAGAGAAAGAATGAAAAAACATACGAGGAACGCCAGGCGCCCCCGTACCTTCGGTAGGCTATTTCCACACGCGTCTCCATTATACACACTTAGGAGCCCATTTACGTGTGCCCTAGATCACGTAACATCTGTCTAACAAAAAGAAGGCCAGATAAGCCGAAACGAACCTAAACAGGGTGAATTAAAGGAGCACAACAAAAGCGACTTCATGCAATGGAGCGCGTGAAAAAATGATGACAAGAGAGGGTCGCTCATGCGCACGTTCGACAGGGATCTGCACATGACGGAACACGGGATGGGCCTTAAGCAGTAACTAAGGTAAACCCCTTTTTCTTCTCTTCTATGCTTTTTTCACCTTCGGTGGTAGTTTTGGTTAATGTACAATGTCTCCTAGAGCAAGATAAGGAGTAGACTCTAGACGTTTTCTTTTAAACCGCGGTTGGAATGACGACATAGCAGTCAAAATAGACAAGTCGTCATTGCAATTAGGTTAATAGCCTTGACGTTAGATTTGCCAAGACTACTAACAAATATCTAATGTACAGTAGACAAAAAAGGACAAGTGGACAATACAAATTATTTTATATTATATTATATGAAACATAAAGTATGAAATTAATTCACAAAGAGCTCTGTAGAATATCAAATACTGAGAATAAAAATATTTATTAAAAATTAGTAAATGGAAAATAATATACAGTATACCTTATGGCACTTGTATTCAGCTTATAAACAAAATCAATTAAATTAAGAATTAAACATACTGTAAAGTTGTTTTACCCTTTGCGTGCAATAGGTTCTTCTTCAGCTGAATATATGTAATAGTCAGTATTTATTTACGACAGAATTGATAAAAATAGTGACCTGCATGAGAGTGTGAGATTGTAGGCATCAATCGAGCAGGGCAGTACCCAGGGGTGGCCACACAGACATAAGATAAGGAGTTGCTGGAACTACGGTTACATTTGCCTGGCTTCCCCCACTGTTTCTATTTATGCCTCACCACCTACACAGAGAGTAATCCAGCTTACTTTCGCAAACACTTCCTTCTATTAATTTCACTACACTTAATAAGCACACCACACTTCTTTCCGAAACACCTAAATTACCTCAAATGTACCTTGATTTTGGTTCTCTATCATTCTTTCAACCTTGGGGGGACACTTGTTACAGGCAGCTTTGCACTTTGACTTTGTCTCCTTCATGAAAAAAAAAAAAAAAATCCCCTACCTATACAATATTCCCATCAAGGTGAAGGGACAGTGATAAGCGGGAGGATGTATTTGAGATGGGTGACACAGGGGATGGTAAAATCCGGCTGTAGGTGAGGTGGAGGGAGGCGGGAAGTGCGGCGATTGATCCACACTGTTGCTCCCACACCCGCATTAACACCACCTTGGATGTCTGTCTCCAGCTTGTCACCCACCATCACACATTCACTTGCATGAACCTGGAAACACAATATGAATAAATGAAAGAACAACTTTTTTTTACATCCTACTGGAAATATGAAATTAAATACTTTAAAACACCACTCATAAGTTCAAACCTGAAAACACAATACCTGTACAGGTATAGTACATTGAGCGGTACTTGAAAAGTAGACAGAATGGATAAAAAACACCATCTGAGTAAGAGCACTTTATTGACAACGTTTCGCAGATGAAGCTATCTGCGAAACGTTGTCAATAAAGTGCTCTTCCTCAGATGGTGTTTTTTATCCAGGTAAAGTACAGTATTACCAGCATTATTCTTGTATGTACAGTATGTACTGTATGTATATACTCAGGCACATACCCCATAGCTGGGGGTGGTCGACTCGAGACAGAGCCCAAACAGAAACCATTAAAGTTCCAATTCTTAGGGTCCGGGACCACTTTAGCGTTCCCTCGCCCCTTTCTCTGTTTCGTCGAGCCTGGTATTATTATTACTGTATTATTTTATTCATTTAATATAATTTTTTGTTCACAACTGCTATATACCTGTAATACCATTGGTAGAAGCAGGTTTGCATTCAGTGGATGACTAACTGGATGGGTGATATTTTTGTGGCATCTATAATTTATAAACAAAATTAGTACAGTACATTCTTTATCTACACAGGGCCAACAAGACTAACCAGCCTGGATTTAGCTAATTTTCTTCATTTATGTTAAAGGTTAAATGCATCATTGAATGATACCTGACCATGAGAGGACTCCCACTTCAAGGTGTATACCTTGTATGTTAGGAGTGCGATGACCTATGCCTCGGAGATGTGGAGGATACACATAGAATGGAACGGAATTAAAGAGAATGGCGAGATGGATAAGTTGGGTTAACCTCAGGGACGGGGTATCGAGTGAGGAATTAAGAAGGCGTCTGGGCATTTGCATTATCAGTGAAGTGATGCGCATGAGCCAACTTGGTTGGTTTGGAAACATGGAGAGAATGGATGATCAGAACTGGGTGAAAAAATGCCTGACTGTGCCTTGGGCCATCTAGGCTATGGCTGCATCAGCAGACAGACCTATTCCTTTGCTCGAGGGAGTAAGTTGTTGTTGTTGTTGTTGTTCCCTAAGCTGCCTGGCCGAACAGCCCCGAGTCCCTGAGAAAGGCCATGGCCACGATCGGGCTTTCCCACAGAGCTCTCATTGAGTGTAGATTGTATTTACCTAATTGTATTTACCTAATTGTAGTTTACAGGAGTTGAGCTAAGCTCGTGTTGTCCCGTCTCTCAGTCTACTTTTTATCCAATTTTTTCTTGAAAATATGGATGTTCCTTGCCCCTACCACCTCCTCCTCCAGCCCATTCCATTTGTCAATACATCTATAGGGGAAGCTAAACTTCCTGATATCGTTCTTGCAGGTAGGTCTTTTTACTTTGTAGCTGTGGCCTCTAGTTATTCCTGTATCCATAATTAATATATCCTCCCTATCCAGCCTCTCCAGCCCCCGGGTACATTTGTACATCATTATCATGTCTCCCCTCTCTCTCCTCTCTTTTAGACTCGGTAGATTTAATTTGTCTAGCCTCCCTTCATATGGCAGTTCTCTGAGACTTGGAACCAATCTAGTGACTGCTCTCTGGATTCTTTCTAACTTGTGAATATGCTTCTTTAGATGCGGGGACCACACCACTGCTGCATACTCCAATCTTGGTCTAATCATACTCTTCATAATTTTCGCTACCATGGTCTCATCCAAATAGTTCAGAGCAACTTTCATATTCCCGGCCATTGCATACATTCCGCTAAAGAGCTTGTTAATATGTTTCTCTGGCGACAAATTATCTTGTATAATCAACCCTAAATCTTTTTCTTTTTCGGCCTTGCTAATTTTATTATCTCCCATCCTGTACTCCCAATTTGGTCTATTCACACTTCTTCCCATATTTAACACATGACATTTACTTATATTAAATTTCATTTTCCACTTGGTGCTCCATTCGTATATTTTATCTAAATCCCCTTGCAGCTCCTCACAACTACTTTTATTTGTTATTTGTCTCATAATTTTTACGTCATCTGCAAACATTGACATGTAAGAATTTATGCCTATCGGCAGGTCATTCACGTACATAAGGAACATGAGAGGTGCCAACACAGATCCCTGCGGCACACCACTCTCAACTTTCCGCCACGATGAGTAAGTTCCTCTAATGTTGGTCCTCATTTCCCTATCTGTTAAATAGCTCTCCATCCATTTCAGCAAACTCCCCCTGACACATCCTAGCGTCTCAAGCTTAGATAACAATCTCTTATGTGGTACCTTATCGAATGCTTTGGAAAGGTCTAAGTAGACGCAGTCCACCCATCCGCCTCTTTCTTGGAGTACATCTATCACCCTACTGTAATAACATAGCAAACTGGTAACACAAGATGTCCCTTCTCTGAATCCAAATTGCTTTGGGGTTATTATTTTCTTTCTCTCCAACATTTTCATCCATCTCTTCCTAATTAGCTTTTCACAAATCTTGCATACAATACTAGTAAGTGAAACTGG
The DNA here is from genome assembly GCA_032716605.1 of Paralithodes platypus. Lineage (NCBI taxonomy): Eukaryota > Metazoa > Arthropoda > Malacostraca > Decapoda > Lithodidae > Paralithodes > Paralithodes platypus. The sequence continues at coordinate 3,642,403 of CM064562.1, read as the reverse complement.
TCTATAGTTTAGAGGGTCCTCAGGGTTTCCATTCTTGTATATCGGAATGATATTAGCTCTTTTCCATTCAACAGGAACCTGTCCTTTATCTAAGGAAGCTTGAATTATGTCCCTCACTGGCTCCACTAATTGCTCTGCACACTCCTTTAAAACCCAGGCAGACACTTCATCCGGTCCCATAGCTTTCCTTACTTCAAGTCCTCTCATCGCAGATAACAGCTCATCTCTAGTTATTTCAATCTTACTAAGACCACTCTCCAGTACTCCCGCCTGTGGTTCGTCAAAACCTTCCTCTCTAGTAAAAACTGACCCCAATTTGTTATTCATTACCTCACACATGTCCGATACATTTTCATACATCCTAGCATCAACTCTTAATTTAGTAATTTGTTTCTTTACCTTCAACTTACTGTTTATATATTTATAAAATAATCTAGGGTCACTTTCACATTTATTTACTATGTTCTTCTCATAGTTCATTTTAACTTGCCTAATTATGTTAACATATCTATTCCTCTCCTGTTTATATTTATTCCGATTACTCTCAGTGTTCCTTCTTCTTAATCTAGCCCAAGCTGCATCATGCCTACCCAAAGCTCTTTTGCATTTCAAATTAAACCAATCTTTCTGCTTAGTAAAATTTCCAGTTTTATATCTTGGGACAAACATATTGGTTCCTACTCTATAAATTTCGAGGAATCTACTATATTTACCTTGTACGTCCCGTTCCTTCAAAATAAGATCCCAATCTACTCCCTCTAAATATCTTTTCAAGGATACATAATCAGCTTTACTATAATTTAATCTGTCATTTATGTAGCTATTGTCTAATCTATTGGCATTACTCGAGGTCAACTTCCATTTTAGTAATAGGTGATCACTTTTACCTACAGGACATAGATAGTTTATATCACTAATTTCGTGAGGATCTTTTGTAAAAATCAGATCGAGTTTAGAAGGTTCGTTATTACCCCTCATTCTTGTATTTTCCTTCACATGTTGTGTAAGTACATTTTCCGTAACCAACTCCACTAGCCGACTTCCCCAAGATCTCTGATTTGGCCCTGCATCTCCCGATTCCCAATCAACCTCACTACAGTTGAAATCTCCTACCAAGATCAATCGATTCTTCCTTAAAAGCAATCTTCTCAACGACTGAATCATATCCTCTACCATCTCCTCACACTCCAACTCCCTCCATGCTCTGGTCTTTGGTGGCATGTAAGCTACTGCTATGTCTAGCTTTTTTCCTTCTATATCATTGAGTCCAACTGTGTTGTTGGCGTAAGTGGTTGTGTGAAATGCAGTCTTCTATGATGTGTTTAATGGTATGGGGTGCTGTGTTACATCCCGGGCAGGTGTCGACAACGGAGTCATCCAGTCTCTTCTGATAGCTCAGGAGAGCTGGATGGTGTCCGCATCTCAGCCTGGCCAGGTGGACTCTGTCCTCGCGAGGAGGAGGGAGTAAGTAGCAACTTGTTATGTGGGGGGAAAAAAAAAAAAAACGCCTTGAGCATAGTGTAACTCTAGGACCACCGGGGTTTGAATCCAACATTTTTGTTCTCATCTGTGACACATAGGCCCTCTATCCCCAGGATGATAAAGTTAAAGACGTCACATTTGATTCACTATCAATTCTAATAAATTCATGTAAACCGTAAACATACCTGCAGTTCATCACATGCCATATCATATATGTCTCTGTTTGGCTTCTCAACATCCAAATCTCCACTCACAATAATGGAGGTGAAGTATTTCCGGCAGCCTGTCTCACGAATCTTCTCCCACTGAGCCACTGATGGACCTGATAAACACAAAGGAATTCCGAATTGATTACAGTATTTCAGGCCTAGGGAATTACGGCATTTGGCCAAAAAAAAAAAAAAAAAAAAAAAAATATATATATAATTGAGACTACAAAATAGCGTCCACAGAAAAAGATAGCCACACTCTCTTACTATAGGATCTCTAGAATACACAAATTATAGGCCTAATGTAAAACCTGCAAAATAAACAAACCAAAACTTATACGAACACAGTATAACTAATCAAAATCGCTATGTGGAAACAACGCTCAAGTAAAATAATAATTTATAAATAAAAGAACACAATCCACCACCTACCATTAGTTATGATACCAAGGTTGAAGTTGTTGCCTAAAGTCTCCAGCATTTCATGAACAGATGGTTGAAATGAGAGTTGCGACAACCTTTCCCGCTTCCACAAGGTGAACACCTCATCTGGGAAAAAAAGAAAAAGAATGCTACATATTGCCCTCACTTGAAGTTAAGGGGCGGCAGACCGTTTTTCTGGACCCCCTTCTCCCTAATGTTTAGCCCCACTAGTTTTGAGATTATAAGACGTTCGGCACATTAGTTTGGCGATTTTAACACATTTTGCCCCATTTCGTTGCCAATTTTAAGATCTTTCGTGCCATTTAGGTGCCAATTATTTCCTGGCGAGTAATAGCGAGCCTGCAATTTTAAGAGGAATCGGCCTTCGGCCGGGACAATTTTCTACCGAAAAATTTACAAATTTATCTTGAAGGGGGGTCTAGGGAATGTTTTTCTAAGCTTGATGGAGGTCTAGCGAGAAAACTACGGAATATATGAATTAATAGACCAAAAGAACACAAAAAACGGTCTGCCTCCCCTTAACCCGGGAACTGCGGGGAGACTCTTAAGAGTTCCCCCGGCGGACTGCGGGGAGACTCTTATGAGTGAGTGAAAAAAAAAAATCAACTTTTGACATCGAAAAAAAAAACAAAAAAAAAAAAAAAAAAAAAAAAAAAAAAAAAAAAAAATTTGGCCCCTGGGCCATGCAAAATCTCAGTCCTCTACCTCCCGTCCTTCCCCACTTTCCTCCTCTCCTTCAGTTATCACCTATTTTCCCTGTTATTCCCTTATTCTGAGGTATATTTTCGTGCTAACATTAGCGAGTTCCAAGCAGGGTGTTGTCATCACTGATGGCAAGCGAGTGCGAGAGAGAGAGTATCGATCGACTGTGTCTCAGTGGCCTTGGGGGAAATTGGCGGGAAAGCAGTTTGCCTCACCCATACATTATACAACTCGCGGGCTATATCTCCGATTTTGACCATCCAAACGCTGTTTTCACTTGTTTTATTGTTGTTTCAGGTTAATACCTTTATAATCAACCCATAATATGCGCATATGGATAAGTATTAATGCTATTAATGGCACAATGAATATTTTAGTGACGGAAACACCTCAAATACGTCAGCACAGGGGGACGTTTCCAATTACCCCCATGCGCACTTCAGAGGTTAACTAACTATACTGTACTTTGTTTCTTTTCATCTGACGATAAATTGAATCCCTTAGCAGCTAATTTCTCGATACTCAATGAAAAAATATGAAACTATTATATCTCTGCATCATATTAAGACCAAGTTTATATAACTAGTAGTCTGTGGGGGCGCTCGGTTATGGCCTTGGCCTTGCTCGGGGCCTTGGGGCTGTTCGGCCAGGCAGCTTGGGGAACAACAACAACAACTAGTACCATATTTCACTACAAAATCTTCAAAATAACCAACAAATCTTGATGGGAACTTTGAATTTTTCCGCCAGTTGAAAGGAAACCGAGTATAGTTTATTAATGAAAGTATGATTACAAATATTTAATGCATATATTAGAAACATTACTTCCATGGTTACAGAGTTTAAGGGGTCAAGATTTCTGGCTTGGTTATAATGAATAGACTATATTGTACTCAGATACTCACCTAATAAATGAAGAGAATCTGGTGGTAGTACAGCAGCCCAAATATTTTTTCTCCATAGATCCAGACCTACTTGATCTGTTGGGTATAGAGGAGCTGGAGCTTCTCGGTACTTTTGAAGAAACTCTAGGGTAATCAGCTTACTTTGTTCTGGCACCACTCCTTGCTCTATCAACCACACTGATACCTATACAAAAATAAAATGTTTGTAAATAATTTAAGAGATAAAGCTATACTAACTGAAGTTACTATATTTTCTGAGCATAAGGCTGAGACATCTAAATGCCTAGGTAACCGATATCCATATACAGTACAAAACCCTGAGGTGCGAGGAAATACAGTAATATATCAGTTGAAAAGGCACAGCTATGCCTGGCGAGAAAATATGTCAGGATTTGGCCCCTTACCGAACATAACCTAGCAATCATTCTACAACTGGTGATGGGCTGGTCTATCAGAGTGAGAGCTGAGCGATCTCTGCCATACCCATAGCTTACTCTGACTGTTCCTTTTTCTTATATATCTTCTAGATCTCAAGTGACGGCGTCTTTTCCGTGGATCGACCTCCCTACTGCCAACCTAAAAGTTGGCAGATTGGGAGCCAAAGCGTCACATTTTTCCCTTGCCCCTCAACTTTCCCTTCATAATTGCTGAGGGGCACAGGGCCTTGGGTGGGGCTTTGGTTTCCCAGGCGTTTCCGCGCCCTCCTCAGCTCCCTGCCTAAGAGTGGCTTCGGTCACCTGGGTTTTGTTAGTGGTAAGCAGGGAGGGTTTTGTGGGGGCGCTCTATGGACTTGGCCTTGCTCGGGACCTTGGGGCTGTTCGGCAAGGCAGCCTGGGGAACAACAACATCATTCTACAAGGTAAACTTATTTTGTGATGTCTGAGCTATCATGGAGTACTGTACATAATTGTGTGCATCATCTCAAGCCAATACCAACCGTATCCACATACAGTTGCAAGATGCCACTGATAATAGTATTCTTTCACAAGTATATATCTTGGTTATTAGCCTTCTTCATGATGCTCCCTATAGAAGTCTTTCCCGGCCACTGCGGGGTGCTTTAGCCCATTTTCGCTCACTATAGACTAACTCGCCCTAGCGTGAAAACTATCAGGGCGAGCGAAACGAGACAATACCCATTGAAGAATTTATATCATAATCTTCCTATAAAAGTCTAATTCATTCATTCATCTCCCATGGCCTTCAGAGGTGGTGGTGGCAGTCTCTAAATGTTTAGCTAGACGGTTGAGACCCTGACTGAACATATTATCCATCCGTTTTCGTCTTTCTCCACTCGCGATAACTTAAAATAAAAATTCATGGAAGAAACTATTGTGTTTGTTGGACAGTATGAGTTATGGCCTGTAACATAAAATGAACCTCACATTCGTACCTGGTATGTAGCTGACACATATACACATGGAAGTAGACCTGTTCATGGTTGAATTTCAGCTTTCAAATCACCTCTTGGTTGGACACACACCCTCTAAATACCGAGGCCTATAGCATACTGATATTGCGATGGGAGTGAAGGTTAGAAGCATATCTTGGGTCTTGCGACAAACGGAGCGGCTCGGTACTACTAAATGCAGCCGATAATATAAAATTGTACCAAGATGTCGGCCGCAGTTAACAATTATATTATACAGTATATAATATACTGTACAAAGACGTCCGCCGCAATGAAAGGGTTAACCATGTACAGTACTGTACAGAAATTTTTCATATATTATAATCACCTTTTAAATTAAACTCGACAATCCTATATTTTCAATTCTTTTAATTGCATCTAGGTTAACCCAATCATCCTTGTTCATTCTATCCACCTGCCCAAACCACTACAGCCTGCCAGTACGCATCTTACTGATACCCTATATAAGAAGTCAGTCTCTAAGCTTTGCTCTTGCTGGTCCCTTTCTCATTGTGGAGTTACACATTATATCTCACCATATTTATATCAGTACTGTATGTTCTAGTCTAAGGGGATCTTCCCCTTAAACAGCTTATGTTTCACCAACATAAAGCAACACAAGTCTAACACATGCAGCTTCCTCTTAGACTGTGAATTACATGCCTAGTAGACAACAAAGTCTAGAGCAATCAACAGATGGCGTTGGAAATCTGCCCATCACCACCAGTGTCCTATAGATAGCATGCAATTCCAGTGTATGCATTAATACTACACACCACCAGTGAAAATTGGTACGGACGTCAAGTGTATTCTTATGGCATGTCAATGGGCTTGTGATTAAGTAGCCAGCCCTATGAGAGCTCTTTTGGGGAGCTCAGTGGTCTGTGTAAACTTCTCACAAAAAAAATAAATAAATAAATAAATATTAAGTAGGCCTACTTAAACCAAGCATAGCACAAACTGATTCCCAATAATATCTCCCTCAGATATACAAAGAATCAAACCAGATTAACTAGGATTACAAGTCAAATGCTGTGACCACTCACCCACACCTACAGGGAGGAAAGGGCCAACAATCAAACTACAGTACCTTAGCCCAGGTTACAAATACAAAATATTCATAAGGAATTATAAATGATGTAAGATCAATTTTCTTCACCAAAATTATATACAGTAGTGTACCCTTGGAATAACCTTTCCAGTCACGCTGTTGAAGCTCCAACAATCCAAGCCTTTGAAAGAAGATTTGACAAGCAGTGGAGAAATTGAGGCAATCTTTAATTACAAGGCGGGCCTTACTACCAGGGCTTTCTCTGATGATGATGAGTCTTTAGAAGCTGAATATCTGTACAGTATACATAAGAGTGATTTCTTCAGCCAGAATCTACAAGAGTGCATATGAGTGGGTGAGAGTTATTTAAATATAGCTGAACATCCAAGCAGCTTCCGAGGTATTCGAACAATAGCCTTTTAGAGTACTGTAGGCTAATTCATCTAGTAGCATTCTGAAGAACCATTTTCCTCATTGTATGAGGAGCAGGATGAACAAAATTACACGCTCTCTCAGACACAAGGTGCCAACAGTGCGGGCCACGATTTTGTTTACCTCCAAAACACTAGTAGGCCTCTTACCTACTGTTCCCTCTCCTAATATACTAATGAACATGCTGAAAGCAGCATATCAATAAGGCAGCATACTCCTAATTTAAATGTTTATTCTAATCTTGTAACTTTTAAAGTTAAAAAGACACATTACCAATGCCTTATGCAGTCAAGTGGTTACCGCTATACCAGTATATCTCATATGTATGCCTACAGTAACTGAATTTGTGCACGAGATACAAACAAACTATAGTATAACACCTTGGCTTGGTGGAATAAATATACCGGTACTCAATAAAGTATTACCACTAAGTTAAACAGCATTATCCTTACTTGAATGTATTCAATTGCAACTTAAAGTATCGAAAGGCAGATTTGTGTGCTACAAGATACTGGTAGGATTCATTGTCATATACATATATACTGTATATATATACATGCCATTTATGGTCAAGTTCCAAGGCAAGAGACTACCCCCTATAGTTAACCAGGGGAGGAACATACACCAGAATAGGATCCGTTCAAAATCCACTAGGAAAAATCAATAACATCTTTTAAAAGGCCTAGATATACACACACGACAGACATGCATGCATGTGAGAGTCCTGATCACCCATAGGCGTTTGTGGAAACAAAAAGGGTTATCCCTAACTCCAACACAGAAGTTATATAGGAGTCCCTGGCCCCAGTACCACAGTTCTCACCTTCAGGGACCAATATGAGACTGCTGGTATCAGAACACTGCTCCCAACTACAGTGCTGTACGTCCTTACTGGCGCCCCGGGCTATATAGTCAACCAACTTGACGTGATGCTGGAAAGTGTAACAGGTCAATGACCCGATACACCTTCCAGCAACAATATGTTGACATACATCATACCTGTATAGTGCCTTCCCAATTACCTCTTACCTGTGTCAATGAACAATCATCTTCCACACAGCTGGTGGCTCTCCTCTCTTGGATATATGCTGCAAATGCCATTTATCTATTAGGAATAATTTGTTCCTGATTCAATCTTCTACCTAGTATATAGCAGATATATACCACTATACAATACTTGGTCAACAAATCAACATTATCAAAATAAATCTATTAACACAACACAATACCAGACATCTGGAAGCATGGGTGTCATCGTTACATTCTCCAAACCCAACAAAGACTCCACGCTACCCTCCTCACACTCCTTTGCACCCCCTCCAAAGTCTCGTACTACAACTGACCACACACGCCCTACACCTAACTCAAACATAACATTGCTTCAGTCCACAGACCCTCTTCTTACAGGACTTACACAAAGAGCTTTTAACGGCATCAACTCAGCTAGACCACCACAAAGGACACTACTTGCCACACTCTATATTAGTAAAGCCTCGGATGCCATCCCCCGCCACAGCCTAACAAACAAAATCTAAAACACAAACATGCACAACAATACAAAAAGGTGGATGGCCAACTACCTAGCAGGCAGATATACACATGTATAATTTGCCGGTCAGTCATCTAACATCAGAAGCTTCACAAATGGAGTCCCGCAAGGATTCGTCTTGTCACACTCACTCTTCAAACTAATACATGCATCATCTACCCACACCCCACGCACTACAAATAAATATAGCTTCCTACGCAGACAACATAACACTTAAATTTACACAAGACTCAGACACAGCAACACGTCTCCTTCAACCCAGTCTCAACACCTACATGGCTGGTGCACTACAGGCTCAAATTAGCCCCATCCAAATCCACAGCAACCCTCCTCACAAGCTGGACAGCCAAATACAGAAATGCCTGCCTCACCATAAACAACACCTCCTTAACACACACACACACACACAAAATTGAGAGGGTACAGAGAGCAGCTATGAGGATGATCCCAGGTTTGGAAAATTTGGAATACCAAGAGAGGCTCGAGAGATTGAATCTACCTACACTGGAACAGAGAAGGAAACGAGGACAGCAAATTCAGATATACAAATGTGTTAGAGGTACAGTATTGACAAAATCGACCAAGAAAACTTCATAGAGAGGGATGGAGGTGAGAGAACAAGAAGTCACAGCTACAAACTGAAAGTGCCTAATAGTAAATCTGATCTGAAAAGTAAAAGATTTCCTACCAACTCGATTAGTGGGTGGAACAAATTGCCAGCCGAAGTAGTGTCTGCACCATCAGTGCATAGTTTCAAAGCACGGTATGACAAACATATCTTAGGAGGCGGGAATTAACAAGCATGCTCGCTCCCGCAAATACAACTAGTGTAAGTACAAATCTTAGTGTAACATATGATACTTTAATGACATTTAAATAACATATCACACACATAAAAAACAAACAGACACCCAGACTTAACACCCTCAGGTCACTTGCCCACACAAAATTTGGACACAACAAAGACACTACCACCACAGTATACAAACAATGTATAAGATCAGTGAAGGAATATGCAAGCCCTGCCTGGACTTCTAATCTAGCTGAAACACATCGCAAGACCTTACATACCATGCACAACAAATCCCTAAAAATCATCACAGGTTGCACAGCTACTACACCTACATCAAGAAGCCAAAATCCCTAAAGTCAAAGACCACCTGGACAGCACTCAATTCCTAGCTGCAGCTTCCACAAACAACACCATCCACTACACTACATGGCAGCACACCCACATACACCAAGAAACATCAAAACAACACCCAGCACACTGTATCACACACAAATACTGCACTGTCATCTCTCCCACCCTGTCTACCCCAAACCAGCTTCAAGAAACACATCCATACTCGTATCACTCGCTGTTCCATCCAGTCACAAGACAACATGCACCTGAATGCACAACCTCCCGAAATCCATCCTTCTGAGTCCTCCCTTCCTCGCGAGGACAGAATTTACCTGGCCAGACTGAGATGTGTGCACCATCCAGCTCTTCTAAGCTATCAGAAGAGGCTGGATGACTCCGTCGGTGACACCTGTCCAGGATGTAACACAGCACCCCAAACTATTAAACACATCATAGAAGATTGAATTCCACACAATCACTTACGCCAACAACATAATCTAGCTCAGTGGTCTGGTTAATATGCTCTACATAACTAACTCCTTGAGAGCCCTGTGGGAAAGCCCGATCTCAGCCATGGCCTTCCTTAGGGACTCAGGGGTGTTCGGCCAGGCAGCCTAGGGAACGACGACAAAAACAACTTGGTTAATTCAACCGCTCCATAGTACATTACAAACCCAAAGATCACTTGCGAGTTCCACTAGACTGCTAAATATACCCAGTAATGTATATACTAATTATTTACTTTATACCCAGTTCACACAACTTGTGCAGATATATCTCATCATCAGTTTCTCAATAAAAATAAATTTGAAGGATTTTTATTGATCCGTTTAAATCCCAGTGGCTTTTATGTCATCTGTAAATGTATATCATAAGGCTTCTGGACAAACCCAATAGGACCCAGCAGCTTTTGATCTCTGTCCCTATTACTGTACCTTTGAATTAAACTTTGTAGCAATCAGTGTTCACCTTTTATTTGGGCTAAAAACCAAACCGTTTGCTTTAAATTGCCAAGCAAGAATCAAACCTAATTCTGTTGGTTCAGTATTATTCCAAAAGACCCGTTAGTTAATAACTTTAACCCATTCATTCTAATACACTAATACCCCTTTAACTTATTCAATATGTTTTCTTTCTTTTTTCATAAAAAAGGCCAAATACCACCTAGGTGAACTGGCCTACCAGGCAAAGTTACTTGGTTAAAAAGGATCACTGTGATTAAATGGGATGAAAAATAATACTAATTTACACTGTCAAATTTTCAATGTGGTAATGTATTCTGTATTATTTAGGTCACTACCAGATGATTCGTAACCCCTGGATCCCGGGGAACGTCCAAGTTTTTAGGCCTTTTTTAAGGAGAGGGGCTGGTTTTCTGGACCACTTTCTCCTTCAAGTTTAGCTCCATTACTTTTCAGATGTTAAGATGTTTGCCCCATTAGTTAGTTGATTTTAAGACCTTTCGCCCCATTTCGTCGTCAATATTTAGACCTTTCGTGCTATTTAGGTGTCAATTTTTTTCCCTGGCGAACAATAGTGAGCCTGTAATGTTGGAAGAACCGGCCTTTGGCCGGAAAAAATTTCTACTGAAAAATATACAAATTAATCTAAAAGGGGGATCTAATGGATGTTTTTTTTTAATTTGATGGATGTCTATCGAGGAAACCAAGAAATAAATGAAAAAATGAACTCATAGACCAAAAAAACGGCCTATCTCCCCTTAAGCCTTGAGTGGCATCTGGAGGGGCAGAGACTCGCTTTAGTATAAGTTTGTTTAAAGTCTACGGACGCATTCCTTGACGTTCTCGTGACTTTCACCCAAACCAGGAGCCCATTATGCTTTATTCATCATTAAATATTATTATTTTATTTTTATTTTTTTTAACTCATAGCCACAGGAATATGAAGAAAGCTAGAGGGAATGTTTGATGTCTTTTACAGAAAGGATACCAATCATACCATGCATATTATAAGCTACCTAAAGTTTTCTATCCCTTTCCTTTAGAGATGAAATGGGTTCAAAACTACGAAACACGCAAATTATACCCGGGGCACTTAGGTAAAAACATAAGAAAGGACTCTCATTTGATGAAAATATGATAAATAAACTCTTCAGGTATATGATGAACACATGAAAATGCTATTTTTATTTACAATGTACAATACAAAAGCTACACCAATCTTCTGCAAGGTCCTATGAAATTATCATATACTATACACAAAAGAGTAAATCTGAAAAACTCCCATGATTGTGATGCAAGAAATTCCTCACTGTTATGCATATTGTCTATATTTACTAAGCCCATTTCATAGAATCTTTATAAATCCATCTTTTCTTAATTAGGAGAGAGAGAGAGAGAGAGAGAGAGAGAGAGAGAGAGAGAGAGAGAGAGAGAGAGAGAGAGAGAGAGAGAGAGAGAGAGAGAGAGAGAGAGAGAGAGAGAGAGAGAGAGAGAGAGAGAGAGAGAGAGAGGGGGGGGGGGGGGGGGGAGGGGGGGTTAAGATTAAAATTTCCGTAACTTCAGTAACTTCTGCAGACACAAGGGGTAACATATCAAGTTAAACATTGTTTAACCTTTCACAACATCCACACACCTACTATCAATCTCTTTGTATACATATTCATACAAAATAGCTTTGTTGTGCCTTCAAACTCTAAGAATATAAATATAAACATACAGTAGGCTACATTTTCATTCTCTAAAAATCAATACAAATTACAAAGAATCAGCTTTGCTTATTCCATGTACTGTATTTTCACTGTCTGCATATGAAATCAATCCCTCATAAAAATAAAGCCAGTTTACCTTTGTGCTCTGCTTTTTGTCAAGATGATAAGTACTGTACTGTATATAGAATATTTATAAGACGATTGGAGCAAAGTGATACAGTATACAGTACATAAAAGTTACCCAAACTAAAATAAAGATAAATAATACCTGGTACTTTTATCATGTATGTATGCATGTAACTATGTATGTATGTATGCATGCATACTCAGGCACATGCCCCACAACTGGGCGATACTCGAGACAGAGCCCGAACAGGGATTAAAAAGAAAAAAAGAAAAAAACACACACCTAGGTCACCCATGAAAAGACCCAGAGACTCAGGTTTATTTTGGGGTCCCCAGCTAAGACACCCAGGTCCCAGACCTCCCGGAGAGGCTCGGTCTCAGCAGGCAGACACGCAGTAGAGCTTTAGCACCACAATGCCAACCCACCTTACTTCCAGGCATGGCCCTTCACAAGATAGACCGGCTCCCCGGGCCAGGCGCCTGACGGACTATTATCTAGTCCAACTGGCACCTGGCCCCCTCTCCCTATGACCGCATTATCACTCATCTATTCACAGCATTCTCCATTCATTCCTATTCATTACCACTTCTCTTTAGAGTGCAAACAGCCTCGAGGGGTCGCCATATCTGTTGTTGCTCGACTTCCTTTGTACTCCTCAGTATCTAACAGGCCTCAAGAAAGAAAGTACAGAGATCGACATTGTCCCGCAATAGTCCTCTCCTGCCAGTCAGTCCCAACTTCCGCCAGGCCTCCACTACAATAAACAATTCTTTTGAAAGGTAGGTGTACTTTACTACATCCCTCCCTCCCTGCTTACCTACCAACCAACATGCCTGCCTGCCTATCTACCTAACCAACACCACCTCTATCTCCCTGCTTACCTACCTATCTATCTACCAACGAACCTGCCTGCCTGCCTTGTCACTCTTACATCGGGTAAGACACAAAGAAAACCCTAGTAATAACTTTATATGTACAGTACCTTCTTATTGATATTAATTTCTTTAAAAATAAATAAAAATAAAACACACACACACAAGCAACGAGGTTCGGACAAAGGCGAAGCCATTGCGGGGCATATTGCTTGTATCTATTCATTGGCAGAGGCCTACATAATCATAAATACCTATCACCCAGTTGTTTGATAATTTAAGGCACCAAAATGGTGTCAAAGAACAAAACAAAAATAAAGGGCGATCTCTCATTCTATTGGATCTCTAGTGCATGCAGTTCTTGCTTAAATTCTTTATTATCCCTGGATAAAGTGTAACACTGAGAGCTGATTGAACGGTTCAAGTGAAGTACAATATTTTCCCAATCATCTTGACAAAGGTCTAAGCATTCAATAAAATATCTAAGGTACGATAGCATTTTATCTTAAAGGGCCACTGACATTCATTTTTAAAATCAAATAGATGCAATGTGATATACAAATACCTGTGTTGTAAAATATAAAAAGCCATCTTTTATTCAATGCCAAGACTTATACAGTACAGTACAGTATACCTCAACAATAATGGATGAAAATATCAGTATTGGTAAATCAGACAACACTTCTATGTGACATACTAGCATTCATCTAATAAAATCTGATAACCAAAATAATGAATAAAGTCTATATTTCTAAATGGAAACATTTGTATTTCAACTTGTGAAGTAGTTTGGAAAAAAAAAAAAAAAAAAAAAAAAAAAACGTAGCGCGGTTGGTAGAGCATTTGCCTGCAAACCGTGAGGTTGACAGTTCAGGTCTCGGGCCAGCCAGTGCGTGTTATTGGCAGACGCCGGTGCTGTGGCAACTATTCACTGAAGTCCATGATTATCAGGGCATCCACCCTAGCCCAGCATTTGAGCAGGGAGTGCATGGCGGTAAAAACCGCATCAGATAATCTATTTACATGTTAATGATAAACTTTTCATATTAAGCTTGAGGTCGATTATTGCAGTTTCAAATGGTAAGAATGTGATTATGTAAGCAAAAGAGTGCAGAGGTCTGTGAATGCTTTTTTGTTTTTTAATTTCTTGGCATTTGGTGCTCTTTGCTCAGGAGGGACAAAGATAAAGTATTAAATAATATAAAAATTGGTATAATTCAGTATTCACTGATGATGTCATGACAGGTTGTTAGAACTAATGGTACATTTTGACCACAATTGTTTTACTTAACATAACATATGCTCAGCTGTAAGAGGCAGATACCGTATCCTAAAAGTTTGCATAAAACTTAGAGGAATTTGTGCGGTTACTTGTTCGATGTAAGTGGACCTTTAAGTCATAACATTCAAGGATTTTGTAGATATATAGCCAATAAAATCATATACAGTAGATTTGTCTACCATAGAGCAGATGGGAGTATGTACACGCTTAGATTAATATGCAGTATTCGATAATGCATAATATATCGTAGGCTTGTGCATAAACCATTATCTGTCTTGATAGCGTAATGCTTAATGTGCAGAATTTTGGTGTGATTTCCCTAGGGTTGAGTCCTTGGAGTACCACATGTATTCATTACTTTCATTGATTTCATTAGTAATAGTTAAGTTTATTTGTAAATTAATTGGTGGGTTGGTGAAGGCAAATTTGAATTTAATGTTTGGGATTTCTATTCCATAATTCCCAAATAAGCTTACACATCTTTTGTACTTCTGATGCAGTGGTATAACTCAAACTACAAAAAATAAAAGTATCGACTTTTTAATGTAGATCATTGTGCAGATAAAAATTATCTTAAGTCATCTAGACCTAGTACCAGTAAAGTACAAAATATATTAAATTCAAAACTTTACAAAGTGCAGTACAATTCATTGTTATTATTTCACCATTCAAACCAACACTACACCACTGCAAACCACTTAATTTCATCCACATAAAATAATTATTTTTTATTGTAATTATGAAAACCATTGAAATACCAGTACTGTATATATATATACTGAATGGATAGGAATTTTTTTTAGATACAGGTACAGTATAATAAATTATTAAATAATGACCACAATTCTTCATATTAGTAAAATACTATACAGTAACAGAAATAAATCACTCAACAACCAGTTCACATTCACATGTAAATAATAGCATGCCAGTAGCACTAAATTCAATAAACTCTGTTCTTCGAACATATTAAAAAATCTTACAAATGTATCACCTACTGTATTTGTCTAAGCAAATGTGGTACCAAATCAGAGTAGGGCTACAGAATAACATTAAATTTGGTCAATGTTCACAAGAGATACCGATACTTTTTTGTTTACTGAAAACACACTGTTATTAGCTACACCTGTTAATTATGAGTTTTTCACACCGAACACTGTGGAAAGGTCTTGTAACTTATGGTTCTTGCAAATTTGCTCTACCCCTTTCTCTTGCAGAATGCTGTAGGCAGACTTGGAGGAGCGGGCTAAAAGGCACATAAAGTCTTCCAGGGCACTCTTGAGCCCAGCGTCCATGCCCCCTTCACGGACCATAAGAAGGGTAGCCACTATGGTCTGTGGCCACTCACTCTCCAGGAGGAACTCACTCAACCAGGGTATGGTAGGGAGTAGCAGGCTTAGAGTATGCATCCCCAAAAACCATAGATCCATCAAATTTCCCCAGTGGTACTCATATTTTGATGAAACAACCAGAGTGGAGTAGTCCTGGCTCTCCTCCACATTATGAGCGTCCCAGAGGAAGCGCACGGTGGACTGGACGAACCTATAGATGGTGAAGTCAGTGCTTTTGACATTGGGGTGTTGGTGGCGCAGGATCATGAGCCCCAGAATGCAGAGGTTCCCACACAGCTTCAAGTGGCAAACTTCAGGAGGTATGTCCGGCACCTTGTTGAAGATGAATTTCAACAGTGAATAGTAGAATACATCTGTCTTGACTCGCTCTGGTTCCTGCACCACTATGTTCATAAAGATGTTGCTAATAGTTCCCATGGCTTCACTGGCAGAGTAGACTTTATCTGTCGAGATCTGGCAGTCATCCTCTTTAGCCTGGGGACCAAATACATCCTTGATATTGTTCCAGTGATAGGTGAAATAATCAAATAGAAGATTTTCCAGTTGAAGTTCCAGGAGTATAGTCCGTGGGATGTCCTCAGCCGTTAGGTGGCAGAGTCCGGGCAAGAGGAACCGTAAGATGTCCGGTAGTTTGTCCTTCCCATCATCTCGGCACGTTAATTTAGACTGGCACTTTTTCTTTGGCTTTTGCGTTTTCTTGTTATGATCAAAGTTATGTTTGCAAGTTTTTATTATGAAGGGTATTGTCTGGTACACTCCTTCCTTATTTGCTTCAGTTTCTTCAGCCAACCATGCACCCAAAACACGTATCGTTGCACATATGAACATGAGATTCTGTGGATTTTCTAGAAAAGCATCATCCACTGATGCATCTTTCAAAAAGGCAAGAATTGCAGTAAAGGCACCTTTGAGTGCAGCATACAACTGCTGCTTTTGTTTTTGTTCAAAATCAACAGCACCATTGACTAGAAAAATTATGGCAATTTCTAAAATTGAATAACAAGCAGTAGTTGGTGAAGCAAGAGCAACAGCTTCTTCAAAAGTTTTATCTTCTAAACTCATACGCACTTCAATACACGAGAGGTGGACCATCATGAGTAGCAGCTGTCTGCCTTTGGTCTTCCTGATGACTGCCACAGCTTCTGCCTCAATCTGTAGCACCCAGGGCACCCCAAGACTCTCCATGGCTGCCCCAGCCAATCGTAGCCCTCTTATTCTCTGCTCTTGACCCAGCTTGCTAAGTATTATATCCGACAGACCAATGTGCAAATTTTCTTTCCACTCTGGTTGACCTACTTCACCTGGAGGCTGTGGAAGGCTCTGCAACATGAATGTCAAGAAGTTGCACAGGTCAAATTTGCGTTCATCTTGATTGGCAGCGAATTCTCTTCCCATATGGTTCATAAGTTTTGTGAAGGCTTCTGGCTCATCCTCCCATGATCGTGGTCCTTCCTCCGACACCACCGCAATTATCACCTCAATAGCATCTTCAGAATGTATGCCCTCTGATGTATAAGCCTCCACCAGTGAACCTATGGCTTCAAAGTCTATTATAGCTTTCCTCCCACTTTTTTCAGATACAATGGTTTTGAGGCAGAGATAAGCATCTTTAATTAAGGTCAACTCTGTTTCGTGCAGCTCAGAGTTTGATATTATTTCAGTCAAGGTAGGAATGAGCTCATGCAAGGCTGGACTTCCCTGACAGCTTGATAGGAAGCAGGTAAGGACAGTGAGGGCGATAGATTTGAACATGTACGGCGGACATCCTTCAGGAACCTCCCTGGTCATCAACATGCGAGTTAGGAAAGGCAGCCCCACAGCATCCAGCAGGGCTTTCTTGCCATCCTCATCAAGTTGCTGTGCCTTAATCAACTTAGTGACCATGAGGAGAGCAGCAAACTTCTCTGTATCGGAACTAGCTCTCCTCAACATGACAAGAGCTCTATCAACGGGTCCCGCGAGAGAGAGCGGCGTGGTGGTGCCTGTCTCAGCGCGGCTCTCGCTGGCCTCAGAGTCCATGTGGTCCGAGGTGCTGTCGGCCATGGGACCCTCGGGGCTGGATGACTCATCCTCACCACAACTGGCCATACTGTATCTCCAAGTCTACCAACGGCCTACCATCAACTGAAAACAAATGGAAAGAGCTGTAGTTTGACAGAATTTTACTGTTGGCTCAATTTCCTTCATTCTTTCTTAGTAATGGATAAATCTTACTCCCATAAGTTACTCCTTGATCAATCCATCAAATAATTTGGACACAATACCTACGGTCCTTATTTATTATACATATTTGTTATACAATAAATACAATGGCTTAATGTCGGTTTCTATTGCATGCATTGTAAGCATTCCACAGTTGTAATATAATACAATAAAGTCTCGTCGCAACACCTTCCCATCATGTCATTACTTTGGCTTACGTTGGCATAGTGTTAACCGTGCTGCAGACTGAACTAAGTCCAACTGCAGCACCTGCACTATCTACAAACCACACCAGCCTCAACAGTTCTACAATAAGGCAGTACCATACCAAGACCATACTGTATATTAGGCAACTTGGACTTGAATAACAAAATCCTGCCACAACACTGCCCCACCATGTAAAACTGGCCGACTCTGATGTGATGCCAAACCACACCCAGGTAAGACTAATAAAGTCCCCTGTGGCACCTATCTGCACCCCACCAGCCTCGGCAGTGCCAATAGCAAGATTGATTGCATAGTGATGGCTGTTGATCCACAAGTCTACCGCCATCCCCCCTATTAGTCGCCTTGTATGACACGCAGTAGGATGAGGGGCATATTCTTTCTTTTTTCTCCACCTCCTGGGAAGTATTTCTTCACCTATCTTTTCTTTACTGAAAAGTAAAATTTCATAATACTGTACTTGTTTCTCATGCACAATAATTAAAGCACAATGACCTCCACACTAAACCATTGTTCTCAAACTATTTTATGTGGAATTCTACCACTCATATAAGCCTCTGATGCTGGCTCCAATCCTAATCAATACAGTGTCATTACTGGTAACTTTATGCCTCTTTAAAATCACAACTTGAGATGGTTCGGCCACATGGAACGTATGGAAAGCGAGAGAATGACTAAGAGGGTGTACGAGAGCGAGGTGGAAGGACACAGAGGGAGAGGTGCACCGAAGGAGAGGTGGAAAGATGGAGTGAGGAAGTACATGAACGAAGGCGGTGCTGGTTGGGGGGGAGGGGCGTCGACTGACTGGGGACAGAGGTGCATGGGGGCGGTTCGTTCGTGGCCACCCCTTCGGGGATCACGGCGTCAGGCAATAAAAAAAAGGCATTTCGGGTTCTGTGTTTCCAACTATATAATAAAGGCACTTTCCTTTCGAATACGGTACTCATTTAGATGTTTGGCAATGGGGTTCGTCAACTTATGGCCTACAGACTGTGACTCGGACCCTGACAACCCCACTCCAGGTTCATCTTCTCAATAAGGTATGGTAATGGTATGCCCGAATACTATCCTTGCCCTCATCTCCAATAACTCTTCAATATCAATTAAAAAAAAAAAAAAAAAAAAAAAAAAAAAAAAAAAAAAAAAATGGGGGCACGGTAAATGGTAAAAATTCACCAACAATTAGAAGACCTATTCTTTCATATAAAAAAAAAAATAAATAAAAAAAAAAAAAAAAAAGGATAGGCTGCAATAGGAATCTTCAGTGATACAGGATTGGGTAATTCTGCAGAACAACTCCTTTTATTATATTTTTTTATTTTTATATTGTAGGCTAATGGTTTGTAAGTGTGTATTTTATTGTTAGAAAGTGCGAACACTTTTTATTAGCATTTGCATTGGGGGCTTTGCCCCCCTCACCCCACCATGACATATTGTCATTATCATATATATTGTCAGCAGGGGGCAAATAACCGAAAACAAAAATCGCCCTCAAAATAGACGCGAAGTTAACCACGGTGATCGCCCTATGACGACCGTACGCCCGGAATCTAAATCCATCATCCCCCCTGCTGGCAATATAATTATATGATAATGAAAATAAGTCATGAGGGGTTGAAGGGGGCAAAGCCCTTCTTCAACCTATTATCGTATCCCACGGCAGTCAAAATACAGGAAAATGGTAAATCTAAAGGTAGGCTATACTACCCCTATTTTTTGTATTATTTACCTATCGAAACTGAGTCTTTTTTAGTCTTACCATATTCAGGAAGCCCTACTGATGTTCGAATTGTGGGAGTCGGGGGAAAGCAGCCCCGAAATTAACTAGGTTGTCATGTTAGATCAATGAAAATTGAAAAATGATTCGGCGAGGACGCGAGGTAGACACTCGCAGACCGCGACAGACGCCGCGTAACGTAAACAAACCAATCACCCGCCTCCTCTGATGGCAATATTGTCGTTAACTTAACCTAACAAACTAACCTAACCTGGCCCTAACCTGGCCCCTGGGGGCTGCCGCCAACAGACCCCAGCTGCTCTAAATAATGAGGAAAAACTCCATTTTATGTCACAAATTTTCCCATGGATTTTTTTTATTTTTCCCTGTTAGTTTTCATCAATATATAGTGTTTGGAAATAATTACAACCCTTGGAGAAACCGTTTTCCCCATTATACAACGATCTTAAGACATACCGCCCGATAGTGGGGAGGGCTATGAAGTACTGTACAGGGAAAATGAGGGGTTAAATGCGTAAAACGGCGATAAATACGTATTTTAGCAAAACTTGGCTCGGGTTTTAACCCTCCAGCCCCGGCTATGTATTCCATACCGAAACCCGGGTGTTTTGGCCGAAAAAAGTCTACGCCTAGGCTACCGTATCTTTGTTAATCTGACTGCTTCCGCATTCCTGCACATCCCGAAGCGTAGATGTGTTTCGTACCTGTAGAATGGCGTTAAGTAGAGCTCTCTAAGTCAACTGGTTCAGTTGTGATGATGATTTCATTGGAGATAACTTTATGGCCAAAACAGCCACTTTACACTACTTTTCGATACTTAACAATAACATACAGGCACACACGAACAAGCGACGCACTCCTTCTTGTGGCCGGAGATGCGGGGCGTCGGTCCAGCCGGCTGTTGTTTACATGCGTCGGACCGACGCCTCGCACACCAAGCTTACAGGCTTTGAGCTCATGGGTCTTTAACCCGGGAACTGCTGGGAGACTCTTAAGAGTTCCCCTGGCGGACTGCTGGGAGACTCTTAAGAGTGAGTGAAAAAAAAAATCAACTTTTGACATCGAAAAAAAAATATTTTGTTTATTTTTATTTTTTTATTTTTTTATTTTTTTTGGCCCCTGGGCCATGCAAAATCTCAGTCCTCTACCTCCCCTCCTTCCCCACTTTCCTCCTCTCCTTCAGTTATCACCTATTTTCCCTGTTATTCCCTTATTCTGAGGTATATTTTCGTGCTAACATTAGCGAGTTGCAAGCAGGGTGTTGTCATCACTGATGGCAAGCGAGTGCAAGAGAGAGAGAGAGAGAGTATCGATCGACTGTGTCTCAGTGGCCTTGGGGAAATTGGCGGGAAAGCAGCTTGCCTCACCCATACATTATACAACTCGCGGGCTATATCTCCGATTTTGACCATCCAAACGCTGTTTTCACTCGTTTTATTGTTGTTTCAGGTTAATACCTTTATAATCAACCCATAATAGGCGCATATGGATAAGTATTAATGCTATTAATGGTACAATGAATATTTTAGTGACGGAAACACCTCAAATACGTCAGCACAGGGGGACGTTTCCAATTACCCCCATGCGCACTTGATAGGTTAAGAGCCCTTCCGGGTAGCTCGGGTGTGTTTTTTATGGGCATTCAAGAGCCCTTCCGGGGCTGGAGGGTTAAGGTATTTCAAAGGCCTAAAACACAATATTTCGAATACCCGAGCCAAGTTTTGGCCAAAGCTGGCTCGGATTTTGCGAGTTTGTAGACAAACAATTTACAGTAACCTCATTTAGAAATTTGGCTCAGGTTTCCCGAAATTACAAAGCCATAAAACCAGAATTTTGGAAAACCCGAGCCAAGTTTTGGCAAAACTTGGCTCGGATTTTACGAGTTTTAAGAGTAAACAAATTACAGTAACCTAATTTAGAATTTTGGCTCATGTTTCCCTAAATTGCAAACCCCAACAAGCATAATTTTGGAAAACCCGAGCCAATTTTTGGCAAAACTTGGATCGTATTTTGAGAACCGAAAAAGACTAACGAAATGTCGGAAATCGGCTCATGATTTCCCTAATTGCAAAGCCAAATAACCAGATTGATAAAAAACGTAGCACTTATTTAAATCATAAATATCCAGTAACATAGACCTAGTACATTGGATACAAGCCTAATCCACACCCAACGCCTACAATGTGTCCGTAGTACCTAGTAGGCCTACATGGGATACAACACGAACCCTTACCGGTGCCATGGCGGTTGGGCCGCCGCCCATTTAGTATTCAGGCGTATCTGTAAATACTACCGCAACTACGAATCTTGTTTCTGAGACCTAGTATATTAACCTAACCAAACAACCCAACCTAACCTAACCTAACCTAGACCCAGTACGTGGGATACTAAACTAGCCCTTGCATGCCAGGTACAGCGGATTCATAGTACTCAGTACGTGGCATACTAAACTAGCCCTTGCATGCCAGGTACAGCGGATTCATAGTACTCAGTACGTGGCATACTAAACTAGCCCTTGCATGCCAGGTACAGCGGATTCATAGTACTCAGTACGTGGCATACTAAACTAGCCCTTGCATGCCAGGTACAGCGGATTCATAGTAGGCTACTCAGTACGTGGCATACTAAACTAGCCCTTGCATGCCAGATAGAGCGGATTCATAGTACTGTACTCAGTATGTGGCATACTAAACTAGCCCTTGCATGCCAGGTACAGTGGATTTATAGTAGGCTACCCAGTACGTGGCATACTAAACTAGCCCTTGCATACCAGGTAGAGCGGATTCATAGTACAGTAGGCTACCCAGTACGTGGCATACTAAACTAGCCCTTGCATTCCAGGTTGAGCGGATTCATAGTATACATGTACTCAGTACGTGGCATACTAAACTAGCCCTTGCATGCCAGGTACAGTGGATTCATAGTACTCAGTACGGGGTCAAAGTACATAACCAGGTCAAAGTGCCGGCTGCGAAACGTCTAACGGGTTGGATTCTGCGTACTTTTAAAACACGCGGTGAATTACCTATGATAACGCTCTTCAAATCTCTAGTGCTACCGCGGCTTGAATACTGTAGCGTATTAACATCCCCATACAAAGCAGGCGAAATAAATGACGTAGAGAGTGTACAAAGAAATTTCACTTCGCATATAAGTTCGATAAAACATCTACACTATTGGGAGCGTTTAAGAGCACTGAATCTGTACTCACTGGAACGTAGAAGAGAACGTTACCTAATAATATACACGTGGAAAATCGCAGAGGGTTTAGTACCAAACCTACATACTCCGATAGTCATGAAATTCAGCGATAGGAGAGGCTGGGAATGCGAAATCCCCCGGATGAATAACAGGGGTGCTATGGGCTCTCTGCGAGAGGGCTGGTTATCACACAGAGGCCCACGTCTCTTCAACAAACTCCCACGGCGAGTAAGAGACATGAGGGACATCTCGTTAGACAACTTCAAGAGAGCGCTAGATGTCGAACTGCAAAAAGTGCCAGACGAGCCCATCCTCGCAAGGGAGCGAGCTGTCGCTTCAAACAGTCTACTGCACCAAATCACCACCTATAACGAGGGGCGTCGCGCTCCTTGGTGCCGCTAGAAGAGTGGCGAACACATCATAAGGTATCATGCATAAGGTAAGGTAAGGTGGTATTTATTACCCATTAATTTCCGGAAGTTTAAACCTATGCGTAAAAATCTTACCCCTTACACGTCACATCAGTAGTCAAGCACCCATGTTCTAAATGGCGTGTGTACGAATCGGGGGTTAACTGCACCACTACTACCCGAATCGGTACCGTCTATAGGAAGGTATTGACAATCATTTTACGAAAAAATTCCATTTTAGTACCATATATTTTTATTAGGTTTTGCCGAGGGTTGAAACTAATTTTAATACTGTATGATGCTTAGAGCATAGCCTATAGATTCCATAGGCAAATGGATTTTTGAGCACAGACTAAACCAAATGTTCACTACTGTATTTACATAGCTGGTCATTAACCTAACCTAACCTGGGCATCCTGGGGGCTACTGCCCCCAGACCCCCGCTGGTCTTGGGTTGAAAAGTGATAAAAAACACATATCTCTTACCTCATTATTCAAAGTTTTGTATTTGGTTTAATATACACTTCCCAGGTCATTTGAACAGTTCTATTGCTTCTATATATCATATAATACACCATAGAATACATTTTTAATAACTAGAAAAAGAGGGGAAAAATGTTATTTTAATACCACAAATTTTCCGAGTGTTTTTTATAAAACAAATTGGTCATTTGCATCAATATATAGTGTTTGTAATTAATTAGAAATCTCGGGAAAACCTATTTTCCCCATTAGGCCTATCGATCGATGTTGAGACACGCTCGCTCCCCGATAGTGATTTGAAAAGACATTAGCCTAACCTAACAACCTTACCTAACCTAACCTAGTATTATGGGTGGGGGCTGCTGCCCCCACACCCCCGCTGGTTGAGTACCCTTAATAAAAAATAAAAAATTGGCTGTCGATTATACGAAGGTGAAAGAAAGGTCGATGAAGTCTATGGTGTTTACTCTGCAATCTTCAGCTTGATTGTACATTGATAACGGGAAAGTACCGTATTGACAACCTTGTTACGAAAATTTAAATTTTAGTACCATACTTTTATATTAGTTTTTCCGAGGGTTTAACACATTTTCATATGATCTTTAGAGCTATCGATAACTGGAAGTACCGTATTGACAACCTTGTTACGAAAAAGACATTTTAGTACCATACTTTGTTATTAGGTTTTGCCGAGGGTTAAAACAAATTTTGGAAAAACTCCATTTATTGGTCACCAATTTTCCCATGGATTTTTTTATTTTTCCCTGTTAGTTTTCATCAATATATAGTGTTTAGAAATAATTAGAACCCTCGGCGAAACCGTTTTCCCCATTATACAACGATCTTAAGACACGCCGCCCGATAGTGGGGAGGGCTATGAAGTACAGGGAAAATGAGGGGTTAAATGCGTAAAACGGCGATACAAACGTATTCAAGCAAAACTTGGCTCGGGTTTGAAGGTATTTCAAAGGCCTAAAACCCAATTTTTCGAAAACCCGAGCCAAGTTTTGGCCAAAGCTGGCTCGGATTTTGCGAGTTTTTAGACAACAAAATGACAGTAACCTCATTTAGAAATTTGGCTCAGGTTTCCCGAAATTGCAAACCCATAAAACCCGAGCCAGCTTTTGGCCAAAGCTGGCTCGGATTTTGCGAGTTTGTAGACAAACAAATGACAGTAACCTCATTTAGAAATTTGGCTCAGGTTTCCCGAAATTGCAAAGCCATAAAACCCGAATTTTGGAAAACCCGAGCCAAGTTTTGGGAAAAGTTGGCTCTGATTTTGCGAGTTTTAAGAGTAAACAAATTACACTAACCTAATTTCGATTTTTGGCTCATGTTAAGCTATCAGTGTTTACAAGCCTATACCCCTTTGAAAGGACATTAGCCTAACCTAACAACCTTACCTAACCTATCCTAGTATTATGGGTGGGGGCTGCCGCCCCCACAGATTTGACAGATTGTTTGTGTATTTGTCTGTGAAAAGGGGGTAATTGTTTAGTGTATGGCCTGCTAAAGAAAATGGATTTTTGAGCACAGACTAAACCAAATGTTCACTACTGTATTTACATAGCTGGTCATTAACCTAACCTAACCTAACCTAACCTAACCTAACCTAAGGTAACCTGGGCATCCTGGGGGCTGCTGCCCCAGACCCCCGTTGGTCTTGGGATGAAAAGTGATAAAAAACACGTATCTCTTACCCCATTATTCAAAGATTTGTATTTGGTTTAATATACACTTCCCAGGTCATTTGAACAGTTCTATTGCTTCTATATATCATATAATACACCATAGAATACGTTTTTAATAACTAGAAAAAAAAAGAGGACTACAATTAAGGAAATACCTTAAAACACGAGCCAAGTTTTGCTTAAATAATTTTGTTTTCGCCGTTTTTAAACCCGCGAAAGTATGAAAGCCTAATTGCATACCTTATTGAGATGTAGAGGGAGTAGGTGGGGAAGAGATGCGTCCACGTTTTCGACGAGGAGTTACGACGAGTAGTGGTTTTATTTAAAAACCAATAATGACCGCATCGCCACTGGTCTGCTGGTTCATAATAGTAACATTCGTTTGAGCAGAGTTTGCAGGAAACAGAGGTAGGCAAACAACCATGGTCAGTAAAAACCTTAAGGGCTGCACTATTGTTCCTTGTAGTGTCAATA
This sequence comes from Paralithodes platypus, assembly GCA_032716605.1. NCBI lineage: Eukaryota > Metazoa > Arthropoda > Malacostraca > Decapoda > Lithodidae > Paralithodes > Paralithodes platypus. Next base: position 3,616,364 of record CM064562.1, on the reverse strand, counting down.
ATCACTGAATGTGGGGGGGGTGAACAACCATTACAAGCGGCGTCCATGACTAAAGTGAGGAGAGACTTAAATGAAGGTGTGTATCTGTGATTGGTTCAGTGCAATGACGTAATCAAGGTCAATACACTCACCTGATAGGTTGCTGGTTGTATGCGTGACGGAATCTATGAGTTTAATGACGTGGTCAGATAATAAAACCAATAAGAATCCAGAAGTGTTTCGTGACGTATTGCGCAGGAGTTAGGAAATGAAACTCAGTATTTCCAATGAGGATTGGCAGATGGCGTGATAGTATTACAAAAGTTGAAGGGTAGAGCTCTCCAGTTCACGAAAAAATGGCGTCGCTGAAAGCCGCGCCGTCTATAAGAGAGTATTGACAACCGTTTTAAGGTAGGTAGACATGTTGTTACCGGTTTTTTTAATAGGTTTTGCCGAGGGTTGAAACTAATTTTAATATGATGCTTAGAGCATATAGATTCCATATCTGTCTTCAAATATGTCAAAATAATTGGTGACCAATAAATGGAGTTATACTCAAATTTTCTTATGATCTTTAAAGCATATAGCCTAGATTAAATATCTATCTTCAAATATATCAACAAAATTCGTGGTATTAAAATAACATTGAACCAAAAGAGGACTTCGATTAAACAATTAGGCTACGCCGCTACGGGTTTTTAATACTTCAATGTAGGCCTATCTATTTCAAGTCAAATAGGTTTAATAGGCTAGGCTATACATTTCCGAGGATCATCAAACCATACTAAGTCTAGGCTAGGCCTACTACAAATAATATTGACCTAGCCTATTAGGAGCAACAGCATAGTGACAAAACAAGGGTAGTGAAGGTGTAGGTTTACGCTATCTAAATCCATATTGGTTGCCTAGCCTATTATCCTACAGCCTGGGCAGCTGGGCTATCTGGCTAGCCTATATGCCTAGGCTACTAAAACTCTCAATATTGACGACAGAAAATGTATGCAGATTAACCAAATCAAATCAACTAGACTATTCCCCCCCCCCCCTTTTAATTACCTGATGGCAAGAGGCACAGTCAGCTTCAGTGGTGAGTATTAAGGTGTTGTCCAGGTCGAAGAGAATAGTGGTGATGTCTCTACGACCTCCCTCATCAACAGGACTACCAGACATCACAATCGCAAGCAAACGAATCAGGATAGACGAGAGTAAACTTGAATAGGCTATGGCACTGCTCACGGGGAAGTCTCCAATCTGTGTGAGGGAGGAATGTTACATCACTGGTAAGTTTGCGTGGGAAGGTTACTTGCGTCATAGGCTACCCTCTTTGTGCACCATTCCACATTAGTAAACCGGAAATGTAAAGTCATGGCTCCTTTAATATATAAGCTATAACCTATAAGTACAGTACAATCTGATAAGAGATAGATAGGCTAACCACATAATTTTAGAGGATCGAGGTGGTATATTCCGTATATTCGTACGTCTGACAACTGACAAGCCCCAAAATAATATTCAGTAGGCCTAAACAAAGCATTTTTAATTCCTATTTTATCTTACCCCACATTAACTAGCCTTCAATATGCACTTCATGACATCAGTGAATATTGATTACATGACACTGACCAATTAAATGTAAAAAATATGAAATATATTATGGTCAAACCGGTCGGGTGGTCAGCCTTGCAGTTATCAGATGATCAAACCCCAAGGTCATATGAGGCCCTCATGATCATACCTGAGGAAGTAATGAAGATACTGGACAATTGTCAGCTATGCGGCGACAATTTGTTGAACGTGGAGGCCACAAAAACACTTCTGCCTCAGCCTAATGTGTGTGTGCGTAGCATATGTGAACCAACGTTCGTGCGTGTGGATGACTGGATGTCACTGATGTCGTTTGGAAGTTATAAACCCCGTTACTGCGCACTTATTATTAGGATTTTAGGAAACTTCCGCGAAGCTCAAGAATATATTTGTATAGGCATTATAGATTTCTTTATTTTCTAAATGTTACATTTATTTACACGAGTTTCTCATGCGATTATCTTTATAATATTCTCTGCACCCATATGTTGCTTCTTTAACCCGGGAAAGGCGAACTACCTTATAAGAGATTTGGTGGGCAAAGACGGTCCTCATAAGAGCCAAGGCCTAAAACAAACAAAAAAATCAAAACACCCCACTAGCACTCAAAGCAAAGCAATATGTGATTAGGGGAGAGAATTCCCCTCCATTACTTGCTACCATCACCTACTACTCCTACATGTGTCCCCCCCCCCCTCAATTATCAGCTATTTTTCCTCTTTTTGGGTAATTTTTGGTGCGAATTTCCCTCACACGGTCTCTTTAACACGAGTGAGGCAGCTAGAGATCCTTGCAACACAGAGACTTATATCAGAGGTCAGTGTCGCTCAAGACCTCGGGAAGGGATCGAGCATATATGCCGCCCCGGCTCTCGCCTCATGATACGACCGAGCGGCAATATTACGTCTTTTTCACCACCCAAATGCTATTCCCACTTATTTTATTGCTCTTAAATTTGAATATCTTCATATTAAGTGTAAAATAGGCGCATATGGATAAGTTTAATGTTATTTATGGTAAATATGAAGATATTCGTGAGGAAAGAACCAAAATACCTTCGCCTGGCGGGACATTTCAAATACCATAGCTCCGCGCTTCCCGGATTAACCAGGAAAAAGCGATAGGCCTCACGGAAGTGTCTGTATAGCGGATGCGATAGGCCTCACAGAAGAAAGCCAATGAAAAAAAAAAAAAAAAAAAACTCAAATGGAAGCAATGTGATTAGCTTGCATATCCACTCTCTAGTACTGTATAGGCTATTAATTCCTTCCTCTCCACAATGTGCCCCCTCCCCCCTCCTCAATTATCGGCTATTTCTTCTCTTCTATTTGTCATTCCTCCCTTATTTCTGTGCGGAAATTCGAAATATGGCAAGTCCTTCACACCCCCTCCTTCCTCTCACATGCGAGAGATACGAGACACCGGGTACTCCAGAGACCTTGCAGAGGTAGCATATGTTGCTCTCTCTCTCTCTTGCCTCCATCCACCCCATCCCGCTATAAATACATTCTTTCAATAAATATTTGCTTTTTACACCTATTTTCTGGTCTTCACTCTTCACATGTTAATCATATATGTAAAATATATGCACATGGAGCAAAAATAATGCTTCATATAGTAAATATAACAAATTCTGTCAAATCGAAGGTAATTTTTTGCATACGCAGGCTTTTCAAAAACATAAATTGCCGGCCCAGAATACGACCGGGCGGCGAAAATATACGTTTTCCACCACCCAATCGCTCTTTTTATCATTTCAATGTTCATATGTTCATCATATAAAAAATATAAACGCACATGGAGAAGAAATACTGTAATGCTGTATAACAGTGTATATGCTAAATATAACAAATTCTGTCGGAATCGAAGGTAATAAATTCACATACAACTACGTACGTTTGTCAACACCATATTCACGCTCTCCTTGGGAATTATTTGAGGCGATTATTAACATATACACTGGTTCCCCGGGCCAGGAGCCTGGCGGACGATTATCTAGCCCTACCCACTTTTCCAACGACTGCTTTAACACTCATCTATTCACAAGTATTCTTCATTCATTCCTATTTATTACCACTTCTCTTGCCTGTTCTACAGTCATCTTTCTATCTTCCAACACTTGCACTACACAATCTCTCAATCTCAACAGAGGTTCTCCTACCCCTCTACCTCCCCTTGTATCAGACTCATACAGGTATACTCTCATTGTAAGCCTTTCATCTCCCATTTGCTCAACATTTCCATACCAGCATAGCACCCTTTTGTCCACTCTGGCTGACAAAGTTCCTGCTGTCCCTACCAAAACATTAATAAATATTATGACAAAAGCGTATATACAAATTCTTCACTCATCTTTCGTGTGCTGGGCCAACGTATGTTATTTACAACTTACCTTATCAGAACGTAAAGTCTATTTCATATATATTTGTGTACTTATCGCTCGCATGCTTATCCCTATCTATCTATCTCCTGTATCTACCTATCTCCTTTATTTATTAACGGGCATTGCAAGGCCCGTTGTGTACCGAGCTCTTGAGCTGAGTGAGCTCACCTTACCTCATGCAGATAGGTAGCCTGATGGCATCTGGTTACCCTGATAGATTCTTGGTAGCACAGGGAATACAAAGAAATACTTCCCCTCATATGATGTGACCTGCTGCACACCACACAAAGGTACTCGCTGTGTGGGTGTTAAAAAGAGCTTCAAAGTAAGTTTGACTTTGATATACAGTAAAAAAAAAAAAAAAATGTAAACAAATGAGAGCGATTGGAATAAAATGCAAAACTAACATGTATTGTCTTACATGCTTTCTTGTTTAAACTAGGTAATTTATCTTGTTTTGACTTAGGTATGATTACAAACCTTGATTTCGCTAGTGGGAAAGTGAAAGCTGAAACAAATTACCCTTTGGATAGAAATCCTTTGTTGTTGAAAATAGGGAAAGAAGTTTTTGACTGTTTTCAACATAAACAATTTCTTGCTTGTCTCCGAGGCAGATTCCACTAACTTTCATCAATTTCTTCCAAGGAAGAGGCAATTGGAGTAGCCTAGATTGTGAGGATAAGTGATGGATATTTTTTGTTTTCAATTATAATGTAAAACTTGCAAAATAAACAAACCAAAATGTATACGAACACAGTAAAAAGACAATCATCATCATCATCATCTCCGACGCCTTGCTTCCCCCTGGGAAACCCCCACTAGAGGATGGCCATGACAGAAACTTCTCCAAGCTACTTTGTCAAGACATGCCTCCTTTGCCCGTGCCACAATGCCCCTTCCACTACGTGGAAGTTTTTCTTCAATATATTTTTCCACTTTCTTTTCCCATACCATAGGTGGTCTTCCACTACTAGCGGTTCCACTCACCCGACTCCCATATATCTTTCTTGGCATTCTGTCTTCATCCATTCTCTGAACATGACCATACCACCTCAAAGTACTTCTCTTTATCCACTCAACCACACCACAATCAATGCCCAAAGCCTGCTCTTCCATTCCAAAGGACTCGTACACTTCCCTATTACTTGGCCCATCTAGCCTATTCATGCCAGCTGCCATTCTGAAAAAGCTCATCTCCACAGCTCTTAGTTTGAAGAGGTCCTCGTCACTTGCCGTCCATGTCTCGCTTCCATACGAGAGTGTTGGGAGCAGCACACTGTTTCTCAGTGACTTTTTGACTTCCTGGCTAACCATTCTTCCTTTGAGAATACTATCAAGTTCTCCAATAACTTTTCTCCCTTTTATCTCACTCTCCATTTTACCATATTATTATTATTAAAATAGGGATTCGCACCAAGCCTAAAAAGACTATGTGGCACCAAAAGAAACTTTGTGGGAGAAAACAAAAAAACATCGGTGTTGTGGGGCTGGGCGCAATACGGAGTAGAGGAGAAGAAGACTAGGAAACACTAATTAAAGAAGCTAAAGGAGACGGGTATGGAGGAGAAACCGCATAAGATGTGGGAGGGAGAAAGAGGGGGACTCTCCAAGCAGATCGGCTAAGACAAGGGGGCGATTAAGGGAGGATATGAAGGGGAATGCCTGCCGTCGGGCATTGGAGAAACGCGGACAGTCGATCAGGAGATGCTGGACAGACACTGGAATATGGCAGCAAGGACAGAGCGTGGGGACATCAAATGACCATGCGTGAGCCCAGTTTACCATATTTGCATAGTACAGCTCCCAAATACTTGAAACTTTCAACCTCTTCTACTACTTCATTTTTCAATTTTATTTTACAACTTTTCTTGTGTTCTTTCTTGATTCTATATTTTCCCTTAAAATCTATGGTTTCATGCATTCTTCTCTCAAACACCATTACCTTACATTTCCCTACATTGACCTTTAACTTTCTCTTTTCACATACCCTGTCAAAGTCAGTGACCACTCTCTGAAGTTCTTCAGCATTTTCCGCCAACAAGACTGCATCGTCCGTATATAGGCATGTTAAAATCTTCCATGTTCTTCCCTCTGATTCCAGTCTAGCTGCCACACCCATTGATACAGCCCTACATTCCCTAATCACTCCATCCATGTATATATTGAACAACCAAGCTGACAAAACTAAAAAAAAAAAAAAAATCAAAATCGCTGTGGAAACAACGCTCAAGTAAAATAATAATTTATAAATAAAAGAACACAATCCACCACATAGGGTGTACCCTACATTACATGAGCAAGTAACTTTCCATATTTTAGCTTTCCTAATTTTCTGATAAACTCAGCAAGCTTCCCATACCTCTATATTCTCTTAACTTGGATACATTTTGGGTGGATGTACAGTATTATGACAAGTGAAATTCACCTACAGTAATAAAATTACTACCCAGCAAGTCAGTTACCGATACCAGAGTATATACTAGAAACTGTTTGTAATCCTCCTATGACTTAAATTGCTTCAAACTCTGTGTGGCCAGGCATTTTAGCTCGAAAGTCCCTTGATTTTGGCTCTGTCACTCTTTCAACTATGGGGGAGGCACTCGCTACAGGCAGTTCTGCCTTTTGTCTCCCTCACTCACATAGAAAAAAAAAATTGTTCTTGCAAAGCTGCACTGGTTTACAGGTCAACACTATATGGGTGAGTGGATGATAGGCGTCACCCACTTATCACATCCATCTAAGTATACATGACAATTATTCAAGTAGTCCATCAACTTATTATGAATTGGTTTCAACACATCACCATTACACTAAAATGTTACATAAGGGGCAATGAAACATATTAGTTTATTTGCAAACTTTTAAAAAATATTATGAACTGCTGCACTTTATGCTGTTCCTAAGAGCATAAATCTCATCTGAAACTTAAGTTAACAAATGTATAACAACTGCAGCTACTAGTTATTTCTCATAAATGCTTGTTTACCCCCGTGGCTTTATAGAATCCTAGCACTAGTTCATAAATAATCAAAAGTATTGGTTTAATTTTTAATATTTAGATGAAATATTTCATATTTAATAGGAACTTATACACATGCATGAGAATCACATAACATATCGCCAACAATACAACAAATTTCCTGTAGTGATATATAAAAGTAAGTTTCTCCCCACCCAATTTATTCATAACTGAGAGGACTGTACTGTATTCGTCTACTGTGATAAGCCTACAAATCCTGAACCAAAACGGCTCATAACTTAAAAAGAACTTGAGCAATCAAGCCAATATTTATACCATTCAGAAAGAGTTCAACAGTAAATATGCATGGAAATTTGAAGTCTGTTTGCTCCAGTCCACCTTGAGTTAGAGAGGCTAGAGAACAATGTCTAGACTAAATCATACTGAATAAATTATAGGTTGATCACTGTTCCTTCAGCCATGTTCACTTTTACAGGACACACTCGGTTACAGTACACTCATGCTCAAAACTCACAATTTCAATTTTGGGGGTTATTTCTCATGTAAAAACTTTAAATTTCTTGTTAATTTTCCTGTATTCTTGTATTCACTCTAGTTTAAAACTAAATTGTCTTGGTTCAACACCCTGCACTCGGCCACTAAGATGGTCTGGGCTTGGATTTACTAACAATACTAAGTTACAATAAAAAAGTGAAGCAAGATAAGAAAGAATTAAAACATCAGGACAATTTGTTCGTACTCCCACACACTTCTAGTAACTTTCTGAGTGGAGTTAGTATTAGTTAGTTAATACAGCAAGGTTATCTCTTAACTGGAGTCACTTGAGGTAGTTTTAATTCCCTTGACTACGAGAAGTCTTTCCTAAAATGAAAACAATTGTGTAATGTTATCCAGAGTAGGATATAAATAACATCTGATTTTTGAAAGGGCTAAGTGATTCATGTGTCTGAAGTACTTAAGAATTATTATACTCTGTTCAACCTAATCAAGCAAGATATTGTAATTTCCCAATATTTTCTACTGAATTATACATTTATTTTAAAGAATTTAATATATCTTTCATAGGTGAGGATGCATCCACATTTTATGGCCAATGTTTTGATCAAAGAAAGGATCTTTCCTGGAAAATGTGTCAGGTTAATTAACCAGATATGGACAGTGTATATTATGAAATTGACTACAGTATAGGTATAAACCCTAGAGGTAGTAGTCTTTATTCTGCAATTAAGTACAGTATCAGGGCCGGTATTTATAAAGCACTTTTAGGCCTAAAAGTAGCTTTTAAAGATGGCACCAACTTTTAAAACTTAAAAGTTGGGCAACAAAAAAATTTAGCGGCTAAAAGTAGCTTTTAAACCCAGCGAAAACTAAAAGCTCCCCTTGGGACTGTTAGCGCTTAAAAGTTACTTTTAGAGGACGATGAAGATGATTGAATAACAAATCTGCCACCCCCTGCCAAGGAATGTTCATGTTAGAAAGATTAATTGGATTAATAGGCCTATAGCGAGTTAATCGAAGTACACCATTTAAACCATGAAGGAGACAGAGGAACAAAGCTCTTAACCCAGAGATGAACGTGTATAAGCCTAGTACCCTATGTTATTTGGCAAAGGTCAAAATGTAACTGAATGAGTAACTCATGGTGGTATGATTGTAGGTTAGATATTATCAAGTACAGTATGTTAGGTAACTCTTGATTCTATCCATATACCACCCCGCACATCATACTACTCAAAGGTGATCCACTGTGTGTTCTCCAACGAATAAGCTATATTAGAAAGTAACCTACCACCTTATATATCAACCTACTTTAAACATTTCGATTCATACTGTATATATGTCCGACTACATTTTTTTCCGCGGTCGGTCTCTCTATTTTTAGATGGGTAAATCCTCCTCCGCCCACAACCTCGACAGTTCCAGCGTCCTCGTTGACAAACGCCTATACTGTACTTGTTGGAAGAACACTAACAAATAGACCAAATTAAAGGAGTGTAGAAGGACTAAGATATAATATTCGATTGTCACAAGATAGGCCTATTTCATAACATCCGAGAACAAGTAGCCTATTTGCACCCTATTTTTTCGCAAATTACCGTAAACTGGGGTGATTTCGGACTGCGGTCATAACTTCGGACTTTGGCGATAATAAGTAATTAGCCATTGTCATTATATAATGGAAACACTTTTACCATACAAGTCCGAAGCTTTCCACTTTTCAAGAATACTTCGGACATCATTTAGGATAAGGATAAGGATATTATGGGGGATAATTTTAGGAGGCTTCCTGGATTACGGCACACGGCGCATTATCACTACACATCACTTGACCTAGTTAAATCTCTACAATGTGTTTACAGTCATGAGAAATTGTAAAAAACAAACTCGAAAAATGTCCGAAATTACCCCACTTTACGAATTGTGAAAACTCGCGAATTTGGCAACTATCTCAGATGCTGCCATACTGGAGTATGCAATTGTTTTGGTATGGTAAATATATTACCTTTCAATTTAGCAATATATAATAGATTTCACAATAACAAAATATTGAATAATTACCCTAATGTTTTATAGTAATTAGTATATGCAATTAGAAGCCTATACTTACCTATTAAACGTTATTCATCGATTGTAATCTTGCTAGATGTAGCGAACTAGCGGTTGTGGCAGCCTTCTTAACGCTTCCACTAAAAGCTGCTTTTAAATGTTTTATGAATAACTTTTAATGATTTTCTTTTAGTTAAAATTACTTTTAGGGAAATTTTTAAATTATTTTATAAATACCGGCCCAGGAAATTAGCTGCTATATGAAATTTCTTGCCTGGTTATGATAAACATAGCATCTGAGGCTACAGAGAAAATGAGTTCGGAGAAGTCAGAAATGTTAAGGGGAATAAATAGTGTCGGTGTCATTTATGAGAATGCATTGGTGTCTTTATGATAGTATTTGTGCATCAGTGTCTTATAATAGTTTTGGTGACATTTATGAGTGTGTTTGTTGTATGGTGTTGTTGTCCTCCCTGGCTGCTCTCCTGGCACAGCGTGGACATCGGGTCCACCGCTGAGCACACTCACTGTGGTACACACCCTGGCACACACCACACTGAAATAAATATATAGCATATTTCAAAATGCATAGAAGTAATGAACAAAGACTATACAGTACCTAACAATATAAACAACTACTTGGAGCATATTATAAAATGTATAGAAGTAATGAACAAAGAGCATACATGGTTAATGGTTATTATATTTCATGGAATGTATCAGAGTCTGTGCAAGGTCAAAATCAATAGCTTGCCGAAAACTTTGATAATAATTGGTGTGAAATCTAGAGACAGGGACATAAACTCGACACTCTTACAATGTGAAACAAAAAGTACTAGTCACAAGCTATTACAAACAAATGTCAAGGAAAAGTGATAGACATTTAAAATGACAGTTTATGAGCAAGATTTTTGACAAACTGTTGATTTTAATTGCAAAATTATTCCATGGGGACTGAATAAAGCGAAAGAATAAGCAACTGATAAGACTGAACGTCAACAGTTGTACAGTGGAATGCTTGATGACTTCATACTATAAATATATAATCTTGAAGGTCTGCTAACTACCAGTATACTGTAGCCTGTTTCTTAATAACTGACAGTAAACATTTCATGTTGACACTATTTTAACCCTTCGAACTCGACTGTCCTCTTATACTTAACACCGAACTTTAACCGCGGAACTCGGGTGTCCTCTTAAACTTCCGTGCCCTAAATTTTCAAAACCTCACAACATAACTACCAGACGACATAGCATTGTCCAGTCAATGCCAGGATCAAGAGAACAGTAAGTACTGTACTCCATTTTACCATTAAGCTAATATTTCTACCTATTTCCATTGCTTAGACCACAAGGCCATAAGACCTCATATGGGGCAATTCAGGGGGTATGGAGCGTAAGAGGACACCTGAGCGTGCGTATGGCCTGTGACAAACGTAGTTATATGCGAATTAATTACCCATTGTTCTGACAGAATTCATTGTATCTACCATATAAAGCATAATATAATTTCCATGAGCACTTATTTTACTAATATGATGAACATATGAACCATCATGTGGTGATGGGCTGGTCTATCAGAGCGAGAACTGAGCGATCTCTGCCATACCCATAGCTTACTCTGACTGTTCCTTTTACTTATATATTTTCTAGATCTCAAGTGACGGCATCTCTTCCGTGGATCTCAATCTACCAAGATTGGAAGCCAAAGCGTCACATTTTTCCTTTGCCCCTCAACTTTCTCTACATAATTGCTGAGGGGCACAGGGCCCTGGGTGGGTCTTTGGTTTCCCGGGCATTTCCGCACCCTCCTCAGTTCCCCGCCATGGAGTGGCTTCGGTCACCCAGGCTTTATTGTGGTCGGCAGGGAGGGTTCTGTGGGGGCGCTCGGTTATGGCCTTGGCCTTGCTCGGGGCCTTGGGGCTGTTCGGCCAGGCAGCTTGGGGAACAACAACAACAACAACATATGAACCTTGAAGAGTGATAAAATAAGTGGGGAAATCATTTGGGTGGTGAAAAACGTAAATATTCGCCGCCCGGTCGTATCCTCAGGCGGGAGGCGGCGAGACAGAGACATATACCCTCCCCCTTCAAGCTCTCTTTCTTTACTGAGGCGAGCAAGTGAAGTCTCAGAGTTATATAAGGTCTCTTATATAACTCACTTGTGCTACGTAACCGCGGGAGAGAAATTCACGCAAAAAATAACCAATAAATGATGAAAATAATAGGAAAAATAGGTGATAATTAAGGAGGGGAGGGGGGAAAAAGTGGGGTACATGTATGAGTGGTGAGAAGTACTAAAGAGTTATAATCTCACCTGAAATATTCCTTTGTTTAAAAAAAAATAATAATAATACATTCACACATATCTAGGTCACCCAGGAGAGAGACTGAGAGGCCAAGGATCAGTAAGGGCCTCCAGCACTCCACCGGCCCCAGACCTCCCGGAGAGGTTCCGGTCTCAGCAGGCAGACACGCAGCGGAGTACACCATAATGCCCGCCCACTTCCCATCCAGGCATGACCCTTCATGTATACCGGCTCCTTGGGCCAGGCGCCTGACGGACTATTTTCTAGTCCAACTGGTGCCCGACCCCCTCTCCCAACGACCGCTTTATCACTTATCTTTTCACAAGCATTATCCATTCATTCCTATTATATTTAGCATAGCATGAATGGAAAATGCTACTGAATTACTGCACATAAAAAAATACTGAAATATTACTACATTGTTTACTTACAGTGTGTGTATTACCAAGTTGGAAAGGATAAAGAATGTCTTTATCGGGGCAAAGTTCGCAGATAAACCCTCTGGGAGAGCAAACTTCACACTGCACTATGTGTTCCCGGCCAAAGGTCACCGCATGTCTTATTAGGGGCACCAGTTGACCCGTAATCAGAAATTGCAAGTCCTGAAATTGAAAAATATATACTGTAGGCTATACTGTACAGTACTAGTATATAATGTAAAGCCAAAATTTATAATTCATTGAAAACCTTGAGGACAATTATAATCTATTTACTATACTTAGGCCAAAATCTTGACCATTAACTTCTTGTAACTCAAAAAGGGCTAGAGCAAATGGGCTGTATAATTCCACACCAATTTTGATGGCAGCAATTCAGGTAGGCCAGCACACAGAAAACCTTTTCGTTACAATTGACAGTAGTAAAGCATTTGATGCCATTCCCCGCCACAACCTTACAAATAAAATTCTTAACACAATCATGCACAACACAAAAAGATGGCTGGCCAATTATCTAGCAGGCAGATATGCACATGTAACATTTGCCGGCCAGTCATCGAACACCAGAAACTTTACAACCGGAGTCCCTCAAGGATTCGTCTTGTCACCAACACTCTTTAACCCTTCTTGTCCCCACTGCCAACATCTCTCTGACAACACAGAAAACATTATATTCCATTTGTTTCTATGTGTATAGAGACAAAAGGCAAAGCTGCCTGTAACAAGTGTCCCCCCAAAGTTGAAAGATTGGTAAAGAGACAAAATCTAGGTACATTAGTGGTAATTTAGGTGTGTGGAAAAGAAGCGTGGTGTGCTTGTAAAGTGTAGTGAAATGAATAGGAGGAAATGTTTATGTGAGTTAGCTGAATTACTCTGTGTAGGTGAGGCACAACAGAAACAGCGGGGGAAGCCAGGCAAATGAAACAGGAGTTCCAGCAACTCCTTATCACATCCTTGTGGTGTCCCCTGGGTACTGCCCTGCTGGATTTGTGCCGGGCACTTGCCTAGCACAGACATAACTTCAACATCACTTCACTCGGAGATCTCTAGACCAACCTGAGGGAAGTGGCGGACTACCTGGACACCACAGGATTACCATAAAAGGGCAACAACAACCTATACATGCACGACCTACCCATACCCCAGGTACACATAGCCTCTTACGCAGACGACATACACTCTCATGTACATATCAAGACGCAAACAATGCCACACAACTCCTTCAACCTTATACACTTGGTTTGCCACAAACAGACTCAAACTAGCCCCAGCCAAATTTGTGCTACAAACTTGTTCTATCACACTATCCTGTATGGTTTTCTTTGCCCTTTAGACCTCCTTTCTAGCATTACATTTGGCAGTCAGGTATTCTACCCTGCTGCCACCTTCCTTCCATACTTTGAAACATCTTTTCTTCTCTCTGAATGCAGCTTCAACATCCCTGTTCCACCATCAGGAGAACTTACGTCTGGGTGGCCCTATGCTTTGCACAGACTTTGTCTGTGGCATCAAGGAGGCTGTGTTGTATAAAGCTCCATTGGCCATTAATGTTAGCTGACCTAGCACCCACACTTTATTCAATTTCCAATTTTTTTTTTTTTTTTTTTTTTTAAGAGACAATGAACGGAGGAAGGAAAAACACAGATAAAACAAAAAGGTCCATGTGCCTAAAGGCATCCTCCATTCATAAAATGTTTGTAACAACTGGATTTAAACATTTGTTGATTGTAAGTTTGTGGAAAGCAATTCGAGGGAAGTGAATTCCAAAGAGTAGTAGCTCTAGGGATAAATGAATTCTGATAAGCAGAAGTTCTGCATTGTGGAGGAGAAAGTGTAAATTCATGGGCGCTCTCAGCTGCCCTAGTTCTACGGGGAAAGATGTGGAGAGGCGGCACAATTGAAGCAAGTTCCTCGGAACAATTGCTGTGAAAATATCTGTAGAATAATGCAAGGGATGCAACGTTTCTTCGTATGGCTAATGTAGGAAGGTCCTGTGTGATTGCAGGGTTATTGATTAATCTAATAGCTTTATTTTGAATTTTGTCCAACTGCCTCAATGCAACCACTCCACTTCCACCCCACAGAGGTGAACAGTAATCCATCTGAGAGCGCACATGACTTTTATATATTACGGCCAACTGCTCGTCAGTGAAGAATTCTCGAACTCTGTACAGGAGTCCCAGTTTTTTAGAGGCATTCTTAGCAATGCTTCTAACATAATGTGTCCAGCTCAAGTTAGTAGTTAATGTTACACCGAGAATGTCAATACTAGGGGAAGTGGGAATATTTACATCATTTATTATGTTCCTTCCAACAACCAACTATACTCCTAAAATCGATTAATGAAATTTACAAACACATGTGGCAGTCCGTGGATTCGAATCCAGGATGCTCACACCGAAAATCAACACCTTATGCATCGCACCACGAAGACAGTTATATGGGAGTCAGTGAGATTCTGTCGGTTAGAAAATTGAATGTACTTGGTTTTCTGTGCATTAAAGGAAACTAGATTCTCTTGTCCCCATTCATTAATTCTAGAAAGGTCCTGGTTCAGAGAAATTGCAGTGTTTATTTTTGAATTTATAAGATCGGGTTGGGTGAAAGAATTGGTAAATGTGAAGGAACTGTGGAGTGTTGAGTCATCTGCGTAGGAATGTATTGGATTATGAGTGGTAGATATGAGATCATTGATATGAATGAGGAACAGAGTTGGGGCCAAAACTGATCCCTGGGGAACACCAGCATTTATTGAGTGAAATTGAGAATAAAGGCCATCTACCATTACACATATTTTTCTGTTATGAAGATAAGAAGAAATTAGTGGAACTAATGATGCAAGGCCGTAGTGTGACATCTTCGACAATAAGGATTGATGCCAGACTCTATCAAATGCCTTTGATATATCCAGTGCTATTGTATGTGTTTCACCATGTTGGTCTGTAGCTTGGTTGATTTGATGCGTAAGAAGGCAAAGAATGTCTGCAGTTGATCGACATCGTCTAAAACCATATTGCCTATCACTGATTAATTTATTATTCTCCAGATGCTTAATTATGTGATTATTTAATATAATTTCAAAAACTTTGCCAAGAGTGGAAGTTATAGCTATTGGTCTGTACTTTGATGGATCTGAAGAGGCACCTTTTTTAGGAACTGGATGGATGTTTGCTTCTTTCCAGGGTACTGGGAAGCATGAGGTATGAGTACACAGACGGAAATTTTTTGCCAATACAGGAGCGAGCACCAAGGAGCAATTCTTAAGTACTATTGGAGGAATTTCATCTGGACCAGGAGCCTTATCTACTGAGAGATTCTGCAAAATAGTTTTGACATGTCTGGTGTGGATCTTAAGTGAGGGAATTTCAGGTGAATTAAAATTAAGTACAGGGACATCTTGATTTATTTCATCTAAGGTTGAGTTGGTGGAGAAAATATCTGCAAGAAGGTTAGCTTTACCTCGTGGGTCACTTACAAGATTGCCAGTCGGAGATTTTAATGGTGGAATGGATGAAGCAGTAGTGAAGTTGGATTTGAATGAGTTAAGAGTAGACCAAAATATTTTGTTATCATTTGGATTATTTAGAAGTTTATTTGCCTGCTTATGGAGAAAGTTTGATTTAGTTAGGTTTAATACAGTTTTGGCATGATTTCTGATGTTTCTAAAGTAATTAAAGGCTTCATGTGTTTTTGATCTTGTGTATGCATTGTAGGCTATTGCTTTTTGTTCAGTTACTCTAGCACAATTATGGTCAAACCATTTAGGTGAATTAGATCTTTTACTGTACTTTTGATGAGGAATAAAAGTTTCCATTCCAATTTTTACAAAATTGACTAAAATCAAATTGACTAAATCCTTGAACGTGACGATAGTGCGTTGTTGTTGTTGTTGTTGTTGTTCCCTAAGCTGCCTGGCCGAACAGCCCCGAGTCCCTGAGGAAGGCCATGGCCACGATCGGGCTTTCCCACAGAGCTCTCATTGAGTGTAGATTGTGTTGTTGGCGTAAGTGGTTGTGTGAAATGCAGTCTTCTATGATGTGTTTAATGGTATGGGGTGCTGTGTTACATCCCGGGCAGGCGTCGACAACGGAGTCATCCAGTCTCTTCTGATAGCTCAGGAGAGCTGGATGGTGTCCGCATCTCAGCCTGGCCAGGTGGACTCTGTCCTCGCGAGGAAGGGAGGATTCGGAAGGATGGATTTCGGGAGGTCGTGCATGCAGCTGCGTGTTGTCTGTGAGTGAGTGGATGGATCGGCGAGAGATATGAGTATGGATGTGCTTCTGGAAGTTGGTTCGGGGTGGGCAGGGAGGGAGAGAGGACAATAATTGTGTGTGATACCGTGTGCTGGGTGTTGTTTTGATATTTCTTGGAGTCTGTGGGTGTGTTGCCATGTAGTTTAGTGGGTGGTCTTGGTTCGTGGAGGCTGCTGCCAGGAATTGAGTGCCTCTCATGTCCAGATGGTCTTTGACTTTGAGGATTTTGGTTTCTTGATGTAAGTGATCTGTGGGTGCAGTAGCTGTGCAGCCTGTAATGATCTTCAGGGCTTTGTTTTGAATAGTCTGTAAGGTCTTATGATGTGTTTCAGCTAGGTTAGAAGCCCAGGCTGGGCTTGCGTATTCCATCACTGATCTTATATTGTTTATATACTGTGGTGGTAGTTTCTTTGTTGTGTCCAAATTTTGTGTGAGCAAGTGACCTGAGGGCGTTAAGTCTGGGTGTCAGTTTCTTTTTAATGTTTGTGGTGTGCTGTTTGAATGTCATATGAGTATCATATGTTACTCCTAGGATTTTGGGTGTGTGTGTATGTGTTAGGGGTGTGTTGTTTATGGTGAATTGAGGGATGTATTCGTGTTCTCCTGTCCAGCTTGTGAGCAGGGTTGCGGTGGATTTGGCTGGGGCTAGATTAAGTCTGTTTGTAGTGCACCAGCCATGTAGTGTGTTGAGATAGGGTTGAAGGAGATCTGTTGCTCTTTTTGGGTTATGGTATTTACCTAATTGTATTTACCTAATTGTAGTTTACAGGAGTTGAGCTAAGCTCGTGTTGTCCCGTCTCTCAGTCTACTTTTTATCCAATTTTTTCTTGAAAATATGGATGTTCCTTGCCCCTACCACCTCCTCCTCCAGCACATTCCATTTGTCAATACATCTATAGGGGAAGCTAAACTTCCTGATATCGTTCTTGCAGGTAGGTCTTTTTACTTTGTAGCTGTGGCCTCTAGTTATTCCTGTATCCATAATTAATATATCCTCCCTATCCAGCCTCTCCAGCCCCCGGGTACATTTGTACATCATTATCATGTCTCCCCTCTCTCTCCTCTCTTTTAGACTCGGTAGATTTAATTTGTCTAGCCTCCCTTCATATGGCAGTTCTCTGAGACTTTGAACCAATCTAGTGACTGCTCTCTGGATTCTTTCTAACTTGTGAATATGCTTCTTTAGATGCGGGGACCACACCACTGCTGCATACTCCAATCTTGGTCTAATCATACTCTTCATAATTTTCGCTACCATGGTCTCATCCAAGTAGTTCAAAGCAACTTTCATATTCCCGGCCATTGCATACATTCCGCTAAAGAGCTTGTTAATATGTTTCTCTGGCGACAAATTATCTTGTATAATCAACCCTAAATCTTTTTCTTTTTCGGCCTTGCTAATTATATTATCTCCCATCCTGTACTCCCTGGTGTGTGCATGTGAGTGTTATGTCATCTGCATAGGAAGCTAAGTTTATTTGGGGCGTATTGGGTGTAGTTATATCGTGCATGTACAGATTGAAGAGTGCGGGCGATAGGACGGATCCTTGTGGGACTCCGTTTGGAAAGTTTCTGATTTTAGATGACTGACCGGCAAAAGATACGTGTGCACATCTGCCTGCTAGGAAGTTGGCCAGCCACCTTTTTGTGTTGTAGATTTTGTTTGTTAGGTTGTGGCGGGGGATGGCATCGAAGGCTTTACTAATGTCGAGTGTAGCTAATAGTGATCTGTGTGGTGGTCTAGCCGAGTTGATGCCGTCAAACGCTCTTTGTGTAAGGTCTGTGAGAAGAGTGTTTGTGGAGTGCAGTGGCCTAAAGCCATGTTGTGTTGGAGCTAGGGGTAGGTCGGGTGTAATTAGTTGTAATACTAGGCGTTCCATGACTTTGGAGGGGGAGCAAAGGAGTGTGATGGGGCGGTGCGAGGAGGGTAGCGTGGGGTCTTTGTTGGGTTTGGGGAATGTGATGATGATACCATGCTTCCAAATGTCTGGTATTGTGTTGTGTGAATAGCTGTAGTTTGATATGTTAGTGAGTGCTTGTATGCCTTGTGGTCCCAGGTGTCTGAGGTGTATGTTGCTTATGTTGTCTAGGCCACAGGCGGGTGAGTGCTTGAGATTGTTGATGATATGCTTTGTCTGGTGATTGGTGAAGGGTGTATAGTCAGGGTCGGTGGGAAATTGTCTCTTACGTCGGATGACACGTCGGTCGTCTTTGTGAGGTTTTAGGTGGCTGACATGTGAGAAGTGATTGATGAGAGTGTTTGCTTGTTGTTTACATGAAGGAGTTGTTGTTGTTGTTGTTGTTGTTGTTCCCCAAGCTGCCTGGTCGAACAGCCCCAAGGCCCCGAGTAAGGCCAAGGCCATAAACGAGCGCCCCCACAGAACCCTCCCTGCCGACCACAATAAAGCCTGGGTGACCGAAGCCACTCCATGGCGGGGAGCTGAGAGGGTGCGTAAACGCCCGGGAAACCAAAGCCCACCCAGGGCCCTGTGCCCCTCAGCAATTATGAAGAGAAAGTTGAGGGGCAAAGGAATAATGTGATGCTTTAGCTTCCAATCTTGGTAGATTGGGAGGTCAATCCACGTAAGAGACGCCGTCACTTGAGATCTAGAAAATATATAAGTAAAAGGAACAGTCAGAGTAAGCTATGGGTATGGCAGAGATCGCTCAGGTCTCACTCTGATAGACCAGCCCATCGCATGAAGGAGTAGAGTCTGTTGTTGTGATTGCAGCATGTGATTGTGTTGTGTTGCTGTTGGAAAGTGTGATGCTGTTTAATGTTTTGTAGAGTTTTTTGGGGTTTGTTTTGTGATCAAGTGTTTGTAGGAAGTTATTCCAATTTAGTTTTTGTTGTTCTTGTATTTTGTTGTTAGTTTGGGTGTTGAGTGTTTGAATTTGTTGTGTGATGTCTTGTGTGTGGGGTGCTGGGGAGTGTTTCAGTATGTCGCGTTGTCTGATGAGGTTTTGAATTTCTGGTGTGAAGTTGGGGTTGTGTCTTTTTCTGTTACCTCTTGGAATGTGTTTCTTGTCAGCGTTTTGGATAGTTTTATTGAGTATGTGTACAGCATTGTTGATGTTAGTGATGGGTGTACTGTTTAGAGTTGTGAAGTGTTGTTCTGTCTCATTTGTGAATGCTTCCCAGTTAGCTCTTTTATAATTGGTGTATGTGTGTTTGTGGCTAGCTGGGGTGAGTCTGGTTTTGGTGGTGATAATGATCGGGAGGTGGTCCGAGCCTAAGGTTCTGACCACCCTCCAGGATGTTGTGGGGGCGAGTTCTGGGGAGCAAAAGGTGATGTCTGGAGATGATGGGTTATAGAGGGCTTGGTGAGGAATATGGGTATGTTGATGGATGTCGTTAAGGATGATGAGGTTATCTGTTTGGTTTTGTAGTACCAGCCCTCTGTCTGTGTCGGGGTTGTCGACAAACCAGGCCGACGTCTTGGCGTTGAAGTCACCACCCAGGATGAGGTGTGGGGTGCATTGTTATGTGTGCAATTAGTTTGCTTGGGAAACAGATTAACTTGCTCATGTAGTAATGTACACCCTATGTGGTGGATTGTGTTCTTTCACATAGCGATTTTGATAATTTAATTTGACTTTATATTGTCCTTGTCCCAATTTTGGTTTGTTTAGTTTGCAAGTTTTACATTTTAATTTCATAAATTTTATTTTAGTAAGCGTTGTTTCCACATAGCGATTTTGATAAGTTGTTTTGACTTTATATTGTCTTTGTCCCAGTTTTGGTTTGCTTAGTTTGCAAGTTTTACATTTTAATTTCAATGTCCTAATTTCAAATTTTATGTCCTAAATTGCTATCATTATCTTACTGCCATAGAATATAGATGAACATGGTCATAGAGATGTTCCCGCGGCCACAACATCTTGCGTAGCTTCTCTCCCGCCTCGGAGCGACACGTAAACAGGTAGGCTCGCACATAATGAAGTTGAGTCCGCAAATGCTGAAGCTCAGCAAGATCTTCCACATGGCAGTACAGTTTAGGGTTCACCGATCGGAGGTTGATAAGCGGCCGGTGATGAATGGCCGCCAGCCACTGAGCATTCGAGGTACAGACGGGGTGAAGGGTAAAGTCCCAGTTGTGTACAACTCGAGCGGGAATCAAGGCCGCCTCATCCTGATGGCACTCATAGCAGTAGTACCGGGAGTCATAGCTGCACACCCTGAAGAAAAACACAATGCAGATAAATAATAAAGAATGAAATATAGTAATGAATCCAATTAAAAAATAGAGAGAGGAAGACTGAGGATTGAATGATGTATTGTATAGGTAAAAATATTGTGAACAGTAAAACCCCTCCCTTTCGGACTCCTCGCATCCGGAATACCGGCGCTTCTGGAATTAATTTTGGTTTCGGACTCAATTCCCTCTCTTTCGTTTTTTGTCCGAAAGAGAGAATACAATCTGAAAGATCCGGATCGTATTCCCTCTCTTTCATTTTAAGTACGAAAGAGAGAATACATGAATTCTCTCTCTTTCAGACTACAATACGAAAGAGAGGGAATACGCTCCGGATCTTCCGGATTTAATTCTCTCTCTTTCGTATTGTATTCCGAAAGACCGAGAACAGTCCGGATTCTCAAGCTTCCGGAATTTTGCTCTTTCAGACTGGTAGTTCCCCCCAATTAGTCCGAAAGAGAGGGGTTTTACTGTATTGAGTCATAAATACGCACCTTGGAGGAAAATATCATATAGAAGACACAGCGAAAGGGTTTCCTGGTATTATAAAATGTGCAGTATCGGATGGCTTATCAAATACTGTACAGTATACCGGTATAGAAATTACTGTACCGGTAATTAGCTTTGAATTGTTGTGGGTTGAAAAGCAATGAAAAATTACTATGTGGTAGTGAGTTTAGGAGAGAGGTGGTCTAAAGTAATTTATTCATATTTTGTATTTTTTTTTATATAAGTTCTGCATTATGGAGGAGTAATTGTCTGTTATGAGTATTAAATATTTTTGTGATATGACCCAGCCAGGGCTCAACTCCAGGCTAGTAGTGCAGCACTCCAACACCTTAACCAGCTTAAAATATTGACAGAAGCTCTAGTACCACAAGGTAAGATGCGAAGATATGGCACAATAGATATTTTATATGGATATTTACTATAAAGGCAATGGATACAATAATTCTACACTGAAGGGGTAAAATTAATCTAACTGATGAGATACTGATAGTTCATATTGGTCTATTTTGAATTTTGTTCAAATATCTCATTACCACTTTTTCAAATCCACTGCACAACTTTAGGTGAACCACATTCCATCTGTGAGTGCACATGCCTTTAGTAAATAATGGCTTGCTGCTTGTTACTGAAGAGTTCTTCAAATATTTAAAAAATACTTATAGGCTACACATACCGTAAAATGGGGTAACTTCGGACATTTTTCGAGGTTTTTTAACAATTGCTCCTGAGTGTAAACACATTATAGAGATTTAACTAGGTCAAGTGATGTATGGTGATAGTGCGCCGTAATCCAGGAAGCCTCCTAAAATTATCCCCCATAATAAGAGAGCTATCCTTATCCTAAATGATGTCCGAAGTTTGCTTGAAAAGTTGAAAACTTCGGACATGTATGGATAACTTCGGATATAGGTGATTTCTTATGGAAAATGATTGCCAAGAAAGCTGGGATAACTCCGGACAAACGGAGGAGAACTTCGGACGTACGTTCGTGGCCTTATTTAATTCATTTTTCGGCTCCTACTATTTTATATGAATATTTTATTATTGCTGCTTATTCCTGTCCGATGTTTAAGTGGAAAATGCACAGTCAATACTTTTAGGCCTGTATAATCAGTATAGGAGGGGGATATATACGATGTTTAACATAATATATTCTGTTTGGATCTGTTCTCGTTAGGCATTGAGCTCACTCTTAGAAAATATTGAGCAGGACAAATAACCAATGCTGTCTAATCAGTAACTCGAAAATTAACTAGGCCTAGTGAAAATATATAGGTATGTATACTATATCACTGCATATACACTTTTATGAATTTGAGCATTTTTATAGGTATAACGTATTTGTTGGTGTTTCTTTCGGCAGATAAAAAAAAATTGGACAAGATATATGCCTCTCCTAATTTATATATATTATATATCCAGAATTATCCGAAATACATAAATCAGTTAGCATATCATATTTTTATGGGTTTTTGGACTCAGAGAATGATTATTTGATCTTTTACCACCATGTTAATGATGGACAAGTATTATGAATGATTTTCATAGGGCAAATAATAACAAGCATGGACGTTGGTTGAGAGACTCAGACCAAGAGTGAGAGCAGTGGAAATGAATTACTTAAGGAGTGCGTGCGGAGTTACATGGAGGGATAGACAGACTAATGAGGAAGTAAGAAGGAGGTGTGGTGTGGAGGTAGATGTGCTGGAATGTGTGAAAAGGAACAACTTGAGATGGTTCGGCCATA
Source organism: Paralithodes platypus (assembly GCA_032716605.1). NCBI lineage: Eukaryota > Metazoa > Arthropoda > Malacostraca > Decapoda > Lithodidae > Paralithodes > Paralithodes platypus. Next base: position 3,593,439 of record CM064562.1, on the reverse strand, counting down.
TGGAACGTATGGAAAGCGAGAGAATGACTAAGAGGGTGTACGAGAGCGAGGTGGAGGGACAGAGGGGGAGAGGTAGACCGAATATGAGGTGGAAGGATGGAGTGAGGAACTACATGAACGAAGGCGGTGCTGGTTGGGGGGGAGGGGCGTCGACTGACTGGGGACAGAGGTGCATGGGGGCGGTTCGTTCGTGGCCACCCCTTCGGGGATCACGGCGTCAGGCAATAGATAGATAGATAGAAATAATAACAAGCGATTGTTTTGTTCCATGTCCGAAGTTAGCAATTTTTGTTTTTTAAAACACAATCGGCTAAATGATAGTGTTCTAGCTAGAGCGTTATACAAGTGTAACAAATTTCCAGAGCTGGGCACCTTAGCCAACACTTCCGCAAATAGCCAATTCCGCCATGGCGGAAGTGTAATTTTGTTGGCGAATTAGCGTTGGCGCCAAAATGGCTGCCTATTTGCGGGTTTGAAGCTCTGGAAAGTACCTCCATGTTGCAAACCTCGAGTCCGCAAAATAAAAATTCCAGCCGCCAGCCAGCCCTGGGCCGCTCCTGCAGCTCCAGCCAAAAAAAGTCATGTGACCAAGCCAACTACCTGTGTTCTGGAACTAGCCTATACATCGGCTCTTCACGTTTGTTCACTTACTTAGTAGCAAGCGTCGAGCTAACACCTACAACACACAGCAGTCCAAGAGTTCCAACCTGCTAGCACTTAAACTTTGTTTATATTTTCGGCCTATTGAAGTGAACATGGAGTCTACCATCATGCCTACTGCAGCTGCCAACAGCATGGGGAGCAGTTCACCACCATCATCCGACAGTGATGCTACAGAGCATGCAGAAATCGAGGACCTAAGCCACCCCTGGCCCCACCTAGAAACCTTCTATGGGCCTGTTATTACCAAGAAGATGTCTCTGGAGAAGGGCTTTATAACTTTATAATGTAGCCTAATTTAAGATTATAAAGTTAGGCTATCGTTAATTTGATTGATAGCCTGTTAATTTGTAACCTAAACTAATGTTATTAGGCTAGGCCTACCCTAATCCCATCAAAATGCCTCAAAGCATGTAGGCCTAGGCTAAGTCTAACTTCTATATAGGCTAGGCCTATAATCACTAATCCCATCAAAATGCCTCAAAGCATGTAGGCTAAATATTGCATGTTCTAACTTCTAAATATAGCCTAGGCTAATTACTAATATAAGTAATTTTATTAGGCTAGGCCTAGGCTACCCTAATCCTATCAAAATGCCTCAAAGCATGTAGGCTAAATAATATTGCATTTTCTAACTTTTATATATAGGCTAGCCTAGGTCTAGGCTATAATCACTAATTCCATCAAAATGCCTCAAAGCATGTAGGCCTAGGCTAAATATTGCATGTTCTAACTTCTATGTATAGGCCTAGGCCTATAATCACACTCAATTTATTAGTGTCAAGTAGAAAGTGTTAATTTTGAAAGTATCATATAGGCCTAGACTAAATTTAGCCTACAATAAAATTTTATTAAATTTTGATCTGAAGCTAGGCCTTTATTCTGAGCATTAAAATTAATAGGCCTAGGCTACTTTCTATTAAATTACTTAATCTATCTAAAGTAGACCTATCTAGGCATATATAGCCTATTGCCATTCCCAAAGGGGGACCACGAATAAATCGCCTCCTTGCACCTCTGTGATCCAGCGTACCTCCTCCTGAATGGTGCGGAATTGCGAATACTGATTATTACTGAAGCACTCTCCCCATAAACAAGTTGCCCCAACGTTTTACTGCCCATGTGGACAAACTAAGTGGCCTATGCTATATATTAACCCTTTCACTGTGGGTGACATTCTGGAATGTTTTGGCAATTTACAGCAATTTCCAAGCTTTAAAAGCCTGTATGTATATCCTTGAGATCCATGGAAATTGGGCAACATTTTATTTAAGTAAATATATATATTATTGACATTAGAGATTGAATTTGTTGATTTACCCTTGATTCTGTAGTTTAAATTTAAAATTAATAAAAAACGGTTTGCGTTTGCATATTTGCATTTGAGGACTAGAAATTTCACAAGGTTTGCACATTTGTGTTTGCTGAAGTTATGTTCTGGGTTTGCTGATTTGTGTTTGCTGACTTGACTTTTTGTTTGTGGTGCCCAGCTCTGCAAATTTCCTTTGGTGGATGTTGTCTCTGGTAATGTTACTACAAAATTATATCAGTCACAATATCATTCATACAAACAAATTTCTTCAGGGCGATAGAAGTTTGGCAGGGTAGCGAAAAATTTACATATTTTCGTCATATATATAATATTTTTTTAGTGTACATATACTCATGTCAGTTTCCTAGGACTTTTACATGCTCTTCCTTTGCCATTTCTCTAAACGGACCCCACAAAAAAAACAATAAAAAGCGTTTCCATTATATAATGACAATGTCTATTACTTATTATCGCCGATGTCCGAAGTTATCACCGCAGTACGAAGTTACCCCACTTTATGGTAAGTATTGTATGAAAAGACTCAAAGAAAAGTATGAAGTTGATCATATTTTGGAAGAGCACCTACTTTCATGTTAAGTCCCGGACTTCCCAAATTTGACTAATTCCTTGAACGTCACGTGACGATAGTGCGTTGTTATGTGTGCGATTAGTTTGCTTGGGAAACAGATTAACTTGCTCATGTAGTAGTGTACACCCTATGTGGTGGATTGTGTTCTTTTATTTCATAGATTTCATTTTAGTAAGCGTTGTTTCCACATAGCGATTTTGATAATTTAATTTGACTTTATATTGTCCTTGTCCCAATTTTGGTTTGTTTAGTTTGCAAGTTTTACATTTTAATTTTAAAGTACAGAAACTCATAATATACATATACACTTTATACAGTATACAAAAAATGCAAAAAATGTAGTAATGTACAGTATGCAAACAATACTGTATACATAATTTTCAATTTACAGTATATTGTGCCTAAATGGTGCAAAACACAGCCTGAGAATAAGAATATGACTAATAATAGTACAGTACAGTACCTTGGTTTTCCATATATCATCCCAACGTAAGTGTTACAGCGGTGACACTGGTACTGCTGCGAGTCCAAACCTTCCTCCGTGGTCAGGCGAGTCAGGAGGGGCAACAGTCTCTTCATATCCTGGTACAAAAAGAATAAGTTAATATAGTATCCCATATTGCCTTTCTCACTTGTCAGTATGCTGATATGTGAAAAACTGTACTGTGAGTATAACTCACTTTGCAGGCAACTGTATGATATATTTATTTTGTTTTTCCTATGTGTATGAAGGAGACAAAAATGCAGAGCTGCCTGTAACGGGTGTCACCTCCAAAGCCAAAGAGTGATAACGAGCCAAATTCAATGAACATTGGAGTCAAAATGCCTGGATACGGGATGAAGGAAAGATTGATTGAGGGAGGAGTTCCAGAGCTTACTTGTTCAGTAGAAGAAAGACTGAGAAAATTGGTTAATTCTTGGGTTGGAAAGCTGGACAGAATAGGGGTGGGATTGTGTTAAAAGGTGGGTACCCCCTGCCTTCCCTTGAAGTGAAGGTGTACCGTATGCCTCGTGTGTTAGGAGTATAATGTCATATGCCTCGGAAACATGGCTGGTGATCGTGGAAGATATTAATAGAATGGAATGGAATGAAAAGAGAATGGCGAGATGGATATGCGGGGTAAAGCCCAGGGACGGGGTATCGAGTGAGGAACTAAGGAGGCGTCTGGGCATTAGAAGTAACAGTGAGGTGATGCGTACGAGTAGGCAGAGTTGGTTTGGACACATGGAGAAAATGGATGATCAAAACTGGGTGAACAAATATCGGACTATGAAAGTGGGGGGAGCTGCACATAGGGGTAGACCAAGGAAGACATGGGATCAGGTACTTCGTTCCAATCTCAACATAAGGAACTTGACTATAGAGGCAGCCTAGAACAGGGCCACCTGGAATGCCACCATTTAGGACGTAACACTGCAACCACACTCTCTGTGGACGAAGTGGTCTTTAAACTTATACTGTATGTATGTATGAATGCACCAGAGTGATGTCCTTCGAACTCAGTGAATGTGCTTATTTTCAAAGTAGGTCTGAATTTCCTCTGATACACATTCAACAAGCAGCAGTACTAATGGGGATATAGCACCTTCACAAGCTGATACCAGTCAACAAAAAGCAATACCCTCTCAAACCAAGGAATGTGCCCCTCATCATTCCTAGAGCTACACAAAGGGCATCTCTTGCAGGCCCATATGATAGGTGTAAAAACAGTTCTCCATTGTGTAATTTAAACACTAATACAATAGGCCTATTTTGTTTTTTTGTTTTTTTGGCAACACCAACACTTTTATTATTATTATTTATTTAGTTAAGTTCAAAGCCTGTTAATTGCTGGAGGCCTTTTTTAAACTGAATAAAATTGTCGAATAGCAGCCAGAATAAAGTTAAAAGGATGTCACCGGCACTGAATGGGTTAAGCAACACCCATGATAAGGAAAACATTGGCAAGGGCGTTAAATTGATGAGCATTATATCTTCATTCACTCAACCCAGCAAGTGCGGAAAGACTTATATGAGTTTTACTGGTGGGCTGCGGGAAGCCTTATATAATCCAAGGCCTAAAAAAAAAACATTTAAATCAGCCCAGTATAATTTTTTTTTTTTTTTTTATTGCCCCTTGGCCATGCCAAATATCACTCCTCCACATCTCCACATTCCACCCTTCCCCCCCCCCCCCTTCAGTTATCACCTCTTCTCCCTGTTATTCCCTTATATTATTCTTAGGTATATATTCGTGCTAACATTAGCGAGTTGCTAGCAGAGCGTGGTCATCTTTGTTACCAAGCGTGGGAAAGAGCGAGAGATAGAGTATTGCGCAACAGTGTCTCTCCAGCCGTCTGGCAGGCTGCCTCAGCCATATGTTATGTAACTCCTGGCCTCTATCGCCGATTTTGACCATCCAAACGCTGTTTCCACTCGTTTTATTGCTGTAACAGGTTATTACCTTTATAATCAACGTAAAATAGGCGCATATGGATAAGTATTAATGCTATTTATGGTACGATGACGATTTGAGTGTAGGAAACACTCTAAATACCTCCGCACAGGGAGGGGCGGCCACTACCCCCCCTGCGCACTTAAGAGGTTAAGCCATCTCATATTAGTCTTAATATTAGCCAAGTTTGTACAGTTAACTCTATTCTGAATAAGAGGAAAGTTGAAAGTTAATAATGATGTGTTATTTTTGTACTCTTCAGCATAGATCATAGTTATATCTGGTTATTATCTATATTATGTGTACTGTTAGTTAGTTATGTAGAGCAGATTAACCAGACCACTGAGCTCCATACGGAACTCTCATAGGTCTGGCTATTGTACTAATTTAACTACATACTAATACTTTTGTGCTTTATTACCTGTTGCAATAAGTTGTACTTAGTTTGCAAGTTTTACATTTTAATTAAATGTTATTAGGAACTACTACCCTCTCTCCAAATACTGTAAAGTACAGTATATTGCATTATAAGATGCACAGAGGGAGCGAGAGTGAGAGGACATTTACCAATTTATCAATCATAAAAATGGAAACCTATAAATTGCTGATTGCATATCATTGCATTGGCGCTTCTCCTCTCATTCTCTTCGCCTCATATTATATACTGTCTTTAACAATTACCATAAGTTAACTTAAAGACAGTGACAGTGAAAGGTGTGTATTGCTGGTGTCAAACGGAATTAAGGATGGTATACAGTCACACTACTTAGATATCAATATCATTACTTCCAAACAGGGCTGTTGAGTCAGAGTCGAATTCGTGGAGTCAACAATATTTTCATGCCATGGTCACAGGCCGTGGTACGGTCGGTAGCGTATCTGACTACTGATCAAAGGATCAGCAGTTCGATCCCACCCCATGCCATTGGTAGACGTTAAGAGTTTGGACACTCAGGTCTAGGGATTTGTGGCAAATGTCCAGTAAAGTCCCTGTAACAAGGCCATCCCCTAGCCCTGTCTCAAGGAAGTGTACAGCGTTAAAAACTACATCATCATCATGGCGGGTGCCCAACCCCGAAAGGGGTTGAAATAGGGGAGCTATCCCCCCGCCAAAGGCGGCTTTCTAGGGCCTTTCCTAGCTGATGCTAAGAGGATTGGGTTCTAGTCATGTGGTGATGGGCTGGTCTATCAGAGTGAGAACTGAGCGATCTCTGCCATACCCATAGCTTACTCTGACTGTTCCTTTTACTTATATATTTTCTAGATCTCAAGTGATGGCGTCTTTTCCGTGGATTGACCTCCCAATCTACCAAGATTGGAAGCCAAAGTGTCACATTTTTCCTTTGCCCCTCAACTTTCTCTTCATAATTGCTGAGGGGCACAGGGTCCTGGATGGGGCTTTGGTTTCCCGGGCGTTTCCGCACCCTCCTCAGCTCCCCGCCATGGAGTGGCTTCGGTCACCCAGGCTTTATTGTGGTCGGCAGGGAGGGTTCTGTGGGGGCGCTCGGTTATGGCCTTGGCCTTGCTCGGGGCCTTGGGGCTGTTCGGCCAGGCAGCTTGGGGAACAACAACAACATCATCATCATCATCATAGGAGTCGGAGTCAAACATTTTATTCATAGACTCATCAATCCTGCTTCCAATTCTATTGCTGCAATATTAAGGCACTACTGTATGCTGCCACTTTATACAATTGACTGCAGAGATAAGTGGTATCATCTTAAGGGGAGATGAGCCGTTTTTCTGAACCCCCTTCTCCCTAATGTTTAGCCCCACCAGTTTTGAGATTATAAAATGTTCGGCCCATTAGTTTGGTGATTTTAACACCTTTCACCACATTTCGTTGTCAATTTTAAGACCTTTCGTACCATTTAGGTGTCGATTCTTTCCTGGCGAGCGAAAGCGAGCCTGCAATTTTAAGAGAAATCTACCTTCGGCTGGGACATTTTTCTACAAACATTTTTACAAATTTATCTTGAAGGGGGGTCTAGGGGGTGTTTTTCTAAACTTGATGGAGGTCTAGGGAAGAAACTAAAATAAATAAATGAATTAATAGACCAAACAAACGGTCAGTCCTCTGAACAATTTTGCCACACTGATGTAGTATTCTGAAACACTCCTTTAAGCCAGTAGTTTCTCACATTTCATGGACTCAATTTGATTAAAGAGCAGTGTACCATCTACTTATTCAGTTGATTGTATGTACAGTCAGCCACAGGATTTTTTTCCCTATTGGTGATTTAATGTTTGGATATTTTTTTTTTGACATGATGGGGCAGTGTTGTGGCGGGACTTTTTATTATATTACACTAACTGCGAAAAGGCAACCCTGTCTGAGCCATTACAAAGCATGTGATGGAAATAGATGCTACACCATTGTATGTATGCATGGTGTAAGTAAAATTTGCGAGATTGAATAATTTGTTATGAAGTACTGTAACTAAATCATCGATCATAGTTTGCAAGTTTTACATTTTAATAAAGTCCTTTTTTATACCAAATTACACTCACAAGTCAATTATTTTACATTCATATATATTATCACCCAAAGGGAAAGAATTCATGTGGGTGAATGTTCTTATGTATGGAAGGTGTAGTGATTTACTATCCATACGATACATGGGGAATCACATGAGAGCTTATAACGGCAATTTTTGACAGCTAATATATTTTTTCCAGTAACAATTAAGGGAAGTTTGCATTGATCTTGGATACTAGACTGAAGATTGATTAATTTAAATGACAAAATACTTTCAAAAGTTTAACACATTAGTTGCCAGACCAAACTTGCCGATAAAAGTTGAGAAAAAAGCACTTAAGTGATACCAGCTTACTGTGGACATTAGATGGTTAATTAATTATTATGTTCCCTCCACCAACTGACTTTACTCCTAAACTCAATTAATGAAATCAACAAATACATGTGGCAGTTTATACCCTGTATGATTCAATGAGGTCCTTCCCAAACTCAATAAAATTCCAGTGATAGACAAGAGTAATAATGAAAATTATCTGCATATGTGATGGTGAGGTAATGGTGTAGCATGATAAAGAAAGCATCTGCATAGCACCAATATAAAAGAATAATCTATTGAACACCATAATAAAGGAAGCATTTGTATAGCACCAGTAAAGCACTTGCATAGCATTATCATAGAGAAAGCATTTGTATAGCACCATTACAATGAAAGAGTTAAAAGTGGTGGTGTGTCATAAATGTGTCTATGAGGTGGTGAGGTAATGGTGCAACATGATACAGGAAGCATCTGAGTAGCACCATCATACTGAAAGTATAGTTAGTAGTTAGCATCTGTGCGCCGAAAGTGTGTCAACATGGTACTTAGCTTTTAGAGGTAGTATTATGTCTAGCAATATAAGGGAAGCATTTGTTCAGCATCTTTATACTAAGGGGTTATAAGTATCTGTGTGCCATAGGTGAGTCTACGTGGTATCTATAAAATGGTGCAGCATGAACAAATATTTTTTGGCACCCTCACCTCCTCGCTGGGAAGGTCCCGAGGCACCACTTCGTAGTTCAGACGTTCAGCTACTTCAGAAGCTGTTGACTGAAAAAATAAAATGGAAGGATGAAGCACACATAACTCAAATGTAGTAATTTTTCATTTTAGTTTTTGATAATTTAATTTGACTTTATATTGTCCTTGTCCCAATTTTGGTTTGTTTAGTTTGCAAGTTTTACATTTTAATGTACAGTACAGTATATGTATGTACCGGTATTTATATAAACAATGAAAGGCCAGGCAAGCGTGCCTACCGTGTCGGACGAAAGCCGCGGAAATATGACGATGAGTTAGGCTAGGCTATTTGAGGACCTTATTAGAAGAAACCGGGTGGATGGGACTCGTTAGCCTTGGTCGGCCACCTATTTAGGGGAGACAATCTTATAAAAATCCGGGTGGATGAGACTCGTCAGCCTTGGTCGGCAACCTGGCTAGGGGAGTAAACCTGATACTTACAGTTTCTTACAGTAGATCCTCTGGAAAAAGGCAAACTAGGCCTGTGTATCCAGCTCAGTACCAGTACTTGCACTGCTGCGGTCGTTCACGGTGTTGGCGGCGGCGGTAGCAGACGCAACATTTTTACTATTCTGTATTTTTGTTTTATAATCAAACTTCAAATCTTGTCTTCCCCATGCTTTATCAAGATTACTTTCAAACTCCCTTATTGATTCGGAATCGACTACATACTGGGGTAGTGCGTTCCACTCATTTACCACTCTATCACAAAATGAGTTCTTTGCCTTCTCAAGCCTATTTCTTTCTTTGTAAATTTTCTTAGAGTGTCCTCTCGTTCTTGTTCCCTCCCGCATCAAGAAGATACCTTCACACACATCCTTATCGTACTTTCCTGACACTATCTTAAAAGTCTCTATCATATCCCCTCTCTTTCTCCTATATGCCAGTGTCGGAAGCCCCAGTGTCCTCAACCTCTGCTCATAGCCCGCGTTCTTCAACGTTGGTATCAGCTTGCTAGCTCTCCTCTGCACTTTCTCCACTGCTTCTATATCTTTTACCATATATGGAGCCCACACCTGGTTCACATATTCCAGGTGCGGCCTAACCAGCGCTGTATAGAGATTCCTGAAGATTTCTTCGTCAAGTGACACAAATGTCCTCCATCACAAAAAAAGTGATACAAAATTGTACTGCTTACCTAAGGGTAAGGCAGGTTAGTGGATAGACTATCCGAACACCACTGTAGAAAAATAGTGCTAACAAGATACACAGAGGGCCTCGGAGTTGGGCGGATCCTAAATTGAGTGGTCAATCCTATAAGTCCTTCAGTAAACTGGCTCGGGTTGTCCCTCTTACAGGGAATAGGTCCGCTTGAGGGCCTTCTGTGTATGGCCACCCTCATTAAGGGGAATAAGGCGTCCGGCAATAGATAGATTAGAACAACCTGACAAGCGCCAGGTTATTCCCAAGCTGATTAAAACTGCCAAAAATAATAAAAGTACCTTTTATTACCATACCCGGTACTAAAATGCAAAAACATACTATCTTCCTTATTTATATGTTAATGATATGTTTAATAATCTTAGAGGCAAAAGTACTGTCAATACAAACTTATTTCTGTTTTTTATTTATCATTGTTTTTCTTTATGTTCATATTATCATCTTCCAACTATTAGTACTTCATTATTCTTTGTTATATCTAAAAGATTATTCTCCTTTCCCTTGCCATTTTCTTCCATGCATTATTATTATTATTATTCAATATTACTATTATTACATATTATTTACTCTACCTGTATATTTTTACTATGTTTCTATGTGCATTGAATTATTATGAGATCTTGCAGACAGAACATTGCAATCATTGTTCAGCCTTTCAGAATGCCAAGGTACTGTACTTCCTTCAAATAATTGACGTCCATGGTTCAATAATAATTTGCTTAACATTATATAATCTAAAAACAGTATCAATAAAGAGGAAATCACACTTAGAGCTTTTATCGATAATTTTCGATGGTCAACATTTCCGGAATCTCTTGCTCTAGTATCGGAAACTAGACTTAAGATAGATGAAGTAAGGTAACAGAATTATCTAAAAAGTTGACCGCATAAACTGCCAGACCAGTGTTGACAATAGAAGTTTGAGAGAAAAAGCACAGGGTGACACCGGCAAAAAGCTCACCTCATCAGACACCTCCACACTTGGGGTTGAAGGATCAGGAGAGGTGGTGGAATAGGGGGCTCCTAACTCAGGCACAGTGCTGAATGGACCCATGGAATCATAACGCGAGAAAATTCTGGTGTATTCCGTCGATCCTTCAATGAGGCTGCGGGATATGGAGTCCTCACTGAACTCTCTCGTGTAACTTCTGTTGAATGGATTAGTGTCTGATGCTTCCAGGGGATTCTCTTGATCTGTTTGTGAGACGTCAGCAGTGTCTTCAGTCTCTCTTTGGTCTGGCGTGCATATCCTCCTCTCTTCCCTCAGCTGGTGACTGTCTTCTGTATCACTATCCATGGACTTCTCAAGCTGGGCACTCTCCGTTTCTGCATCATCATGAACAGCCCGATCATGATGTACAGAGTCTGTGTTCTTGTTGGAAATATATTCACTGATGAAAGTGGTTTCAGGTGTGCCGCTAATGATGAAGTCAAACATCTGGTCAGTGATAGGTGTGGAGGGGACCATAATGTCGACCCCGGGTGCCCGCTCGTCGTACACTGTGCTGGCCACGTCTGTCGCCGCCAAGATCGGCTCTGAAGCTGCACTCTGTCAATCGAAAAAGATAAAAAGCTATACTTGGTTTATCTAAACAAGGTGGAAAATAGTCATATCCCTATCTTTATTTTTAAGTTATGACTTGATTTATGTAAGGTAATCCAGAACAAAACTGTAAAATAGTATGATAATGATCTACTGATTGAGATAAAGAAGATAGGTGAGTGGTAGTAAGTTGGAACTGGTTGAAATAGTTTACTGGTTGAGAAGACACAGATCTGAATGAGAGACCTGAAGTCTGGGGGACCCATAGGACCAGTATGAATAATATCTTAATTTCAGCAAATTATACGAATCTAGTGGCAGAATTATTAGAGAGGTACAAATAACCAGTGATGTATGGGGCTAAGACATGGACTCTGAAGGCAAAAGAGAGAAGAAAGTTGGATGCGGTGGAGATGAGCTGCTTGAGGAGTATGTGTGGAGTGATGCGTAGAGATTCAGGAATGAAGAGGTACCGTACGTAGGAGAGTGGGACAGCCGGAACCCTTATCGGCCAGAGTGGACAGAAGTGCTGGTATGGATATGTTGAACGAATGGGAGATCTTACAAAGAGAGTATATGAGTCAGAAACAAGGGGAGGTAGAGGGAGAGGAAGACCTCAGATGAGATGAAGAAATGGTGTAGTACAAGCATTGGAAAGTAAAGAGATGACTGAAGAACAGGCAATACAGTAGAAGTGGTAATGAATAGGAATTAATGGAGAATGCTTGTGAATAGATGAGTGATATTGTGGTCGTAGGGAGAGGGGGCCGGGCACCAGTAGGACTAGATAATAGTCTGTCAGGCGCCTGGCCCGGGGGGCCGGTCTATGTTGTGAAGGGTCATGCCTGGATGTGAGGTGGGTGGGCATTGTGGTATGGCTCCGCTGCATGTCTGCTTGCTGAGACCAGAATCTATCCGAGAGATCTGGGACCGGGGGAGTGCTGGAGGTCCTTAGTGATCCTTGGTCTCTGGGTCTTCTCCAGGGCGACCTAGATGTGTGTGACTTTTTTATTTTGTTCCGTTTTGTTGTCCCTCTTCAAGCTCTGTCTCGAGTCGGCCACCCCCAGCTATGGGGTATGTGCCTGAGTATATACCGGTACATACATGCATACATACAAATAACCAACCTGCATACTGGGTGCCCAAAGTCCAGCCAATACGAGAGGCGTCTGTGTCCAGGTGTTAAGGACGGCGGCGTTAGTGGCCAGACTAAAGGTGAGCGATGACACCGGCTGTAGGACACACACCATGATGTCCGCTCGTTCATGGTCACGTAAGAATGCGGTGGGCCTGGGTTTGGGAAATAACAATAACACATCATAATTCACTGTCTTTGTAATTCATCATAATTACCATTCACTGATTTGTCTGAATCAAAGGATTAACCAACTGAGTTGCAGTTAAAGAGTCATATACTGTATCTAACACCGCCTGTGGGGGCGCTCGGTTATGGCCTTGGCCTTGCTCGGGGCCTTGGGGCTGTTCGGCCAGGCAGCTTGGGGAACAAGAACAACAACAACAACAACAACAACAACAACAACAACAACAACAACAACGCCACAAGCGCTACCTTTGGATGAACACACACACACATCAGTCAGGCAAGTATGTATCCAGGTCTTACGTAAAAACATTAATGATCTTTTGTCAATTTTACACACACTGAACCTGGCAAATTTTGTCTTGGAAATTTATTATGCAAAAATTATTGTACACTTTGGATGGAATCGTACTACAGTGAATAGTATTATTAATCCTTTTCTTCACCAGAAGTGCATCTTCCCATACCACCCTCTTAGGGCACCAAGACACGATTCGCGCCTTCTGAAACTAAACCTTTAACTGTCTTGATGGTGTAATGATTAGAGTGTTAAAGGGAGGATAAATAGAGAGAGGGAAAATAGATAGGATAAATAGAGGGGAAGGACAGAGAATGGATGAGAGAGAGCAGAGGGAATGAGTTTCGCCTCCCAGAAAGTGTGGAGAGAAGGTAAAAGAAAGTGAGAGAGGGTAAAATAAATAGCAAAAGGGGAAGAAAAGCAAATTACAGGTTCACCCAGCCTTGCTTGCAAAGTACGGGTGGCTATATCTCCGATTTCCATGGCCTAGCAAGTACATTTAAAAAAAAGCTTTTCCATGTTGTACATTCTATTTCTGAAAAAAAGGCAAAAATCGCCCGACGCCGTCGAAATCACAGCTTGCTACATCTTGCAATGGTGTATAAGTTAATAAAGGCTAAAATAAATAATAAAGTTAGGATGGCTAGTAAATGAGCTAAAATTGATTGTGCAATAGGCCTAATGCGTAGTTACCTGTAGTATTCCTTGAGCGTATGTTGGTCGTGGATGAGTACACTGAGGTAGCTACAGATGAGGCCAGAGTTGAGAGCCAGCCTCACCCACGCACGGCTTCTGCCAACCTCGCTACTGATGAAAGATAGCTCGTTTACCTGCAAACAAATATAACACATTATGCTCTGTGGTGATGGGCTGGTCTATCAGAGTGAGAACTGAGCGATCTCTGCCATACCCATAGCTTACTCTGACTGTTCCTTTTACTTATATATTTTCTAGATCTCAAGTGACGGCGTCTCTTCCGTGGATTAACCTCCCAATCTACCAAGATTGGAAGCCAAAGCATCACATTTTTTCCTTTGCCCCTCAGCTTTCTCTTCATAATTGCTGAGGGGCACAGGGCCCTGGGTGGGGCTTTGGATTCCCGGGCGTTTCTGTCGCCCTCCTCAGCTCCCCGCCATGGAGTGGCTTCGGTCACCCATGCTTTATTGTGGTCGGCTGGGAGGGTTCTGTGGGGGCGCTCGGTTATGGTCTTGGTCTTGCTCGGCCAGGAAGCTTGGGGAACAACAACAATAACACATTATGCTCTTTATTTTAACTGGGCAATTAATTGCTATCTCCCTCTCTATACAGTACAATGTTAAAACACTTTAATGGATATTGGTATGTATAGGCTATCACCTTACACACTTCTCTAAACTTTTTAATTCCAAAGGTGTTATCTGACAGAAAGGGTTAATAAACCTACAGTAATGGTGTTGGTGAAGAGTACTGACCTGTTCAATATTATCTCTGTGGCTGATAATCAATATGACAGGCCAGAAGTTTGGTACAGGCATTCGGTCCGGATCCGAGCCACCGAGGAAACTGGACATCCGCTCCCCAAGTGAGTCCCGCAGCCCGTGGATCAGAATAGCCTCTAGGGCGTTACAGAGGGCATTGGTGTTGTCCGAATGGCCCAGCACGGGGCCCCTTGTGCAACCTGGAAAACAAGGGATTAGATTCAAGTCCAATACTAAAACTGATTCCAGTACTTTTCTTTTTATATACATATGCATACATACAATGGTTTAGCGTCTGTTTCCATTACATACATTGTAATGGCTTAGACGGGGTTGTTTTTCCGCAGTTGGAGTGTAATGCCAAAAAGTCCCGCCACAACCCTGCCCTTTCATGTTATCACTGTGATAGAATTTGGCAAAGTGCTAATCGTGCCTCAGCATTACTTAACGAGTCCCACTACAGTACATGCACCTGCAAACCACACCAGCCTCAACAGTGCTACAAGACAGTACTATTTTATCAGTTCAGCCGGACCACATGAGCTCCACAGCAGAGCTCTTATAGGGCAGGGTCGAAGGATGAGGCAAGAACTGCTACACTGCAGCCCAACCAAGAAGCAATCAAGGGCGAATAATGAAAGATCAGGACTAAAGTAGAAAAAAAATCACAGCGAGCTGCAAAAAATGCATTACTGAGGGGAGTCAAGTCAGCTCGGTCGCATCAGCAACCGAAGAGACAAATCAGGTCGGGAGCCTACTACCTAGCCAGGCCAGGGAGGCATGTGATATAGGCTGCCCGAGGACAACCGAATGGGACAGAATAAGAACAGAAGGGGAAAAACATAGAAAGAGGAATAAAAAAACCACGCAAAATTAGTCCAGCCAACGACAAAAGCTCAAGGGGAGAGGGAAAGGGAAAAACCCAGTCTCTCCCCCATCAAGCCCCAGTCGCTGGCCCCGAAGCCCCCAAACTCGTCAAGGGGGTCAATTCTCAGTAGCAACTATTATTACATATGCTGACAAATGAGAGACTACCGGTATTCAAAACCAGTAAAAAAAGCTGAGTCCCTTCTATTTAGTATGGTGGCAAATGAGAGATGTCTTGAAGAACAAACTATTATTCTTACCTTTATCATTGTACTGGTGGGTAGAGTTTCCGGGCTGTACCACACTCTGCACGGCTTCCTTTAGTCGGATCACCAGGGAACCCTTGATCACGTCCTCACGGCGCTCACGTTTAAGGCGCTGGCTGAACATCTTGTATACTAGTGTGTCTTGTGCAATGTGAAATGTGTTCAAAATAGTTTACAGGCAAGAGATTTCACTTGTATATCACATCTAAAATCATGTGTAGGTCATCAAATGGTTAAAATATTATCCTGTTTGGTGTCTACAGGACACAGTACAGTAAAGGCCTACAGTAGTACTGTACTTTGAAAGAGATAGTTCACCTTAACATCACATTTAATACTATGTTAAGGTCATTGAATGTAAACAAAATATTGTCAACACTTAAGTGTCTATAGACTATCACTCCTTGTATGACTAGTGATACTGTATGTGCTGAAAAGGTTCAGTGCATCATAAATGACTTGTGTTTATGTAAATTGGCAATGAGCTTACCTAAGACAGAAATACAGTAGTAACAAATTAATCAATAAGCGTAAGTTCAAACTGCTGTAGAACCTTGGTGGTTTGTTCATAAGCCACTCCTCTCCGGATGAGTCTGTAAGCCCCCGGCTGTGACAAGTCTACGATGGTGGAGCCTTCTCGACACTTGAACTGATCACCCACACGACCACCGTCATAAACCGAGTGCAGTTTGTTCCACAGCTCGCTAAACTCTTCTACACACAGAGGGCTGGTTTTCATACTAATATTGGCACTTGTTAATGCTAGTGGAGAACTACAGCGCCTAGTGAGCGTCCGGATAAACTCCTCATTGGGAATACGGATGCCAACCAGATCAGTTCCTGGGTTTAGTGCCGGGTTGAGAGTGGGTGTGCGCTGGAATATCAAGGTGACGGGTCCCGGGAGTAACAGTGAGAGGAGAGGATGAGGTACGGTCACTTTGCCCCACTTATAAACGTCATCCACCTCTGCTACACAGATTGCCAAGGGTTTAGTTGAACTGCGCTTCTTAATTTGATAAATCTTCTCAATAGCGCAATTGTTCTGAGCTAAGGCAGCAATCCCATACAATGTGTCTGTTGGTACAGAGATCACATTTCCTGAGAGCAGAGCAACCGCAGCTTTCTCAGCATAAAAGGAGAAGGACTGGCCGTCATACAAACGAACTATATTGCTCATGGAAAGACCACCGGCTGCCGTTTCAGCTGCTTTGCTAGGCCTCATTAGTTTCATAATATTAAAAGTAGCAGCAATCATTAGTTTATATTTTCACTGTAAAGTACCGGTAGTGTATAATGTTCACACTTATCACTTGCTTATACAAATTGCTGGAAAGAATTACTTGAATAAAAAGCTTGAAAATATATTTATTCCTTCCATCTGTGGCCACAGGTTGCAGAACAGCATTTGTAAAAGAGAGTCATAGGCTCATCAGCTGATCTGGTCTGAATCTGCATGAAGTAAGCTCTTGGGTGTGTACACTTGGGACAAGGCTCATCAGTGGAGTCAACATTCTTCCAGGCTGCAGCACCTCCTAACACATCATCTATCGCCTTCAATTTAGGATAGATCTTGTACGACACACAGCGCTTGATTGGAAACACGTAGGGGCAAGTAACACAGGAAAATCGCATGCCCTGAAAGAGATAAAGAAAAAATGTATGCATAATATAACCATAGGCTACTAAAATAATCAGTGCTCCTCAGTGTATACCACCTCCTCTACGTAGTGTACGTAGGGTACGTGGTATCCGTCTTGCAACCCCATCCCACCCCTACTCTGTGCAACTCTCCAACCCAAGAGTGAAATGTTACTCTCAGTCTCTCTTCTATTCAACAGCTGAGCTATGAAACTCTCTCCCAGAATCAGTCTTTCCCTCCTCCTATGATTTAAATTGCTTCAAACTCTGTGTGTCCAGGCATTTTGGCTCGAACGTCCCTTGATTTTGGCCCCGTCACTCTTTCAACTTACTAGAAGCAGTTCTGCCTTTTGTCTCCATAACTCACATACAGTACTGTAGGGGAAAAAAAAAAAAAAAAAAAAAAAAAAAAAAAACAGTACTGTACACACATCTGCATAATTTATAGTGTTAACTGGGTATTAGTAAGTAGTGATGGTGGTGGCAACAGTAGGTGGCGGACTACCTGGACACCGCGGGATTCCCATAAAAGGGAATCTTGGGTTACTATAACAACAGTAAACTATCATGTCCTCATCTTGGTTAATCGGCCATTACAAGATTTTGCAGTGTAATTTGCTACTATTTATGAAACCTGGCATTAATACAATGCAGACACAGTAGTTTTCAATTATTCCATAAGAACAGAATCAATAAATCAGCTGCTTAGGGATTAAATTATCTGCCAGGTGAAAAAACAAAACCTAGTAACATTATTGTTGTCACTACTGATACTATAGCCTGTTTTATTTCAGCTGATAGTAAATTGAATCCCTTAGCAATGATTTCTCAATACCTAATGGATAATTATGAGAGTATTGTCTCTACATCACAATAATGCCAAGTTTTCATAACTAGCAGCATATTTCAATACAAAATCTCCATAGGTAAGTTAACAAGAAGGGAATGTGACAATTTAACAGCTGGAGTAAAACAGACTACAAGTGATGAGTCGTGTACTGTACCTTGGAGCCTTCTTCCACAATCAGGAGATTAGCACAGGTAGGGCAAAAGTACAACATCCTTAATTACTGCACATCTGAAATAAGTAAAATAAGTGTGTAAAAAGATATTGTAACAATACTGTAATGCTAAAAAATAGTTATTATACAGTAGAACCTTGCTCTTTCGGACTAATTGGGGGAGACCCCTGTCCGAAAGTGTCAAAAGTCCGAACTCACACTTCAGCCTTTCAGACAAATCCGAAAGGCTGAAATAATGTCCGAAGTTTATAAGTCCGAAACTCAGCTCTTCGGTCCGAATACACATTCACCTAACCAGACAAGTCCGAAACTCGGCTCTTTGGTCCGAATGCGATTTAATTTTTCTCAGCCTTTCAGACAAATCCGAAAGGCTGAAGCATGAGTCCGAAGTTAAATGTAGTCCGAAAAGTGTAGTCCGAAAAGGATGGAGGTATTTTCTCAGCCTTTCAGACAAATCCGAAAGGCTGAACCATGAGTCCGCAGATGCCCTCTAATTATTCATTTACCAAGTATATTTTCCATTTATAGTATATTACGAAGCAACATACATAATACATATATATATATGTACAAACAACAAATATGCTATAACACTGCCCAGTTCTTGAGATATAATACATGCCGTTTCGCAGGAATATACCATAAGTACCACTGTACCAAAATGAGTTTTTGTCCCCTACTGACAAAATAGATTAGAATTTCAATAAGTCATGGGGGGGGGGGGCTCAAGGAATCCTGTAGGCTATTCCATGCCAAACTGTTGTCAATTTGTCATATACAGTATAGGCCTAGCTTATATTCAATATTTTATTGTCTTTAACCCTACATTTTCCTTGATTGTCAATTTGTCATGGCCCTCCCCACTAGTGGGGGCTGTGTTTTTGGATAGGCTAGTTGGAAAATGGGTAAATACACATTTCGATAAATGTTTACCTATGGTCCCGTTAAAATATTCTCAAGTAACCTATTAAAAACTGTTCAGGGGACTGGTTAGAACTTGTAGGATGTTTAATTGAAGTGTGGAAATCAGTATTTACTGAGAAATAACAGTCTTAAAATGAGCTATGGGTCACCCAGGGTCCCTGCCTTCTCTTTCCCAGGTAAACAATTACTAGTTCAGGCAGAAATGTTATGTTATGTTATGTTATGTTATGTTATATTATATTATATTATATTATATTATATTAGGGTTAGGTTAGGTTAATCTAATGATTCTAATCTAATATAATATTTGTACATTTTGGGCAGTGGACGGGGCGCGCATGTGCAGGGGGTAAGGTATGTGGTGGCGTACAGACCCGCCCGTAAAACATAGCGCATTTTAAGACTTTTATTTCTCAGTAAATACTGATTTCCGCACTTCAATTAAACATCCTACAAGTTCTAACCAGTCCCCTGACCAGTTCTTAATAGGTTACTTGAGGATACTGTATTTTAACGGGAACATAGGTAAATATTTACCCACATTTCTGCTCCAAATCTTTATAATATAGGCCCAACACTACAGTATATCTGAAGGACTAAATTACACACAACCAAAAATAGGCTACTTACTAAAATTGCTGTTGGTGCTAAAAAGTCAGGTTTCCCTAGGCAGCGCTAGGCCCAATACAAAAAAGTTGAAAACCCATAGGCTTAGGCTACGTCACTATGTGACCTAAAATACATATTGACCGTCAGGTATTATTGTCTCCCACGGCAGTCAAAATAAACGGTAACCGTCTCTTAAATATTTGGATTTTTTTTATTTTAATACCACAAATTTTCCAAGTGTTTTTTATAAAAAAAAATGGTAAGATTAGGAGTAGTGGGCATACCACTACCAACATACAGCATAACTCATCTATAAAACATTAACCTAACCAAACAACCTAACCTAGTATTCATGTAGTACTAGGTTAGGTTAGGTTAGATTAATGTTTTATAGATGATTTATGCTGTCTGTCGGTAGTGGTACGCCCACTACTCCTAATCTTACCAAAAAAAAACCCATTTGCATCAATATATAGTGTTTGTAGGCTAATTAATTAGAAATCTCGGGAAAACCTATTTTCCCCATTAGGCCTAGGCCTATCGATCAATGTTGAGACACGCCCCCCGATAGTGATTTGAAAAGACATTAGCCTAACCTAACAACCTTACCTAACCTAACCTAGTATTATGGGTGGGGGCTGCTGCCCCCACATCCCCGCTGGCACTGGTTGAGTACTAATCCCTTAGTAAATAACAAAAAACAATTGGCTGTCGATTATACGAAGGTGAAAGAAAAGTCGATGAAGTCTACGGTGTTTACTCTGCAATCTTCACTTTGATTGTACATTGATAACGGGAAAGTACCGTATTGACAACCTTGTTACGAAAATAAAATTTTAGTAGCCTACCATACTTTTATAGGCCTATTAGGTTTTTCCGAGGGTTTAACACATTTTCATATGATCTTTAGAGCTATCGATAACTTGAAGTACCGTATTGACAACCTTGTTACGAAAAAGAAATTTTAGTACCATACTTTTTTATTAGGTTTTGCCGAGGGTTAAAACAAATTTTCTTATGATCTTTAGAGCATATAGATTCAATATTTATCTTCAAATATAGCAACAAAATTCGTGGTAGGCCTATTAAAATAACGGTACGATTTTAGTTACTGGACACCTATTTGACAGGTACCGCCAACGATTTAATACATAGGCCTATTTTTTTTCGGTTTCCACGCATACAACACCAAGCTACACCCTTTTCTGGTGTACGAAACACTAAAAAAGCAATGGGAACACTTTAATAATGATAATATGAGATGAAATATAAAGACAACTCGGTTGCGTTCGTGGAAATAGCGTCGCTTTGTTTACTTTACGCTCGGAGTGACTTCCCGGTCCTGCCTTGGCGGTCGACTTCAAATGGCTAAGCTTATATAACCAGTTGTTGGGTCCATATCTTGATAAAGACTTGTGTTATAGGCCGTGGGATACAGGACAGAGTTGAGGGGGGGCTCTGCCCTCCCTCACCCCCCCCGTGAATTATAATAATCGTCATATATGTGGCCAGCAGGGGGCAAGTAAAACAGCTGGCCGTAGTAACCTCGAGTGTCCTGGGTAAACAAACCGCGACGATCCGAAGCGACGACGGACTCTCCCCACCGCCGATTTTCGGCACAAACGCGCCCTTTTATTCTCGTCGAAAACCACATTTAAAAAGTTAGGTACGATTTTAGTTACTGGACACCTATTTGACAGGTACCGCCAACGATTTAATACATATTTGTTTTCGGTTTCCACGCATCCAACACCAAGCTACACCCTTTTCTGGTGTACGAAACACTAAAAAAGCAATGGGGACACTTTAATAATGATAATACGAGACGAAATATAAAGACAACTCGGTTGCGTTCGTGGAAGTAGCGTCGCTTTGTTTACTTTACGCTCGGAGTGACTTCCCGGTCCCGCCTTGGTGGTCAACTTCAAATGGCTAATAAGCTTATAACCAGTTGTTGGGTCTATTTTTTTATAAAGACTTGCGTTATAGGCCGTGGGATACAGGACATGGTTGAGGGTGGGGCAGAGCCCCCCAGTGAATTATAATAATCGTCATATATGTGGCCAGCAGGGGGCAAGTAAAACAGCTGGCCGTAGTAACATCGAGCGTCCTGGGTAAACAAACCGCGACGATCCGAAGCGACGACGGACTCCCTCCGCCGCCGATTTTCGGCACAAACGCGCCGTTTTATTCTCGTCGAAAACCACATTTAAAAAGTTATTAGGCCTAGGCCTAGGCCTACACTTACACTTTGTTACACTTTGTTGTATTCCGTCCGTTAGTGACACAGTTGAGCTGGGGCTCCACTGCGACCAGGCAGCTCCCTTTCTTCCACTCTCCATTCTAGAAGTCGGTTGGAGTTGGTGCTGGGGTATCCTGGTGTTGGTGGCCGGTCCGGTATTTTGGCCAGCCACATGTCCAAGTGTTTCTTGAAGGTGTCTGGAGACACCCCGGTCATGTTCCTGAGAGGGGCTGGTATACAGTTGAACAGTCTGGTTCCATTGTATGCAAAGCTGTGATGGATCAGGGATTTGATTTTTTGTGTTGATCCCGGCGTAGTCCTCACATAGCACAGCCTCCCTCACCTTTGGTGTTGAGTCTCTTGGATGTTTGGATTTGGTAACTTTTTTCCAAAATCTTCCAGACGTAGATGATGATGTATCTCTCCCTACGTCTTTGAAGTGAGTACAGCTGCAGCTCCTTGAGTCTCTCCCAGTAGTTAAAGTGTTGAAACCCATGGATTTTACTGGTGAATGTCCTCTGGGTGGCTTCAATTTCTGTTATTTCTCCTACTTTTTGGGGAGACCAGAGCTGAGAGCAGTACTCCAGTCGTGGTAGGACCAGTGACTTCCACAGTGTTAACATACACCTCTCATTTCTTGTGTGGAAGGTTCTCAGGATCCAGCCTGCTATTTGTTTTGCTGTTGTTGTGGCTTTGGTAATAGGCCTATGCTGGGAAAAAGTGATACTATTACCGGACCAGAAAAAGGTGTAGCTTGGTGTTGGATGCGTGGAAACCGAAAAAAAAATATGTATTAAATCCTCGGTGGTACCTGTCAATTAGCCTAGGTGTCCAGTAACTAAAATCGTACCAAAAGTTATTATATCGTTTTCAATACTAGGCTATTACCGGACCAGAAAAAGGTGTAGCTTGGTGTTGGATGCGTGGAAACCGAAAACAAAATATGTAGCCTATTAAATCCTCGGTGGTACCTGTCACCTGCCTAGGTGTCCAGTAACTAAAATCGTACCCATTGAACCAAATATTTTCCCAGGCAACCATGAATATTACTGTAGTCTAGGCCTAGGCTATCTCTCGGGTGTCGACGATTGACAAGATTCTCCCTAGGCCTCATAATATCATTCCCTGACCTGTTCACCACATGGATTCCATTAGGCTAGCCTACAAATGTACAATAGGTTAGGCTATGTTTGGTTCAATGTTATTTTAATACCACAAATTTTGTTGATATATTTGAAGATAAATATTGAATCTATATGCTATAAATATCATAAGAAAATTTGTTTTAACCCTCGGCAAAACCTAATAAAAAAGTATGGTACTAACATTTATTTTTCGTAACAAGGTTGTCAATACGGTACTTCCAGTTATCGATAGCTCTAAAGATCATATGAAAATGTGTTAAACCCTCGGAAAAACTTAATAGGCCTATAAAAGTATGGTATCAAATTTTAATTTTCGTAACAAGGTTGTCAATACGGTAGTTTCCCGTTATCAATGTATAATCAAAGCTGAAGATTGCAGAGTAAACACCGTAGACTTCA
The DNA here is from genome assembly GCA_032716605.1 of Paralithodes platypus. Lineage (NCBI taxonomy): Eukaryota > Metazoa > Arthropoda > Malacostraca > Decapoda > Lithodidae > Paralithodes > Paralithodes platypus. The sequence continues at coordinate 3,570,015 of CM064562.1, read as the reverse complement.
TCGAATTTCTTTCACCTTCGTATAATCGACAGCCAATGTTTGTTTTTTTTTTTACTAAGGGATTAGTACTCAACCAGCGGGGGGGTGGGGGCAGCAGCCCCCACCCATAATACTAGGTTAGGTTAGGTATGGTTGTTAGGTTAGGCTAATGTCTTTTCAAATCACTATCGGGGGCGTGTCTCAACATCGATCAATAGGCCTAATGGGGAAAATAGGTTTTCCCGAGATTTCTAATTAATTGCAAACACTATATATTGATGCAAATGAACAATTTCTTTTATAAAAAACACTCGGAAAATTTGTGGTATTAAAATAACATTTGGTCAATATACAGGAGGCGCTACAATATAGGTAGCAAAATTCTAATGGTAGTTTTGGGTTCCTATCATCATATGCTTCATTTCTATATACTTTTTATCCCCGGGAAAAAAATAAAAAATCTTGGGTTTTTTATTTTTTTCTTGGATTTTTTTTTATTTTATTAACCTAACCAAAAAACCTAACCTAACTTAACCTAAATGTATTTGGGGGCTATTAGGTTAGGTTAGGTTAGGTTAGGTTTTTTGGTTAGGTTAATGACCAAAACAAAAAATCCCAAGAAAATAAATGAAAAATCCCAAGATTTTTGTTTTTTTTTCCCGGGGATAAAAGGCTATATAGAAATGAAGCATATGATGATAGGAACCCAAAACTACCATTAGAATTTTGCTACCTATATTGTAGCGCCTCCTGTATATTGACCTAACATTTTTTCCCTATGTTTTAGTTGTTCCTCAGACTGTCTGACCGAGCATTACAATAGGTTATGGTGCTTAGCATACCTGGCTGCATTCTACAACTACAATAGGGCCTAGCCAATAATGCCTTGCCTTTTTTACAAATTACTTTTGATACATAGGCTAGTAACATAGGCCTAGATTCCAGGACGAGCTCATCAGCGGCGGATCCCCAGATCGACCGTGGTGATTGTCACCTAAACATCTACAAAACAAACAAACCATGAACTACAGCGAACAAGAGAAATGGCACACAATCTCACATTCATCAACTGGCGAAGAAGAAATCAACTTCTCCCCTCGATCACGTGACGACATCTGATGTAAACAACACGGTTGCCAATACCATTATGGCATTAGGCCCCTATACTGTAATTGTAAAATTAATATTCCACGTGATGTTTATTTTAGATTTTTATATAAAAAAATATATGTGTATTAACAGGAGTGAAAATATGTACGATACGTGCAATAAACATAAACTGAGCTTTATCTATATTTCGATTAGAAACGCTCTTTGTTTGGTAGTGGGACTGTGGGCACTGGGTAGCCATCTTGGGTCACCTTAATGTGAATTCCATGGATAAAACAAAAATCTATCTATCTATGTACTCAAGCCTATTCCTCATTTATCATATTTTTTTCTTCTTCTGGGGGTGGCCATTGTTTTCTGTTGTGTCTATGTGTTGTCCCTGTTCGGGCTCTGTCTCGATCCCGAACAGGGACAACACAACACAACAGAAAACAATGAACACAGAAAAACAAAACACAAATTCAAACACATCTAGATCACCCAGGAGAAGACCCAGAGACCAGGGATCACCAAGGTCCCTCCAGCACTCCCCCGCCCCCCGACCACCCGGAGAGGTTCCGGTTTCAGCACGCAGACATGCAGCGAGCCGAAGCCGCAAGTCCGCCCACCACACTTTCAGGCGCACCCTTCATATATACTGGCTCCCCGGGCCAGGCGCCTGACGGACTATTGTCTAGTCCAACTAGCGCCCGACCCTTTCTCTCAAATGACCACGTGTCCACTCATCTATTCACAAGCATTCTTCATTCATTCCTGTTTATTACCACTTCACTTGCCTGATCTTTAGTAATTTCTCTATCACCCAAAACTTGTCTTACACAGTCTCTCCATCTCAATGGGGGTCTTCTTACCCCTCTATCTCCCCTTGTATCAGACTCACATATTCTCTTTGTAAGCCTTTCATCTTCCATTCGTTCAACATGACCATACCAGCTCAGCACCCTTCTGTCCACTCTGGCCGACAAATGTTCCTGCTGCCCCACTCTCCTATGCACATCTTCATTCCTCAATCTGTCTCTACGGTTAACTCCACACATAGGCTACTCCTCAAGCAGCTGATCTCCATCACATCCAGCTTTCTTCTCTCCTTTGCCTTCAGAGCCCATGGCTCAGCCCCATACATCACTGTTGGCACAACAATTTCTTGATACATTGCACTTTTAACATTCATTCCGAGATTTCTCACCTTCCACATACTTCCTATTGCTCCGAAAACTTTCCTTCCTTCACATACTCTCTGTTTTACCTCCATTTCCATACCTCCATTCCTGCTTATCGTTCCTCTTAAATGTTTAAAACACTCAACTTGTTCCATTAATATTTCCCCATCCAGCCTAACATCTAGATTCACCCTACGATCACCCTATTACACACCATTACTTTACTTTTATTGACGTTCACCTTCAGTTTCCTCCTCCCACAAACCACACCAATTACTCTTTGACTACCCTCTGCAGTTTCTCCTCAGAATCCGCCACCAACGCTGTGTCATCAGCGAACAGCAACTGATTCAACTCCCAATCTCTACCATTCTTTCCTACTAAACCCAATCCTCTTCCCATAGTTCTCATTTTCACCTCCCTCACCACACCATCCATAAATATATTAAACAGCCACGGTGACATTACACAACCCTGTCGTAAACCTACATTTACCTCAAAACATTCACTCAACTCATTATTTCCTACTCTAACACACACTCTGCTCACTTCATAAAAACTCTTAGCTGCTGTTAACAAATTTCCTCCAATTTCATAAATCCTTATCATCTTCCACATTGCTTCTCGATCCATACGATCATACGCTTTTTCCAAATCCATAAAAGCCCAAAATATCTCCTTATGCTTCTCTGAATACTTCTCGCATAACTGTCTTACTGCAAAGATCGGATCCACACACCCTCTTCCCCTCCTAAAATCGCACTGCTCTTCTAGTGCAACTTCCGTAACCTTTATTATCCTCTCTATCAACACTCTGCCATACAGCTTTCCAACCACTGATAATAAATTAATACATCTATAACTTGAACACTCCTGCCGATCTCCCTTCCCCTTGTACAACGGCACAATACATGCACTCCTCCAGTCTATTGGTAGGCTACCATTGACACAACAAAGCACACATTGAATAGTCTCACCAGCCAATCTATTATCACATCTTTACCCTTCTTTATACACTCCACAGCAATACCATCCAAACTTTCTGCTTTTCCCGCTCTCATTTGTATCACTGCTTCTTTCACCTAATTTTTCTCAATTCATTCCATGCCACCTGGGTGGCCTCGGTAACCTATCTCCATCAACCATTTTTTATTTTATTTTTTTCTATGAGAGTTAGGGAGACAAAAGGCAGAACTGCCTGTAGCGAGTGCCTCCCCCAGAGCTGAAAGAGTGACAGGGCCAAAATCAAGGGACGTTCGAGCCAAAATGCCTGGACACATGAAGTTTGAAGCAATTTAGGTCATAGGAAGAGGGAAAGACTGATTCTGGGAAAGAGTTCCACAGCTCAGCTGTTGAATAGAAAAAAAAAAACATAGACGCACTGTGCTCCTGTACAGAGCAAAAAGCTGTACAGGGGTAAAGAACCCCCGGAGGCAGTTGAGCACACCCAGCTTCTGGTAAGCTGTTTTAACAAGGGTGGAAATCTATAATGCAGTTTCCTTATTACCAGAAACTATTTCTAAATGGCAGGTCTGTTTGCCTTGTCCTGACTAAAACTCAAACTAAAATAATCTAACACAACCTTATTCAACGAACCCGCCTAATAATGCGGGTAAGATTACTTTATTTGTCTATCCTTACTCTTGAAGACAGAATTGCATTAGGTTCCACCTTTTTATTTTTCTTGTGATATACCTAGTCTCTTAGGCAGGCTTACGATTGGACCTTGACTTTCTTGATATAAGCTATAGGTGGAGAGACTGTTGACACCAATCGAGCAGGGCAATACCTAGGAGCACGTGATAAGGAGTTGCTGGAAATCCTGTTTCATTTGGCTGGCCTCTCACTGTTTATGTTTGTGTTTCACCTACACAGAGAGTAATCCAGCTAGCTCTCACAAACACCTCTTCCTATCTATTTCACCACGCCCCCGTTATTTCCAATAATATACATACAAAAACAAAATAAAACAATAATGCTAAATTTGGCTCTCTCACTTTTTCGGCTTTGGGGGAGATACTAGTTGCAGGTGTTTTTTTGTTTTTTTGCCTTTTGTCTCCTTCATGAACATATACAGTAAAATAAAGTCTATGGAACTTAAGGTTCACGTTTTATTTACTTTACTATTTCTAACAGATCCTAATCCTATTATTAGCTATATATAGAGAGAGAGAAATATTTAAAGTTGTTTGTATATAGAATTTTAGAAATAATAACTATCTTTTAATCAGGTTCTCGGGCTAGTCTTTTAAAATGTAAAATATTTATACATAAAACACATTAAACTAAGTATACAATGGCTTTTATTTACTAACTATGCAATTTATTTTAAACAGCATGAATAGCTTGTCTGTTTGTGCCTCAATATTTTGTTGAAGAAGAATATATGCGATACGTACGAGGGGTTGTGGTCCCCGTAGAGTTTATTACCATAGTCCAGCCTTCTCAGAATTACTCTTCAACTGCGAGATTCCAATAAAAGAAATAAAGAAACTCATATAATGGGATATAGATTTATCCTTGTACACATACAGTATATAACCTATTATCGTGCTTCTGATTTTATTGTCATATTTTACACTCAAACATTTTCATATCAGTCAATAATTTTTAGCATATCAATAGATAGGCTTATAAAACATGGTTGAAAATCAAGAGGTAAATTGCTTTCTACAAGTAACTATTTAGTTGATTATGATGCTAATCATGAGGGCGATCATCTTGGGATCTGCAGGACCAGCTTACCCCTCCATAACCTAACCTAAAGTATGAAACGCATATTGAATTTTATTTTACTGTTGTCGTGGTTTTGATTGTTGTCT
>CM064562.1:3492444-3559944 GCA_032716605.1 Paralithodes platypus | reverse complement strand
ATCGGAAGGGTTCAGCAAGGTTAGCATTTGCCAAGTGACACATAGAGACCCTTCTCAAGTTGAATCTCTCTCTCTCTCTCTCTCTCTCTATATATATATATATATATATATATATATATATATATATATATATATATATAAAACTTGAGTCCGAGTGTAGGGGGTGAGACAGTGAAGCACAGGAACGAGGTGGCTTCAGAGATGGGGTCGTTTAGGGCCATGAGTCAGCACCGTGCCTCATGTGAGGGCAAGATGGCAGGTGCTCGTTGTACTCTACGTGCTTCACATGTCTCACTCCCTAGACTGGAACAAGACCTCACGGGCTTCACTGTTCATTGTAAAGCGGTGAATGTTAAGGCTCTCAGCCTATGCCCGAGAGGAAGTAAGTTAGAAAAAAAAAAAAAAAAAAAAATTGTCTTGTGTCTGTATCCTGAAGTGCCGATCACGGAGAGTAGCGGACGGAAGGGGTGGTGTTTGTAAGCTCACACCCGCTATACTTAACCTTGGACAGAATCCTGGGTGTGCTGAAATCATATCATACACTGCGTAGTACATACTGCCTGTGGCCTGGGGGGCAATCTATCCTGTTTGTGTATTTGTGTCTATTCGCAAAACATCTAAAGAACTGGAAAATGTGTTATGAAAAAACTTAGTCAGTGCCTTTATGTAGTACACAAATAGACACCATTAACTTCTGGCTAGTGTTAGCACAAGCCTGTCACTCTAAATATCATATCAGGCAAAACCTGCACTCTGGGGGAAGAGTTTGAATCACAGAGTTAGGGTTTTAATGATCCTAGAATGTACTTTTTATTTTGTTTAATAATATCTTCTATATTCTAGTCATCACTAATATGTCCCGGCCGAAGGCCGACTCCTCATAAAACTACATAAATGGCACGAAAGGTCTTAATATTGACAACAAAATGGGGCGAAAGATTTCAAAATCGCCAAACTAATGGAACGAGCGTCTTAAAATCTCTTAACTAACGGGGCTAAACATGAGGGAGAAGGCGATCCAGAGAAACGAACTATCGAGGGAGGGTGAAAAGGGATCGAGGTACTTGCGAGAACGAATTACATTATTGGTGAGATTGATATACTGTATGTCAGGGAGTGTAGTAGAGAGTGATATTTAGGCTACACACACATGATGCTCTCTCTCTCTCTCTCTCGCTCTCACACACACACACACACACACATACACACACACACACACACAAATACTCTCTATCTCGCACACACATATACTCTCTCTATCTCGCACACACATATACTCTCTCTATCTCGCACACACATTCTCTCTCTCCCACAAAAAACACAAACACACACATACTCATATATAAACTGACATACACGCACTTAACACAATTTTCTTAACACACACACGCACACACACAGCCACTATGACGCCTTAAACAGGTAATGGTACGACGGGTGATGCAAGGCTAATTGGCTCAGCTACCGATCAATGTTAACAAGAAGTACAATCACCGCCTCCCCCCCCCCTCTCTCTCTCTCTCTCTCACACACACACGTGCTCTCTGTCACATACGCAGTGTTATCTCTGAATTTCATATACATGTGCAGTTCTCTTTTACACGCATATACGCAATAATTATCTTTCGTGTCACTTTCGCAATTTATTTTTTCTCTCTCTTTCTCTCTCCCTCTCTCTCTCTCTCTCTCTCTCTCTCTCTCTCTCTCTCTCTCTCTCTCTCTCTCTCTCTCTCTCTCTCTCTCTCTCACACACACACAAAGATACAAATTTGTTCTTACAAACATTGATCAACAATTATCTATAACTCGTATTCACACTCACATTCACTCAAACACATATACGCATCTCTCTCTCTCTCTCTCCTACCACTGTTAACACGGACTCTTTATGTGTCAGTATGTTATGGGGGGGGTCACCGTTTTTTTTTTTATGTTTCTCTTCTTTTCTCTCTTTCCCTGGCTTGTATCCATTCGGCCCCATTCAGCCAACTGTTTTAAGACGTTTATCCCCATCCAGGTGTCGATTTCTTCCTGGCGAGCGATAGCGAGCCACCATTGTATGGAGAATCCGGCTTTGCCGGAGAAATTTTTCTATCGAAAAATGTACAAATTTAGCTTGCTGTCAAAAAATATATATATATATGCTGGCTCGCTACCGCTCGCCAGGAAAATATTGACATCTGGATGGGAGTAAACGTCTTAAAACAGTAGGCTAGATGGGGCCGAATGGATACAAACCAAAGAGAGAGAGAGAGTAAGAGAAAGAGAAAAAAAAATGCGAGGTGGGGTCCCTTAAGAGGGGATATTGAGATCGTATTTACCAATTTGAGACGTAGAGGTAGATTACAAACTAAACACAAATGTCTAATGGTAAACCAAAATATGATGACCATTACGTATTGGTGGACGGTGAAGGGGTGAACTAATTTATTTGTCCATCTTTATTTATCATTTGGATTACAATGTTGTTTATTACGTACCGGTGACGTCCCTTTTCATTATATTCTGGCACCCATTAGACGATTTTATTCAGCTTAGGAAGGACCTCTAGCCAATAATATGGGCTAAACTCAACGCATTAGAACTGACGTATAACCTCGCAGCATAATATTATGATCTTACATTCTATATCTCATCGTCAATTTAAGGGGAGATTTCCACTTGAGGGATTTTTTTAATTACCCCTTTCTCCCTCATGTTTAGCCCCCATTGCTTTTGAGATTTTAAGACGTTCGCCCCATTAGTTAGGCGATTTTAAGAACTTTTGCCCCATTTATGTAACTTTTAAGACCTTTCGTGCCATTTAGGTGTCGATTTTTTCCTGCGAGCCTGTAATATAAGAGGAACCGGCCTCCGGCCGGGAAATTTTTCTACCGAAAAATGTACAAATTTATCTTGAAAGGGGGTCAAGGGGGTGCAATTTCAAGCTTGATAGAAGTCTAGGAAACACACTAAAAACCACCCCTTAAATGCTATAAAGATTTAAAGATTATGACGCGTGTTGATAGTTTATTTTGGCTATCATTAGACGATTGCATACAGTTTAGGAAGGGTCTGCTGTGGGGATTATAGGGGTAAAGACTATATCTCAATTAACCCTCTGACTTCCATATACGCTACCCCTCCTAATCTGAATAAAATCGTTAAGTAATAGCCAGAAAAAAAAAAAAAAAAAAATGCGTAAAAATTGATACCGGTAATCCTGCCAAAGTCAATATAGGCCTACATACCCAGGGAGCTATGAACTTGAGGGAGCCCACCTCACTGTTTTTTGTTTAAATCTTTCTCTCCCTCTCTCTTTGGCTTGTATCCATTCGATCCCATTCAGCCTACTGTTTTAAGGCGTTTATCCCTATCCAGGTGTCAATATTTTCCTGGCGAGCGGTAGCGAGCCAGCATATATATATTTTTGTTTTGACAGCAAGCTAAATTTGTAAATTTTTCGATAGAAAAATGTCTCCAGCGAAGCCGGATTTCTCCATACAATGCTGGCTCGCTATCGCTCGCCAGGAAGAAATCGACACCTGGATGAGGATAAACGTCTTAAAGCAGTTGGCTGAATGGGGCCGAATGGATACAAGCCAGGGAAAGAGAGAAAAGAGAAAAACAAAAAATCCGGTGACCCCCCTTAAAGGGAGATATGTACTTAAGGGGAGATATGTACTTTATAAGGGGGTATAGTTTCTGGACCTCCTTCTCCCCCATGTTTAACCCCATTAGTTTTGAGATTTTAAAACGTTTGTCCCATTTGTTTGGCGATTTTAAAATCTTTGGCTCCACTTCTTTGCCAATTTAATACCTTTTGTGTGATTAAGTATCATTTGTTCCTGGCGAGCGATAGCGAAACTGTAATTTAATTTAGTTAATCTCGACGTGGGATCTTGGTGGGTGTTTTTTAAACCTTGATGGAGGTCTAGGGAGCAAACCCTTAGGCCTAACCCTTTAAGTATCGAGCGGTGATGCAATTATATTGTATTCTAGAATTTACATGATTTTGTGCAGCTTGGGAAAAATTGGTGGTAGCTAAAAAGGGTTAAATAATCTAGTTTGAAGCTGTATGATTGCTAGAGGTCCTTCCTAAACTTAATAAAATTGTCTAATAGTTGCCAGAATATAATGGAAAGGACGTCACTGGTACTGTACAGGTAAAAACCGTGGAATTAGTCCTGATACTGAAAGGGTTAAGAAGTAGGAGAGAGAGAGAGAGAGAGAGAGAGAGAGAGAGAGAGAGAGAGAGAGAGAGAGAGAGAGAGAGAGAGAGAGAGAGAGAGAGAGAGAGAGAGAGAGAGAGAGAGAGAGAGAGATTTCAGCGTCAGAGCAAATTTAGGCTAATAGGGCCCTGGGCTTCCTTCGCAGGAATCTCACAAAGTGTAACTCTAACATCAAAATTCAAGCTTTCAAATCACTAGTTCGGCAACACTTAGAATACTGCGACACCGTCTGGGATCCACACACTCACAATAATATCAATACATTATAGGCCATACAAAGCAAAGCTGCAAGATGGATCAGACATGATTACAGACATACTACATCAGTCACTTTGCTCAAACATGACATTAAACTAGACCCCCTTGTAACAAGAAGACAAATACACAGACAACAAATGTTATACAAAATCACAAACAATCTAGCGGACATAGATAAAAATACATATTTACACCCAACAAACATACGATTTACGAGACGCAGCCACAACTTAAAATACCACACATATTCAGACATTCATTTTTTCCCCGCAGCATCCAAGAGTGGAATCACCTCCCATCTCACATAGTTAATAGCCCCACTCTTCATTCCTTTAGAAATAGGATCTCTACTCATTATCTCCCTAATCCTTGACCCGATCCTATCCCTCTCATAATTCCCCTGCACAACCCCCGCATATCATGCTGCCCGAGAGCAGCCCTCTGCGGGTCCCCCTAACAAGAACAAGAACAAGATTATTATAGGTAGTGGTCGAAATATATTAATTGTATTACATAGAAAACCATTACATTTTATGGTTAACTTTACTAAAACAAGCAGCATACTACGACAACACCCGCGCACACATAATATGCGCGAACAAACACACACCTTCAGTAACAACGTACCCCAGAATGTTGGGGCTTTCACTAAAAGGTTAATATAAAGTAAAATTAAGTGTGGTAGGCTACTCTCTCAAAACCATTCAATTACTATAACATAATAACATTATAGTAGGCCTACTTATTATTATATGCTTATGGTAAATATTCCGATTAACACATGCGCGAGTTTTCCAAACAAAACATGGTTTTTCCTACTGTTTTTCATGTCATTCATTCGATTTTAGCACCCATTTGTTGCGAGATCAAGAGCTCTCAACCGGTCCTCATAGCTCAGTCTTCTAAGCGACGGAATAAGCTTTGTAGAAGTATAGTGGGATTTCCTAAAAAAGGCCCTCTATAAGAATCAAGGAGCATTTTTGGGTAAAAGTTGGGAACCAGACTTTTTAGCATAATTCAGGCATGCCGAATTCGATAAACCCGGTTCCCAAGCGAAATTTTGAGTTTTGACCGTCTAATTTGCATAAACAAAATGGCCGCCAAATTGGAAATTTTTGACACTTCTTGAACCATTTTCTCCAATATCTCTCTAACTAGGCAAGCAAATATCACAAGTGAAGCATGTATACCTATGTTTTGAGGGTCAGGGAATGTCACTGAGGCATTTTTAAAGGAATCAGTAATAAGCCTAGACTTTAATATACATATTAGCGGCTGTCATTAGAGAAAAATCAATGGTTCCCAACTTTACCCCAAGATACTCCTTGATGCTTATGCAGGCAAAACAGGGCAATATCTGTCACTCACCTGAACTATTTATTGGAGTAGACCATATTCATGCAATACAAGGAGTTTGATCATCACTCTGTTGCTGACATGCACACATTGCTGTGCATCGTAACCCGGATTTGCGGCATTTGCACCGACGCGTCCTGCATTGTTTCTGGCAGGCACATGAAATAATTTCCAGGCAACTTTGTGGGATCGGACTCAATGACATCAGAATGGGTTGTAGTCCTGAATCGCCATGTTTCCATCCCATGTCTGTGGGTGCAGGAAGCTCAGGTACAGCACAGTGAGCATTTCTCCAAATCATTGCTTGATAGTGTACTCGCATCAAATGGAAGCGGAGAGCATCACGTGTTGGTGGCATTGCTTCTGGTTTGGCAGTCTTTGAGAACAGTATATGCCTTGCTGCATCAACAGAGTCTGTTTTGTGCACATCATATATTCTGCAGACAAACGTTTCTGAAGATCGAATGGTCTCCTCTGTGAGTTCACCGATTCCCAAGTTTATGAGCAATTGATGGTGCTGTTTGAAGACTTTCCATGATGACCTTTTGGTGTGATTTGCGATGTAGGAGGTGGTGTCGCACCCGGTTAATGCATGAAATGGTAAAAGAGTTGTTGTTGAATCTCTTGGTAGGTTGTTGAAAACTGCATCAATGGGTATATATCGCCTTTTCTTGGTGGTACCAGACATCATCCAGAGGTGTTCACATTGTACACGTGAGAAGTGGGAAACCAAAAGCACGAGAACATCAGTGTCCCTTGATGACACAACAACTGTATTGAACTGGCTGTGCACAGCATGTAACACCAACCTAGTGTCAGCTTCTTCATGTGTGGCTCTCAGTTGAGTCAAATCAGTGATTGTCTTTGATGGCCTAACCTCAATTTCTTCTCTGAATCCCCCGGCAACTACAATCTCCTTATCATCAGGTGCCTGAGAACACAGTTCCTCAGACAGGAAATTTGCAAGATCAGCTTTATTAGCAGGGAGCGACACAAAGTTAGTCAATTTTTTTGGAAGAGGCACATCACGTCCCTCAACAATTCGTCTGATTGGTCGATCTGCTTTCGTGCGTCGTGTCCTCGTACCACCCTTGATTGTCTCTTCTCTATATCTGTCGAACACAATGTCTACCCGTTGATAGTTAGAACCTGCCTTTAATACTGCTCTTACGTATTTGTCGGCCAAATCCCCAAAGGTCATTGCATTGTCAGGCTTTCCCAGAGCAACCACCAGTGCTTGTCCATCAATGATTAGGCAGGATGATGAGTCGTGAAGTTCAATAGCTTCAGGGCAGATTATGTCTTCCGTTAACTTATCTGCCAGTATGGACTTATTTCCAGTGCGGAGTGTACCATTCATTTCAGCGAGTGATACAGGAACTGGCAGAAGCTCGTGCTTTAGGACAGCTGTCTCATCAAGAATGTCAATGTTATCTGCAGTGTAGTGGATAAATTCATTGGCTACAATGTTTGGTGGAATAATGGCCCCGGTTGCTTGGTACATAGATTTCAGGGTGCTCTCAGCTAAGGAAGTGTCTACTTGCAACACCTGTTCATAGCTCAAACAGTGGCCTGCCTTGTGGAACAACTCCACCAGATCTTTTGATCGTGTGGCTTGATGTAGTGTATTGGCAAGACCAATATGTTTGGGAGTCCATTTTCTGCCGCCGCTCATACAGTAAACTAGATCCTGTGCTACACTCAGAACTCTGCCTTGGACAAGATCTTCATTTTTTTCAGAACTATCATCTTCTAGCACCTCTTGACCACCAAAGATTAGTCTCAATAGCATATATAAACTATCTGGAATGCATTGAATCGCTTCATCTTCACTTACAGAGAAACCTTTGTGACCCAGAAATTCCATCATGTCTCCACGAATTCTCAGCGCTACATGTACAAGTGATAGGAAAATGTCATCCTGAGGCACATATTGAGGCAACATTTTCTCAGTCTCCTCAATTTCTGTCATTTCCAAAACTGCAGTATGCTGATACTTTGTGGGAATCAGCATGGTTTTTCTCTCGGATGTGCTCCTGTCAAGAGGTTGGAAGAAGTTGAAAATGTCTCCCAGCTGTGACTGCAACTTTTCCTTGAAGGTTGTCCTTCTACTGTAGTAAGACGGTTGAATTATGGTTGACGATTCTTCAGCAAGCTCCTTATACCGTTCCCAGACATCATTCAGCAGGATAACGTGCCCTCTGTCTGCAGATTGTTGCAACTCTTTGCATAGCCATACCATTGCAAGGTCTGTATTGTCCGAGTCCAGCTTTGTTTTATTGGTAGATCTGGTGAATGCTCTTAGACACTTCAAGTGGTATTTGGCTTCAGCTGCAATTAAGTCAATCACTCCAGCCAATCGAAGGCCAATTTTGTAGTCGAGAGGGGAAGCTTCAATTATCTGATCACTCATTTGTTTTGTCATTACTGAGATCAACCGTGCCTTCAAAACAACAGTTTGACAGAAAATGCATAAGTTCCAGTTTACTGGTTCCACGTGCCTTCGCAATGAACATCTGTTACCACTGCTGCTGCAACTTGCTTCTTGTTTTGAATCCACTGCCTGCATCTTCCGCAAACGTTCAAGTTTACTTTTGTCCGTGAAGTGGGCATAGCACATTTTGTGCCACACAAGAGTTTCGGCTTCAGCAGAATCCAAGACATTCTCAAGACGGTCAATCACATCGATATTCTTAGTGTCTCTAAGCTTTCTTCTGGTACTGGCAGCATCCCTGACTTTTGCGAGTCCATGGTCACTTGCATTACTAGGAATAACACTGGCTGTGTGAGTTTGGCAGAAGATGCACAAGCTGTAATCTACAGGTGAAGGCCTCTTCAAAGTAACTACTGGATCCATTGTAGTCTGCAAATAAAAGAAACAATTAGTTATAGTATTAGCATTAGATATTGGAGAAATTGATTTTTCTATAATTGCAGCCACTAATTTGCACATTTACGTGAAGGCTTATCACTAATCACTTTAAAGATGCCTTAATCACATTCTCTGACCCTCAAAACATAAGTATAGACACTTTATTTGTCATTTTTGCTTGCCTAGTTAGAGAGATATTGGAGAAAATGGTTCATGAAGTGTCAAAAATTTCCAATTTGGCGGCCATTTTGTTTATGCAAATTAGATGGTCAAAAACTCAAAATTTCGCTTGGGAACCGGGTTTATCGAATTCAGCATACCTGAAATATGCTAAAAAGTCTGGTTCCCAACTTTTACCTAAAAATGCTCCTAACATTCACATTTTTCAGAAACCCCACTACTCTTTGTGGGGATCGGGTTTTACACCATACCCGAAAGAGGATTAATGGAGCTCCGATCTTACTCTCAACCATCTGAACAATTTTACCAACACACCTAAACTTCGATCGTTAAATGCGGAAATAGCCTCACGAAAATATCATGCCCTGGTGGGGGCACGAACTCTCGACCCTTGGGTGTGAGGCAGACACCTTACCAGCTAGACCAAAAGAGACATCCCACTTGGCCTGTTCGGCTCAGGGTATTTCCGCATCCGAGGTCTGTTTAGGCTAAGCCTACTTTCACTGACTTTACAGCCTTTCCCTAGCTTGTACTCTTTCCAGTCGTTCTATATCTTTCCTGAGTGCTGGAGACCAGAATTGAACAGCATACTCCAAGAGAAGCCGTATCAGAGCATTGTAAAGTGTGAGGACTATTTCCTTATTTCTATACTTAAATTGCCTCTTTATATATATCACAATAATTTCTGAGCTTTTTTCTCTACTTCAATGCACTGCTTGGAAAACTTTAGGTCACTGCTAATCAGAACACCCAAATCCTTTTCCAAGTCAGTCACTTCCAGAGGCATTCCCATTAGCGAATAGCCTGATTTGGGGTTTGCTTGGCCGATATGCATCATCTTGCACTTTTCCAAGTTTAGAGGCATCAGCAATATGTCTCCGACCATTCACCCAGTCTGTTGAGGTTCACCCTTTGCCTGCAATGAGGCACTTTGTCGAAAGCTTTTTGAAAATTTAAGTAAAGGATGTCAATATGGCTCTACTTTTTTCATAATCACTGAACATTTCATGGACAAATTCCATCAAATTGGTAAAACATGATCGATGTCGCCTGAATCCATGTTGGGAATCTGTAATTAAATTGTGGATTTCTAGGTAGTCCACTATCTTGTCTACTAGTATCCCTTCAAAGATTTTTAATATAATAGAAGTCAAGCTAATTGTCCGATAATTCTTGGGACACTCGTGATCCCCTTTCTTAAAGATTGGGGTCACATTGCCCAGTTTCCAGTCTTCAGGAACTTCTCCATTTTCTTGTGATTTATTGAAGATGTCTGCCAAGAAAGGTGCGATTTCATCTCACACTTAATCTTGTACAACTCGGGGTAGAAAGCTATCTGGGCCGGATGATTTGAACCTATTTAACTTATCTAGTCTATATGCTATCTCCTCTGGGGTACATCTGATTCTGCTAAGAACTTCACCCTCATGCACTAATCCTGGACTTGGTATTTTCCCTTGTGAATACTGAGGCAAAAAGTAGTTTAGGGACTTAGCTATATCAGTGTCAGAGGTTTCTAATTGGCCTGGTGGATCCATTAGAGGTCCAATACTACTTTTGAATGGTTTCCTGCTGTTCACATTGCTGAATAACTCTTTAGGACTCTCTTTGCCAAGGGCTGCAACCCTGAGTTCTTCATTCCGCTTTGCTTCCTTTATAAGAGATTTCACTCTTCTACACATATTTTTGAAGGTATCTAAATATCTTTGGTTTTTACTTCTTTTGGCCTTTCTGTATGCAACATTTCTCTTTCTAATTGCTGAAGCTATGTCACTTGTGAACCATTTTGGTTGGGTTGACCCTGATTTGGTAAGTTTAGTAGGAACGAATGCAGCTTGTCGATCCATATGGTGTCTGGATATAAGTGCATATCGGCTGTGCTCGTGGCAGCAGTCAATACCTTGACTTACTTAGCAACAACGTCTTATTCTATCATATAGGCAACCAGATTAAATCTTTTGTCAATGGAACATACTGTATACTCTCTTAAGTTGCTATTAAGTCTTTCACTCAAAAACAAGTATTTGATCTTCTAATTCAACAAATATTATACCTTAGTCTTAGTTCTCTCAATAGTACAACATTCATCTTTTTATTGAATATAGAAAATATCAATATCTCATTACGGCAATTATCTAATCATCTGGTCGCGTGCTTACAGTGAACGGTTAACAGTAACAACAATGACATCATATATCAGTCTGGTAACAAACTCTTTGTGATGTCTCACGTAATTACGTTTTGATAAAGTTGCTTAAGGTGTGTTCCTAAGAATGTTCTGTAACTCTCTTCATTGAGTCTTCTATACCTGAACGTGAGCGGCTAACATGAACAAGATATACTGTAAGTCTAGACTCTTATCTCTTGGTTGACTATTCCTACTATCCGTTGCTGAGGACCTAACGGATCCTAACTCTGACTTCTTCAATTACTGGCAAAGCTAACTCGTTTACTAAGCTACTTTCTCCTAACCTCATCAATCTCGTGGTGAGTTCTGCGAATGAGGGCTCTAGCTAACTAATGTCTGAACTTTGCAAGACTTCTTAGAGTCATTTAACTAATCAATGGATGATACTAAGGGAGCTAATCTCGAAGTTAATTGAGCAAGTTTACAGGCAATTGATAGAAAGGTCCTCGATGCACCTTCAAAGCCTTACAATTCTATTAGTGTAAAGTCAGTGAAAGTAGGCTAGCCTAAAACAGATCGGATGCGGAAATACCCTGAGCCGAACAGGCCAAGTGGGATATCTCTATTGGTCTAACTGGTAAAGTGTCTGCCTCACACCCAAGGGTCGAGCTCAGTTCGTGCCCCCACCGGGGCATGATATTTTCGTGAGGCTATTTCCGCATTTAACGAAGTTTAGGTGTGTTGGTAAAATTGTTCAGATGGTTGAGAGTAAGATCGGAGCTCCATAAATCCTCTTTCGGGTATGGTGTAAAAACCGATTCCTACATCAGTACTACTAGAAGTACTCTATCGACCATTTAACGGCGCTGTAGTTGCCTATTACAACTTTCAAATAGGTGATGGGGCTGGTCATTCAGGGCCACGGCGTCGTCTGCTTATCACCTCGTGGTCTTATCACCTTGTGGTCGGCTGCACCTTTGTTTGCTTTCTCTGCAAGGGACGTTGGCAGCAGGTTTCCACTGGACTGGGGAGGGGCATCGTAGGGGGGCGGCCTCGGTAGTAGGGTACAGGCGCCTACGTTTCCCGCCGCAGCTCTTCCCTTAGGACTCTGGGCAATTCTGTTTCCCAGTACTTGGATAACTCCTCAAAGTACTGGTCTGGTACCCTGCCAAGGGTATGCCTCTGGATCAGGGCTTGTAGCTCCAGCAGATCAGGATTATTTATGATCGGAGGCAACTGCAGCAGTGTGTGTGCGTGTGTGTGTGTGTATGTGTATGTGGGAAGGGGGGGGGGGCTCGAGGGTAGTCTACAAAATTTATCTTTATCTTGTCAACACATTTCTTTCTTCATCGCCTATTGAGGAGCCTTTCACCGTGTCAGGTGATGCAGAAGGGGGAGCTGGTGGTTGTTGGAGGAGGACCGGAGTTCTTGGAAATTAAACAGTGTAGCTTACTGTCTGTCGAGATGAAGGTAGGGGGTGGAGTGGTGAGCACGCTCACATGTGAATCTGCTTGACCTGGGTTCGATCCCAGCCCAGGCGGACATTTAGTGGGTGTTGTAGTACGTCCTAGCATGTTTCACATGCTTGCACCCAGTCGGGGGACACCTCGACGACGTATACAGACTAATAAGCACACATAACAAAGCCTCTCCAACAGCTTCCTCTCTCTCCAACACCCCTTCTCCCCTCTCTACACTCTTCAGAAAAATAGGAAGAAGTAGAATGTAGATACGACGTGCCGTTGTAAAGGCTTATCCCTCAATACCTTCAAATCAATCAAATAAATATAGAAAAGGTGGGTGAGGGTGAAAGAAGGATTTTTTTTTTTTTTGGTGTAGTAAGAGAGAAAGTGTCAAAGTAGGAGGATAAAGAGTGTCGGGGCTTGACCCAACGTGCGTGAGTTGTTGATTTTAGTTTGGGGGTTTAGGGGAGGGCTGTGACTGTTGGTATTATTGAGACATATTTTTCGAGAGCTTCAGTATGGCACGTCAAGAAGGGATGGAGATAAAAATGGGTGGTAAGGCAAAAGATGATTCATTTTGGGTGGTAAAAGTTAATTTTGGTGAAGTGAGATTCAGAATACCTTCACCAGACCTGGGTCCTTTTAAAGCCTGGCGGTGTATGCTGAAATTCGTCGCCAACCAATCACAGGGCTCAGGTCCCAAACTGTCAGTTTAGGGCAAGTGAGTTCTCGTGTTCCCTTCATTAGTGCCCATGTATTTCACCTTTCATTCGTCAGTCTTCGGCCAGCTAATAGGATGGGTGCCCAGGCGGCTGTCTCGGCCAATCCGACAGTCTATCTGACGTGACATCTTCTACTGAATAGCCTTGGCTCGACTAATAGGGGAGCGTGGGTGGTGGGAGATCCGCCCATTTTTGAAGTTCAACTTTCGTGGAGGGCTATTCCTCTAGTTCGATCAGGAACACGGTGGGGGAGGGCCCCCCCCCCCCCCCCCCCATACCCCACCGTGTTCCTTGGGAATCCTGAAGGTCATCAGGTTAGGATCCTGGGCTGCTCTGTTCGAGGTTGCTTCCTTCGCTTTGGCGATCTTCCCCTCCCCTCCCCCCCTCAAAAAAAAAAAAAAAGTATATACAGTATATATACATTGTGATATTCTCAGCTGGGCTTGAACCACCGACAGTCAGGATGAGTGCCCATGCTTTAAACAACTCTTCCACGGCGTGATAAAGTTGGTAAAGGCATGGACAATCGTCCTGACTGTCGGTGGTTCGAGCCCCGATGAGAGTATAATCATATTTTATAAGTACCCCCACACAACTCTGGTTTAAGGGATTTACTTTCATTCTGGCCCAGCAAGACACGAGAGTCATTAATGTCAAGTATATCTCACAAATATAAGTGAGCTACTAATTGGGCTGGGAGTATAAAACATATAGTAGCTCACTTGTATTTGTGAGATATACTCGATATATAATTATAATGGCTCTTGTGTTTGGCTGGGCGAGAATTAAACTAAATCACTTATACCCGAGTTGCGTGGGGGTAATTGTAAAAATCCCTGTATGGTATTCTGGAATATGGATCCTACGACATGTGTATGAATTGATTTATATTTTCCAAGTAAGATTTCCCGTCTCCTTAATATAAACAGGAAAAGGTTACGTATCACTTTTTTCACTCCGTGGTGTATTGAATTAAAGCATGGATACTCGTCCTAACTGTCGGTGGTTCGAGTCCAGCTGGGAGTCTGAAATATATATGTATATATATATATATATGTATACAGTATATACTGTATATAAATATATTTGTTTTTACATTGTTGGAACAAACACAGGGTGAGAGTCACACAAGAGACTCGCATTGAGCGACTTCTCGTGTCTTGACAAAGCTCACTAAACAGCCACACTGTTGGTGCATCACCAGAACGGAGACAATCATGTGATTTTTCTCCTATATCTGTAACTTCCTGCCTCCAGATGATTTTATCCTCACATGGTAAGGCCTCCACTTCTCCTGTGGCACTTGGCACTCGACATTGTCCATCATAGCCATGTCGGTGCCCTGGTGCCGGAGAGGAGCTCCTCGATGGGGACGTGACCGACGCTGGGCGGCGGTGGCATCAGCAATAATGGCACATTTCTCCGTCAACCATCAGTCGACCAAGTCTGAACACCATACACTTGATCATTCCAGTTTTCAGGTAAAGACCTTTGTTTTAAAAAGGAAGGTTTAGGCCTGGGAAGATGGGGCCGACGCCAAGGCCCATGGTGTCAACGTATGGGTCACCAAAGATAGGGTTGACGATAGATGTGTCGTATCTCCTGTTACCACCAGCACGTCTATTACCGAAGAGAGGTGAAGGAGCAGCGTCGGTGACTTGAACCACAAATACCAGAGCCACCAGGAGGACCAGAGCCGTGCAGAAGAACTTCATCTTGTAAGAAGGTTGGAACTGGCTACACTGCAATAATGGAAAAGGTAAAGGAAAGTAATAATTAGTGCATCCTGAAACATTATTTATGATAGAGTTACGTATTCAATTTCATTATTGATTAATTGATATATAAATCAAGACACAATTGAAAATTCTGGCAAAGGAATATTACATTTGTAATATATATATAATATATATATTATATATATATATATATATATATATATATATATATATATAATATATATATTATATATATATATATATATATATATACAGAGAGAGAGAGAGAGAGAGAGAGAGAGAGAGAGCGAGCGGGCAAGAGAGCCTTTAAAGATCGTAACATCGAAAAACGAGACGGGTTAGCAGAACATCAGTTATTAAGTGACGAAACAACTTACCAAGATATCGAGTGAAGTGATCTTAGAGCTATCAGTGGGCTGTGTGTGGAGAGAGGTCTGTCGCCGCTCCTTATATATACCCAGATCTGCTCCCTGAAGGCCTTTATTAGGGCTCCTGGTTTTTTCCTCGATTTCTATATTTATTCGCTTTCCCTTTGATTCAGAATTGTGGCTCTTAAATTAATTATAATCGTCTGACATCAACTAGGATAATAATATAAGGTTTTTATCTGAATAAAATTGTTATTATTCTCCTTTCTTTTAACTTATAAACAGGATAAATGTGTGCATGGATATTCTTAAGTGGTAAACACTCTCTGGTGGCAAAAAATATTTACTTCTTCCTGATGTAAGCTATCCCTCCCACCCCCTTCTCTCTCTCACTCTTGCTATCTTGTAATTTTGGTCTCCTTATCTGAACAAGGACATTGAGAAACTCGAGTCAGTGCAGCACTGCATAGAGCGACAAAGTTGATACTGTCACTAAGAAATAAAACACATCATGAAAGATTAAACAAGATACATTTGTTTTCACTTAAGAAGAATGCGATGTCAATTATCGAGTGTTTCAAGATATTAAAGGGCTTTGACAAAATAGATGTAGATTCACTTTTCAAAATCGATGATAGTTCAAAGGTTCAAAAGGTTAAGCATCAGTAGTATATAATATTTCTCAATTTCGTTCTTTACTATGAATTTCCCAGTAGAAATTTTTCTCATTCTCCTGGGAGATTATTTTCCCCAACTAAATTTCATGCCGACCTGTGGTCAGAGGGAGTGGTGGGTGGGGAGAGAGCCTTCTGCTTTGAAATCCTTGTCTTCCACTTTGTAGCAAAATCTATTTTAGCATTAAGTCCGGACTGCCTAGTAGGGACCGCAAGGTCTGTGCAGTCTGTGTATATATGTAACTCTATGTAACTATCTCTCTCTAATTAATTTCCAATTCATATTATCTACTAAATCAGAAATGATGAATCTTGGTTTCTAGATATGTAGTTCGGCTGCTTAATGTGATACGTATTTGAGATGCACCCTGAGGAAAAAGTACTCATACCCAGCCTCCAACATTCAGACCCATCAATCAACACAGTGTCGAGGCCAGTTGCTCGGATTGTGAGCATAAGACCGATCAATCACCACCACAACAATAGCTCCCGCGTACAAAATGGCAGACCTCCACCCAAGCGCCCGGGCAACGAAACAGAAAACGGAGAGAACGTACCGACGAGGGGATACTATACCATCCCCAAACTCTCCCACCCCACTCAGATAATAGAAACGCCAGCACCTCGTCACCAGTACTGCAACCAAAGCACCCTCACATCACCAACATGACCGGCCCCAACCAGTGCAACCGGCCGAGCAGAAAAAGCCCGAACTACAGTCCTGTTCCCCCTGAAAAAAGGCCCAAATCGGGAAACACATGGACCCCAACATCCCTAACACAACCACAACTTCACCCTCCAAGTACTCCCTTGCAGTGTCCCATCGGTCATTACCTTGCAAATTCAACAAGGCCCCTCTGATGCAATCCTTAGAAAAATATCAAGCACTTCTCAACAACCTGAAAATCCTTCCTCACGTCCCCGTAATAACCCTCCAAACTTGGGGAACTTTGGCGTGTTGAAAGACAGATTAGGCTTGATTCCGGGCAGATACATACAAAGTGCTGGACTCTTGAGTTTGAAGGCGACGGTAACGTTTGAATGCTTCCATACTTATTGTGGACAGCAGTAGAACAAGCGTGAGTAAACCAAGATTTTTGTGAGTTAGTTTAAGAGAAAGAAAATAGGATGTATGCTTCCATGCTCGAAATGATTACCTCAATAATACACTCGGCACTCTCTGAGGTCCCCGGCCATGGAAGCAAAAATATTTCCATGGGAAATCAAAGAAGTACTGCAGAAGATCCACCCAGTCGGCAGCAGGAAATTAGAGGAAAGCCTGCAGATGTTGCAGATATCCTTAGATAGAGTACTAGATAGTGGTCCAGGGCATTTTAGGGAGTCATCACCAGGGGTCCGACCATTGGGGGTATTTTTGTACCCCCCCCCCCCCCCCCTCCCCCCTGAGACTCAGAGGCTGGGTGTGGTTTTGTCATGTTTGTTTTTTTTAATTTTGAAAAGTTCATGTGGTATGTAATATGTTTGTGGTATAATGTATTGATAGAAAGATAAAGTGTTTTGGAGGGCAAACTGGGGTTGCTCTCAATATTGGTGAGGACTCCCTAAAATGCCCTGCCTAGGCAAACTCTTTCGTCTCTGTCTTTCCTTCTTGCTGGAAGTTTGCTCTTATTTAACCTGTCCCAAAGAAAAGTGACCGCTCCCAGGCCTCCAACAATTGTTCAATTGCTCTCATTTCTTGCATCTCTAAAGTGTTTGAAACTCTTCTTAACTCAAACTTTCTTAACCCGTACAGCCCCAGCGACGCGCCTGACGCGTCGGCGATGTATGTAACGCACAGCCCCAGAGACGCGCCTGGCGCGTCACCCTAATTGCGCCGACCGTAACCTCAGGTGTAGCCACTCAAGAGGGCTCAGATTTGTATGGGAACTGTGTACGTATCCCACGCAACCGTGCCGATGGTTGAAAACTCTCAAAGTCCACATGCGTGCGCGTGAGCGTGCAATAACCTGTTTTTTTGGGGTAATTGCCTTCAATTTTTTACTCTTGTAAAATACGTTTTCGGGGGCTCTGTAGGACCATTCTTTAAGCTTTTTGAGCGGTTTTTCGTGGTTTTTCCTTCATTCCTAACCCATTCGCTATTGTTTCTGGAATAAAACAATTTTTTGAAAACCGGCCGGGTTCTCGTGAACAAACATTACAAAACTAGCCGGGGCTGGACGGGTTAAGCATTTATCTTCCAATAATCTAATTTCAGACCACCAGTACGGTTTCCTTAATGGGGCGGCGCTCTACTGGTGATATTCTTGCTTATCTTACTAACTCTTGATCCTCCTCCTTTTGGGACTTCGGTGAGACTTTTTATATTACACTAGACATATTCAAAACCTTCGATAGAGTCTGGCACAAATCTCTAATTTCCAACCTACCCTCTTTTGGTTTCTATCCCTCATTTATGCCTTTGTCTCTAATTTCCTTTCAGACCGCTCCATAGGTGCAGTTGTGGACGGCCATTGCTCACTTCTTCAACCTATCAACTCCGGTGTTCCTCAGGGTTCTGTCCTGTCTCCAATTATCTTGCTAATATTCATTAATGATCTCAACTGTAGGATACCTCTAGTCCTATCCACTCATATGGGGAAAAGAAGGGAGTATGTATGATGCACACATTAAATCAGGTAATGATTTGAATTTATCCTAGTTGCTCCAAGACAACATTAGTTAGCTTATAAACGAGATACACATATTTATAAGATAAAGCCAAGAACATAATATGCTCGGAAGTGAGAATCATGTAGGATTTCTAATAACAACCTTGAGGGAGCAGCAGGCCTGGGTATATAAGGAGTGGCGACAGTCCTCTCTTCACACACAGCCCACTGCTAGCTCTAAGCTCACTTCACTCGATATCTCGGTAAGCTGATTCCTCATCTTTCTTTAAAAATATTGAATCTTTATGATACATTTACTGTTATTCAACAAATACCAACATAAATAACATGTAACTTGAAAAGAGAAAAACAATACAAGTAAACACACAAGGCCTTGGAAGCAAGGAGGGAAACAGTGAAGCCTGTACTCTCAGTGTGTTGTTTAATTAATACACCAGTTTATTAATATATATATATATATAGATAGATAGATAGATAGATAGATAGATGCTTAGGATTGTACACTCATTAATTTTTCCTCTTCCTTTTCCATGATTGCAGTGTAGCCAGTTCCAACCTTCTTACAAGATGAAGTTCCTCTGCACGGCTCTGGTCCTCCTGGTGGCTCTGGTATTTGTGGTTCAAGTCACCGACGCTGCTCCTTCACCTCTCTTCGCTAATAGACGTGCTGGTGGTAACAGGAGATACGACACATCCATCGTCAGCCCTATCTTTGGTGACCCATACGTTGACACCATGGGCCTTGGCGTCGGCCCCATCTTCCCAGGCCTAAACCTTCCTTTTTAAAACAAAGGTCTTTACCTGAAAACTGGAATGATCAAGTGTATGGTGTTCAGTCTTGGTCGACTGATGGTTGACGGAGAAATGTGCCATTATTGCTGATACCACCGCCGCCCAGCGTCGGTCACATCCCCATCGAGGAGCTCCTCTCCGGCACCAGGGCACCGACATGGCTATGATGGACAATGTCGAGTGCCAAGTGCCACAGGAGAAGTGGAGGCCTTACCATGTGAGGATAAAATCATCTGGAGGCAGGAAGTTACAGAGATAGGAGAAAAATCACATGATTGTCTCCGTTCTGGTGATGCACCAACAGTGTGGCTGTTTAGTGAGCTTTGTCAAGACACGAGAAGTCGCTCAATGCGAGTCTCTTGTGTGACTCTCACCCTGTGCTTGTTCCAACAATGTAGAGCTGTGAGCTGACTCAGTTGCTCCAGCTGACAATGTCATGTTATGATTAGACCCAGTCACTTCAGCTGACAGTGTAATGTTCATAGTAGATAGTTATACTGGCTGATAGTGTTCTGTAAAGATATTACTTTGCTGTTGCTATCAGTTTTGTACTACAGGTAGAAACTGTCTTGCTTCGGCTGGTATATTGGTCTTCCTAGCATATTAGACAAATTAAGTCTCTTTTCTGTTACAGTTGCTTAAGTATATATTTACTGGTGATTGATATTTTTCTATTAAGAGATTTATCAAATGTTTGTTATATATTATCTTTTGATACAGAATATCTGTAAATGTAATAAATACCTACAAAGTTTACTATTGATATTACTTATTCCTCTTTCATACATAAATATATTGAAATTTGAATATATAGTTAGCCTTTCCGCTATCCTATGGACTCGGGGGTTGCCGTTTAGCATTCAGAAATAGTTCTCTCAATCTCATAATTACCTCTCCAAAATTAGTTTTCTACCCACAGCTCACTCAAAGACAACTGCAGGTAATGACATAACTAAACTAAAGGTTTCTAAACAGCCCTGATGGTCACAAAGGCTTTTAAGTATCCCAGAAATGGCGCAAAAAGTGTCCTGTGCGTGAAAGGGTTAAGTGTATTTATCCAACAAATAATCCGGATATTGACGTTTGCTACTCCACCATGAAGGCTAACTGTACAACTGCACTTAAAGGGGAGATGGGTCGCTTTTTCTGGACCCCTTTCTCCCTCATGTTTAGCATATTAGTTTTGAAGTTTTAACATGTTCGTCTTGGACCCCGGCCCGACCCTTCTCACTATCAACTTTTGCAACAATTGTGGCCTTTCCTCTAAGTTATATTCTGTTGAACAGAACCTCTCCTCTGCCAAACCTTATCTTCTCTTTCTCACCGAAACTCGACAGTTGTCTGGGATTACTGACAGCAAACCCTTCTCTGTACCCTCCTACTATCTCTATCCTAGTTTCAAAGCCAAAGGTGGATGTTGTGTATACGTACACAACAAACTCATTTGCTCTCGCGTTCCCGACTTCGACTCCTCTGAATTCTCAACTTTATGGCTCAAACTATCCTGTCACTCTCTTACTAAATATCTCTGTGCTGTCTTTCTTTCCCTTAACTCTACTGACTTCCCCAAATTATTTGACTATCTAAGCTCTAAAGTGGAACACATTCTATACATCTCTCCTTTATCAGAAATCTTCATCTTCGGAGATTTCAACGTTCACCACCGCCAATATGGCTCTCCCACACACACACATATAACACTGACCAATATGTGGAGCCACCTAACACACACACACACACACTAACCAATAAGTGGAGCCACCTAACACACACACACACACAAACACAGCACACTAAACAATAAGTGGAGCCACCTAACACACACACACACACACACACACACACACACACAACACTAACCAATAAGTGGAGCCACCTAACACACACACACATACACACACACACACACACACAACACTAAACAATAAGTGGAGCCACCTAACCAACACCATTAAACTATTTTGGTTTGTTCCTACACCACAACCAACAAAGAACTAGAATCGTGTAGAGATTGGCTAGTGGACAATAGACTATCTCTTCACCTGGGCAAGACGGAAGCCATCTTATGTGGAACAAAACGCAAACTGAAAGACATTGTGGGCTTCTCGGTCAACTGTAATGATATTCCTATAACAAAAGTGTCACAAGTGAAATATCTCGGACTAAAACTGGACTCTACTCTGTCAGGTGAAACAATTTTGGAATCTATCCTGAGTAAATGTAGAGCACGTATAAAATACCTGTATAGACAGGTGGGATGCTTGCCAGCGGCGACCAAAAAGACCCTATGCCAAGCGCTTGTTCAATGTCATTTTGACTATTCTGTGTCATCCTGGTACTCTGCATCATCTAAATCAGCACAGCACAAACTTCAGGTCACTCAAAATAAAATGGTTAGGTTCATGCTGAACCTAGGACCCAGATCGCATGTTGGCCAGGAACAACTTCAGTCACTTGGTATGCTCAATGTCTCTGACAGGGCCAAACAAATCAGGCTCACTAATGCCTTCAAGATATTCTATGACAGAGCTCCAGAGTATTTAAAGAGTAATTTTGTTAAAGCAAATGAGAGGAGTGGACACAATACAAGAAATAGGATGTATAATTTTACGGTCCCGAGAATCCAAGGACAGGGTAAGCTAACATTCTTCTTCACTGCCATCAAAGACTGGAACGACCTACCCCCGTCAGTCTGTGAAAAGAGAACACTGTATTCCTTCAGACCTAGCTTGAAGGAGCACCTGAACCGGACAGCTGCGAGAAGGGAGCACCAAGCTTATGTCTACTACTAAATACGACATAAGAGATAGGCAAAACAAAGTGAAATGATTACTGATTACTGATTACTGATAATTACTATAGGTTGTAAGGTTAAGCATCAGTAGTATATAATATTTCTCAATTTCGTTCTTTACTATGAATTTCCCAGTAGAAATTGTTCTCATTCTCCTGGGAGATTATTTTCCCCAACTAAATTTCATGCCGACCAGTGGTCAGAGGGAGTGGTGGGTGGGGAGAGAGCCTTCTGCTTTGAAATCCTTGTCTTCCACTTTGTAGCAAATTCTATTTTAGCATTAAGTCCGGACTGCCTAGTAGGGACCGCAAGGTCTGTGCAGTCTGTGTATATATGTAACTCTATGTAACTATCTCTCTCTAATTAATTTCCAATTCATATTATCTACTAAATCAGAAATTATGAATCTTGGTTTCTAGATATGTAGGTCGGCTGCTTAATGTGATATGTATTTGAGATGCGCCCTGAGGAAAAAGTACTCATACCAAGCCTCCAACATTCAGACCCATCAACCGACACAGTGTCGAGGCCAGTTGCTCGGATTGCGAGCAAAAGAGCGATCAATCACCACCACAACAATAGCTCCCGCGTACAAAATGGCAGACCTCCACTCAAACGCCCGGGCAACGAAACAGAAAACGGAGAGAACGTACCGACGAGGGGATACTATACCATCCCCAAACTCTCCCACCCCCCCTAGATAATAGAAACGCCAGCACCTCGTCAACAGTACTGCAACCAAAGCACCCTCACATCACCAACATGACCGGCCCCAACCAGTGCAACCGGCCGAGCAGAAAAAGCCCGAACTACAGTCCTGTTCCCCCTGAAAAAAGGCCCAAATCGGGAAACACATGGACCCCAACATCCCCAACACAACCACAACTTCACCCTCCAAGTACTCCCTTGCAGTGTCCCCTCGGTCATTACCTTACAAATTCAACAAGGTCCCTCTGGTGCAATCCTTAGAAAAATATCAAGCACTTCTCAACAACCTGAAAATCCTTCCTCACGTGGAACTTTGGCGTGTTGAAAGGCAGATTAGGCTTGACTCTGGGCAGATACATACAAAGTGCTGGACTCTTGAGTTTGAAGGCGACGGTAACGTTTGAATGCTTCCATACTTATTGCGGACAGCAGTAGAACAAGCGTGAGTAAACCAAGATTTTTGTGAGTTAGTTTAAGAGAAAGAAAATAGGATGTATGCTTCCATGCTCGAAATGATTACCTCAATAATACACTCGGCACTCTCTGAGGGTCCCCGGCCATGGAAGCAAAAATATTTCCATGGGAAATCAAAGAAGTACTGCAGAAGATCCACCCAGTCGGCAGCAGGAAATTAGAGGAAAGGCTGCAGATGTTGCAGATATCCTTAGATAGAGTACTAGATAGTGGTCCAGGGCATTTTAGGGAGTCATCACCAGGGGTCCGACCATTGGGGGTATTTTTGTCCCCCCCCCCCCCCCTCCCCCTGAGACTCAGAGGCTGGGTGTGGTTTTGTCATGTCTTTTTTTTTTTTTTGAAAAGTTCATGTGGTATGTAATATGTTTGTGGTATAATGTATTGATAGAAAGATAAAGTGTTTTGGAGGGCAAACTGGGGTTGCTCTCAATATTGGTGAGGACTCCCTAAAATGCCCTGCCTAGGCAAACTCTTTCGTCTCTGTCTTTCCTCTAATGTCTTTCCTTCTTGCTGGAAGTTTGCTCTTATTTAACCTGTCCCAAAGAAAAGTAACCGCTCCCCGGCCTCCAACAATTGTTCAATTGCTCTCATTTCTTGCATCTCTAAAGTGTTTGAAACTCTTCTTAACTCAAACTTTCTTAAGCATTTATCTTCCAATAATCTAATTTCAGACCACCAGTACGGTTTCCTTAATGGGGCGGCGCTCTACTGGTGATATTCTTGCTTATCTTACTAACTCTTGATCCTCCTCCTTTTGGGACTTCGGTGAGACTTTTTATATTACACTAGACATATTCAAAACCTTCGATAGAATCTGGCACAAATCTCTAATTTTCAACCTACCCTCTTTTGGTTTCTATCCCTCATTTATACCTTTGTCTCTAATTTCCTTTCAGACCACTCCATAGCTGCAGTTGTGGACGGCCATCGCTCACTTCCTCAACCTATCAACTCCGGTGTTCCTCAGGGTTCTGTCCTGTCTCCAATTCTCTTGCTAATATTTATTAATGATCTCAACTGTACCTCTAGTCCTATCCACTCATATGGGGAAAAGAAGGGAGTATGTATGATGCACACATTAAATCAGGTAATGATTTGAATTTATCCTAGTTGCTCCAAGACAACATTAGTTAGCTTATAAACGAGATACACATATTTATAAGATAAAGCCAAGAACATAATATGCTCGGAAGTGAGAATCATGTAGGATTTCTAATAACAACCTTGAGGGAGCAGCAGGCCTGGGTATATAAGGAGTGGCGACAGTCCTCTCTTCACACACAGCCCACTGCTAGCTCTAAGCTCACTTCACTCGATATCTCGGTAAGCTGATTCCTCATCTTTCTTTAAAAATATTGAATCTTTATGATACATTCACTGTTATTCAACAAATACCAACATAAATAACATGTAACTTGAAAAGAGAAAAACAATACAAGTAAACACACAAGGCCTTGGAAGCAAGGAGGGAAACAGTGAAGCCTGTACTATCAGTGTGTTGTTTAATTAATACACCAGTATATTAATATATATATATATATATATATATATATATAGATAGATAGATAGATAGATAGATAGACGCCTAGGATTGTACACTCATTAATTTTTCCTCTTCCTTTTCCATGATTGCAGTGTAGCCTGTTCCAACCTTCTTACAAGATGAATTTCCTCTGCACGGCTCTGGTCCTCCTGGTGGCTCTGGTATTTGTGGTTCAAGTCACCGACGCTGCTCCTTCACCTCTCTTCGCTAATAGACGTGCTGGTGGTAACAGGAGATACGACACATCTATCGTCAGCCCTATCTTTGGTGACCCATACGTTGACACCATGGGCCTTGGCGTCGGCCCCATCTTCCCAGGCCTAAACCTTCCTTTTTAAAACAAAGGTCTTTACCTGAAAACTGGAATGATCAAGTGTATGGTGTTCAGTCTTGGTCGACTGATGGTTGACGGAGAAATGTGCCATTATTGCTGATGCCACCGCCGCCCAGCGTCGGTCACGTCCCCATCGAGGAGCTCCTCTCCGGCACCAGGGCACCGACATGGCTATGATGGACAATGTCGAGTGCCAAGTGCCACAGGAGAAGTGGAGGCCTTACCATGTGAGGATAAAATCATCTGGAGGCAGGAAGTTACAGAGATAGGAGAAAAATCACATGATTGTCTCCGTTCTGGTGATGCACCAACAGTGTGGTTGTTTAGTGAGCTTTGTCAAGACACGAGAAGTCGCTCAATGCGAGTCTTTTGTGTGACTCTCACCCTGTGTTTGTTCCAACAATGTAGAGCTGTGAGCTGGCTCAGTTGCTCCAGCTGACAATGTCATGTTATGATTAGACCCAGTCACTTCAGCTGACAGTGTAATGTTCATAGTAGATAGTTATACTGGCTGATAGTGTTCTGTAAAAATATTACTTTGCTGTTGCTATCAGTTTTGTACTACAGGTAGAAACTGTCTTGCTTCGGCTGGTATATTGGTCTTCCTAGCATATTAAACAAATTAAGTCTCTTTTCTGTTACAGTTGCTTAAGTATAATTATATTTACTGGTGATTGATATTTTTCTAATAAGAAATTTATCAAATGTTTGTTATATATTATCTTTTGAAACAGAATATTTGTAAATGTAATAAATACCTACAAAGTTTACTATTGATATTACTTTTTCCTCTTTCATACATAAATATATTGAAATTTGAGTATATAGTTAGCCCTCCCGCTATCCTATGGACTCGGGGGTTGCCGTTTAGTATTCAGAAATAGTTCTCTCAATCTCATAATTACCTCTCCAAAATTAGTTTTCTACCCACAGCTCACTCAAAGACAACTGCAGGTAATGACGTAACTAAACTAAAGGTTTCTAAACAGCCCTGATGGTCACAAAGGCTTTTAAGTATCCCAGAAATGGCGCAAAAAGTGTCCTGTGCGTGAAAGGGTTAATTGTATTCATCCAACAAATAATCTGGATATTGACGTTTGCTACTCCACCATGAAGGCTAACTGTACAACTGCACTTAAAGGGGAGATGGGTCGCTTTTTCTGGACCCCTTTCTCCCTCATGTTTAGCATATTAGTTTTGAAGTTTTAACATGTTCGTCTTGGACCCCGGCCCGACCCCTCTCACTATCAACTTTTGCAACATTAGTGGCCTTTCCTCTAAGTTATATTCTGTTGAACACAACCTCTCCTCTGCCAAACCTTATCTTCTCTTTCTCACCGAAACTCGACAGTTGTCTGGGATTACTGACAGCAAACACTTCTCTGTAACCTCCTACTATCTCTATCCTAGTTTCAAAGCCAAAGGTGGATGTTGTGTATACGTACACAACAAACTCATTTGCTCTCGCGTTCCCGACTTCGACTCCTCTGAATTCTCAACTTTATGGCTCAAACTATCCTGTCACTCTCTTACTAAATATCTCTGTGCTGTCTTTCTTTCCCTTAACTCTACTGACTTCCCCAAATTATTTGACTATCTAAGCTCTAAAGTGGAACACATTCTATACATCTCTCCTTTATCAGAAATCTTCATCTTAGGAGATTTCAACGTTCACCACCGCCAATATGGCTTTCCCACACACACACATATAACACTGACCAATATGTGGAGCCACCTAACACACACACAACACTAACCAATAAGTGGAGCCACCTAACACACACACACACACAACACTAACCAATAAGTGGAGCCACCTAACACACACACACACACACACCCAACACTAAACAATAAGTGGAGCCACCTAACCAACACCATTAAACTATTTTGGTTTGTTCCTACACCACAACCAACAAAGAACTAGAATCGTGTAGTGATTGGCTAATGGACAGTAGACTATCTCTTCACCTGGGCAAGACGGAAGCCATCTAATGTGGAACAAAATGCAAACTGAAAGACATTGTGGGCTTCTCGGTCAACTGTAATGATATTCCTATAACAAAAGTGTCACAAGTGAAATATCTCGGACTAAAACTGGACTCTACTCTGTCAGGTGAAACAAATTTGGAATCTATCCTGAGTAAATGTAGAGCATGTATAAAATACCTGTATAGATAGGTGGGATGCTTTCCAGCGGCGACCAAAAAGACCGTATGCCAAGCGCTTGTTCAATGTCATTTTGACTATTCTGTGTCATCCTGGTACTCTGCATCATCTAAATCAGCACAGCACAAACTTCAGGTC
The DNA here is from genome assembly GCA_032716605.1 of Paralithodes platypus. Lineage (NCBI taxonomy): Eukaryota > Metazoa > Arthropoda > Malacostraca > Decapoda > Lithodidae > Paralithodes > Paralithodes platypus. Next base: position 3,532,391 of record CM064562.1, on the reverse strand, counting down.
ACTCAACATAAAATGGTTAGGTTCATGCTGAACGTAGGACCCAGATCGCATGTTGGCCAGGAACAACTTCAGTCACTTGGTATGCTCAATGTCTCTGACAGGGCCAAACAAATCAGGCTCACTAATGCCTTCAAGATATTCTATGACAGAGCTCCAGAGTATAAATTAAAGAGTAATTTTGTTAAAGCAAATGAGAGGAGTGGACACAATACAAGAAATAGGATGTATAATTTTACGGTCCCGAGAATCCAAGGACAGGGTAAGCTAACATTCTTCTTCACTGCCATCAAAGACTGGAACGACCTACCCCCGTCAGTCTGTGAAAAGAGAACACTGTATTCCTTCAGACCTAGCTTGAAGGAGCACCTGAACCGGACAGCTGCGAGAAGGGAGCACCAAGCTTATGTCTACTACTAAATACGACATAAGAGATAGGCAAAACAAACTGAAATGATTACTGATTACTGATTACTGATAATTACTATAGGTTGTAAGGTTAAGCATCAGTAGTATATAATATTTCTCAATTTCGTTCTTTACTATGAATTTCCCAGTAGAAATTGTTCTCATTCTCCTGGGAGATTATTTTCCCCAACTAAATTTCATGCCGACCAGTGGTCAGAGGGAGTGGTGGGTGGGGAGAGAGCCTTCTGCTTTGAAATCCTTGTCTTCCACTTTGTAGCAAATTCTATTTTAGCATTAAGTCCGGACTGCCTAGTAGGGACCGCAAGGTCTATGCAGTCTGTGTATATATGTAACTCTATGTAACTATCTCTCTCTAATTAATTTCCAATTCATAATATCTACTAAATCAGAAATGATGAATCTTGGTTTCTAGATATGTAGGTCGGCTGCTTAATGTGATATGTATTTGAGATGCGCCCTGAGGAAAAGTACTCATACCAAGCCTCCAACATTCAGACCCATCAACCGACACAGTGTCGAGGCCAGTTGCTCGGATTGCGAGCATAAGAGCGATCAATCACCACCACAACAATAGCTCCCGCGTACAAAATGGCAGACCTCCACCCAAGCGCCTGGGCAACGAAACAGAAAACGGAGAGAACGTACCGACGAGGGGATACTATACCATCCCCAAACTCTCCCACCCCCCCCAGATAATAGAAACGCCAGCACCTCGTCACCAGTACTGCAACCAAAGCACCCTCATATCACCAACATGACCGGCCCCAACCAGTGCAACCGGCCGAGCAGAAAAAGCCCGAACTACAGTCCTGTTCCCCCTGAAAAAAGGCCCAAATTGGGAAACACATGGACCCCAACATCCCCAACACAACCACAACTTCACCCTCCAAGTACTCCCTTGCAGTGTCCCCTCGGTCATTATCTTGCAAATTCAACAAGGTCCCTCTGGTGCAATCCTTAGAAAAATATCAAGCACTTCTCAACAACCTGAAAATCCTTCCTCACGTCCCCGTAATAACCCTCCAAACTTGGGGAACTTTGGCGTGTTGAAAGACAGATTAGGCTTGATTCCGGGCAGATACATACAAAGTGCTGGACTCTTGAGTTTGAAGGCAACGGTAACGTTTGAATGCTTCCATACTTATTGCGGACAGCAGTAGAACAAGCGTGAGTAAACCTAGATTTTTGTGAGTTAGTTTAAGAGAAAGAAAATAGGATGTATGCTTCCATGCTCGAAATGATTACCTCAATAATACACTCGGCACTCTCTGAGGGTCCCCGGCCATGGAAGTAAAAATATTTCCATGGGAAATCAAAGAAGTACTGCAGAAGATCCACCCAGTCGGCAGCAGGAAATTAGAGGAAAGGCTGCAGATGTTGCAGATATCCTTAGATAGAGTACTAGATAGTGGTCCAGGGCATTCTAGGGAGTCATCACCAGGGGTCCGACCATTGGGGGTATTTTTGTCCCCCCCCCCCCCCCCTGAGACTCAGAGGCTGGGTGTGGTTTTGTCATGTTTTTTTTTTTTTTTTTTTTTAAAGTTCATGTGGTATGTAATATGTTTGTGGTATAATGTATTGATAGAAAGATAAAGTGTTTTGGAGGGCAAACTTGGGTTGCTCTCAATATTGGTGAGGACTCCCTAAAATGCCCTGCCTAGGCAAACTCTTTCGTCTCTGTCTTTCCTCTAACGTCTTTCCTTCTTGCTGGAAGTTTGCTCTTATTTAACCTGTCCCAAAGAAAAGTGACCGCTCCCAGGCCTCCAACAATTGTTCAATTGCTCTCATTTCTTGCATCTCTAAAGTGTTTGAAACTCTTCTTAACTCAAACTTTCTTAAGCATTTATCTTCCAATAATCAAATTTCAGACCACCAGTAGCCTACGGTTTCCTTAATGGGGTGGTCTACTGGTGATATTCTTGCTTATCTTACTAACTCTTGATCCTCCTCCTTTTGGGACTTCGGTGAGACTTTTTATATTACACTAGACATATTCAAAACCTTCGATAGACTCTGGCACAAATCTCTAATTTTCAACCTACCCTCTTTTGGTTTCTATCCCTCATTTATGCCTTTGTCTCTAATTTCCTTTCAGACCACTCCATAGCTGCAGTTGTGGACGGCCATCGCTCACTTCCTCAACCTATCAATTCCGGTATTCCTCAGGGTTCTGTCCTGTCTCCAATTCTCTTGCTAATATTCATTAATGATCTCAACTGTACCTCTAGTCCTATCCACTCATATGGGGAAAAGAAGGGAGTATGTATGATGCACACATTAAATCAGGTAATGATTTGAATTTATCCTAGTTGCTCCAAGACAACATTAGTTAGCTTATAAACGAGATACACATATTTATAAGATAAAGCCAAGAACATGATATGCTCGGAAGTGAGAATCATGTAGGATTTCTAATAACAACCTTGAGGGAGCAGCAGGCCTGGGTATATAAGGAGTGGCGACAGTCCTCTCTTCACACACAGCCCACTGCTAGCTCTAAGCTCACTTCACTCGATATCTCGGTAAGCTGATTCCTCATCTTTCTTTAAAAATATTGAATCTTTATGATACATTACTGTTATTCAACAAATACCAACATAAATAACATGTAACTTGAAAAGAGAAAAACAATACAAGTAAACACACAAGGCCTTGGAAGCAAGGAGGGAAACAGTGAAGCCTGTACTATCAGTGTGTTGTTTAATTAATACACCAGTTTATTAATATATATATATATATATATATATATATATATATATATATATATATATATATATATAGGTAGACAGATAGATAGATAGATAGATGCTTAGGATTGTACACTCATTAATTTTTCCACTTCCTTTTCCATGATTGCAGTGTAGCCAGTTCCAACCTTCTTACAAGATGAAGTTCCTCTGCACGGCTCTGGTCCTCCTGGTGGCTCTGGTATTTGTGGTTCAAGTCACCGACGCTGCTCCTTCACCTCTCTTCGCTAATAGACGTGCTGGTGGTAACAGGAGATACGACACATCTATCGTCAGCCCTATCTTTGGTGACCCATACGTTGACACCATGGGCCTTGGCGTCGGCCCCATCTTCCCAGGCCTAAACCTTCCTTTTTAAAACAAAGGTCTTTACCTGAAAACTGGAATGATCAAGTGTATGGTGTTCAGTCTTGGTCGACTGATGGTTGACGGAGAAATGTGCCATTATTGCTGATGCCACCGCCGCCCAGCGTCGGTCACGTCCCCATCGAGGAGCTCCTCTCCGGCACCAGGGCACCGACATGGCTATGATGGACAATGTCGAGTGCCAAGTGCCACAGGAGAAGTGGAGGCCTTACCATGTGAGGATAAAATCATCTGGAGGCAGGAAGTTACAGAGATAGGAGAAAAATCACATGATTGTCTCCGTTCTGGTGATGCAACAACATTGTGGCTGTTTAGTGAGCTTTGTCAAGACACGAGAAGTCGCTCAATGCGAGTCTCTTGTGTGACTCTCACCCTGTGTTTGTTCCAACAATGTAGAGCTGTGAGCTGACTCAGTTGCTCCAGCTGACAATGTCATGTTATGATTAGACCCAGTCACTTCAGCTGACAGTGTAATGTTCATAGTAGATAGTTATACTGGCTGATAGTGTTCTGTAAAGATATTACTTTGCTGTTGCTATCAGTTTTGTACTACAGGTAGAAACTGTCTTGCTTCGGCTGGTATATTGGTCTTCCTAGCATATTAGACAAATTAAGTCTCTTTTCTGTTACAGTTGCTTAAGTATATATTTACTGGTGATTGATATTTTTCTAATAAGAGATTTATCAAATGTTTGTTATATATTATCTTTTGAAACAGAATATTTGTAAATGTAATAAATACCTACAAAGTTTACTATTGATATTACTTATTCCTCTTTCATACATAAATATATTGAAATTTGAATATATAGTTAGCCCTCCCGCTATCCTATGGACTCGGGGGTTGCCGTTTAGCATTCAGAAATAGTTCTCTCAATCTCATAATTACCTCTCCAAAATTAGTTTTCTACCCACAGATCACTCAAAGACAACTGCAGGTAATGACGTAACTAAACTAAAGGTTTCTAAACAACCCTGATGGTCACAAAGGCTTTTAAGTATCCCAGAATGGCGCAAAAAGTGTCCTGTGCGTGAAAGGGTTAAGTGTATTCATCCAACAAATAATCCGGATATTGACGTTTGCTACTCCACCATGAAGGCTAACTGTACAACTGCACTTAAAGTGGAGATGGGTCGCTTTTTCTGGACCCCTTTCTCCCTCATGTTTAGCATATTAGTTTTGAAGTTTTAACACGTTCGTCTTGGACCACGGCGCGACCCTTCTCACTATCAACTTTTGCAACATTTGTGGCCTTTCCTCTAAGTTATATTCTGTTGAACACAACCTCTCCTCTGCCAAACCTTATCTTCTCTTTCTCACCGAAACTCGACAGTTGTCTGGGATTACTGACAGCAAACCCTTCTCTGTACCCTCCTACTATCTCTATCCTAGTTTCAAAGCCAAAGGTGGATGTTGTGTATACGTACACAACAAACTCGTTTGCTGTCGTGTTCGACTCCTCTGAATTCTCAACTTTATGGCTCAAACTATCCTGTCACTCTCTTACTAAATATGTTTGTACTGTCTTCCTTTCCCTTAACTCTACTGACTTCCCCAAATTATTTGACTATCTAAGCTCTAAAGTGGAACACATTCTATACATCTCTCCTTTATCAGAAATCTTCATCTTAGGAGCTTTCAACGTTCACCACCGCCAATATAGCTCTCCCACACACACACATATAACACTGACCAATATGTGGAGCCACCTAACACACACACACACACACAACACTAACCAATAAGTGGAGCCACCACACACACACACAACACTAAACAATAAGTGGAGCCACCTAACACACACACACACACAAACACACAACAATAACCAATAAGAGGAGCCACCTAACACACACACACACACACACACACAACACTAAACAATAAGTGGAGCCACCTAACCGAAACCATTAAACTATTTTGGTTTGTTCCTACACCACAACCAACAAAGAACTAGAATCGTGTAGTGATTGGCTAGTGGACAATAGACTATCTCTTCACCTGGGCAAGACGGAATTAGCCATCTTATGTGGAACAAAACGCAAACTGAAAGACATTGTGGGCTTCTCGGTCAACTGTAATGATATTCCTATAACAAAAGTGTCACAAGTGAAATATCTTGGACTAAAACTGGACTCTACTCTGTCAGGTGAAACAATTTTGGAATCTATCCTGAGTAAATGTAGAGCACGTATAAAATACCTGTATAGACAGGTGGGATGCTTGCCAGCGGCGACCAAAAAGACCCTATGCCAAGCGCTTGTTCAATGTCATTTTGACTATTCTGTGTCATCCTGGTACTCTGCATCATCTAAATCAGCACAGCACAAACTTCAGGTCACTCAAAATAAAATGGTTAGGTTCATGCTGAACCTAGGAACCAGATCGCATGTTGGCCAGGAACAACTTCAGTCACTTGGTATGTTCAATGTCTCTGACAGGGCCAAACAAATCAGGCTAACTAATGCCTTCAAGATATTCTATGACAGAGCTCCAGAGTATTTAAAGAGTAATTTTGTTAAAGCAAATGAGAGGAGTGGACACAATACAAGAAATAGGATGTATAATTTTACGGTCCCGAGAATCCAAGGACAGGGTAAGCTAACATTCTTCTTCACTGCCATCAAAGACTGGAACGACCTACCCCAGTCAGTCCGTGAAAAGAGAACACTGTATTCCTTCAGACGTAGCTTGAAGGAGCACCTGAACCGGATAGCTGCGAGAAGGGAGCACCAAGCTTATGTCTACTACTAAATACGACATAAGAGATAGGCAAAACAAACTGAAATGATTACTGATTACTGATTACTGATAATTACTATAGGATGTAAGGTATCTTAAAATAACCCCCTAGAAAAACTTTCTCTAAAGTATCTACTTTTTTGTATTCTCCCCTTTTTCCCCAGCTAACCTAATCCCACAAGGACCCCAATGGAAATACGCCTAACGGCCTTATTGGGCTATCCTTAGTTGGAATTATGCAAGGCTGGTACATGTCATATTTGTAACATATTATGTGGTACCAACATTGTAAAATGCTAACTGAATAAATATTATTATTATTATTATTATTATTATTATTATTATTATTATTATTATTATTATTATTATTATGACCTGATTTACTCTCATAGTTAAGAGATTGTAAGACGTTTAATTTCATTAGTTTGGTGATTATATGACGCTTCAACCCATTCAGTTGCCTATTTCTTTTGGGCGAACGATAGCGAGCCTACAATTTAATAGAAACCAGCCTTAACATATATTTTTCCTACCGAAAAATTTACATAATTACCTTGAAAGGGGTCTGGGGGGCGTTATTTTTGTTAGTTTGTAGGTGGTCCGTAGAGGCGTTGTTCTTAGTCTAAGGGACAAACTAAAAATACATTGATATACAATGATTGGGTCAATCCAAACCCTCAATAATATTACAGCAAAGTATTATGATAGCTCCTAACACGTCGCAAAGTATTACAGCAAAGTATTACAGCAAAGTATTACAGCAAAGTATTACAGCAAAGTATTACAGCAAAATATTACAGCAAAGTATTACAGCAAAGTATTACAGCAAAATATTACAACAAAATATTACAGCAAAGTATTACAGCAAAGTATTACAGCAAAATATTACAGCAAAGTATTACAGCAAAATATTACAGCAAAGTATTACAGCAAAATATTACAACAAAATATTACAGCAAAGTATTACAGCAAAATATTACAGCAAAGTATTACAGCAAAGTATTACAGCAAAATATTACAGCAAAATAGTACAGCAAAGTATTACAGCAAAGTATTACAGAAAAGTATTACAGCAAAATATTACAGCAAAGTATTACAGCAAAATATTACAGCAAAGTATTACAGAAAAGTATTACAGCAAAGTATTACAGCAAAGTATTAGGATAACTCCCAACACGTCGCACCAGATAGTGTTAACTCTTTTAGTAGACGACGACGCTTAATCTTCACTCTATTCTGGCTTAAATTAAACGATTTTACTCAGTTTAGGAAAACCCTCTATACATTGTGGGTAAGAAATACGGCCGGGCCTATGATATAAACCCGTAAATATGCCCCCTAAAATGCAGGCTCGCTATTGCTCGCTCAGAAAAAACCGACACCTGAATGGGGTGAAGTGCCATAATCACCAAACTAGTGAGGTGAAACGTCTCAGAATCTCTATCATAATAATTATACCCTTATGAAGATTTAATAGTAATGATAAACCCATTTCACGTAAGAACAGAAAGTTAAGGGGGGGGGGGGTAGGCGTATTTATTTGCTCTCGGCAGGCAGACATGTAGCAGAGCAGAAGCCACAAGCCCGCCCACCACACTTCCAGGCGCACCCTTCATATAAATCGTCTCCCCGGGCCAGGCTCCTGATGGAGTCCAACTTGCGCCCGACCCCTTCCCCCAAATGACCATGTGTTCACTCATCTATTCACATGCATTCTCTATTCATTCCTGTTTATTACCACTTCCTTTGCCTGATCTATAGTCATTCCTCTATCATCAAAAGCTTGTCTTACACAGTCTCTTCATCTCAATGGGGGTCTTCCTGCCCTTCTATCTCCCCTTGTATCTGACTCACATATTCTCTATGTGAACCTTTCATCTTCCATTTGTTCAACATGACCAGCACCCTTCTCTCCACTCTGGCTGACAATCTTAACTACTAGAGTAAATCAGGTAAGTTCCAAAAAAGACCCGTATTACATCAGATTGAGTTAACGTAGGATTTAGTTATCACCACTTCCAATGTTGATTGTGGTGTAGGAACAAATCAAAATAGTTTAATGGTTTTGGTTAGGTGGCTCCACTTATTGTTTAGTGTTGTGTGTGTGTGTGTGTGTGTGTGTTTGTGTGTGTGTGTGTGTGTGGTGGCTCCACTTATTGGTTTGTGTGTGTGTGTGTGTGTGGTACTCAGTTACTCAGTTACTTGTTTGTCAAGGGGAATCCACGCAATGCGAGCTAAGCTCATTATTATTGCGCCTCCTTAACTGGGAATGTATTGCGTGAAATGCATGTTAAGTGTTTTATGTACTGTTGGAATGGCTGTGGATGTGTGTGTAGTCTGTATTTAGCCAATTGGCGACATCGGAAACGAAGGCTTAGGGTGGATCTGTATGGTACCATTCTCACTATAGACGGTACCGTCTCGCCCGAAGGCTTAGGTAGCCATCAGCTTAGGTGAACCATATGATACCCATCTCGCCTTGTACCATTTTTGCCCACCCCAGATGGGACGTCACAACGTCGTCCACTTATTCCAGGTACCTATTTACAGCTAGGTGAACTGAGGCTAACACATGAAAAGAGACAAGCCCAATTTGTCTCCGCCCAGCCGGGGATTGAACCCCCGACCCCTCGTGTGTGAGACGAGAGCTCTACCTACTAGGCTACGGGCTGTGTGTGTGTGTCTGTGTGTGTGTGTTAGGTGGCTCCACATATTGGTCAGTGTTATATGTGTGTGTGTGGGAGAGCCATATTGGCGGTGGTGAACGTTGAAATCTCCTAAGATGAAGATTTCTGATAAAGGAGAGATGTATAGAATGTGTTCCACTTTAGAGCTTAGATAGTCAAATAATTTGGGGAAGTCAGTAGAGTTAAGGGAAAGAAAGACAACACAGAGATATTTAGTAAGAGAGTGACAGGATAGTTTGAGCCATAAAGTTGAGAATTCAGAGGAGTCGAAGTCGGGAACGCGAGAGCAAATGAGTTTGTTGTGTACGTATACACAACATCCACCTTTGGCTTTGAAACTAGGATAGAGATAGTAGGAGGTTACAGAGAAGTGTTTGCTGTAAGTAATCCCAGACAACTGTCGAGTTTCGGTGAGAAAGAGAAGATAAGGTTTGGCAGAGGAGAGGTTGTGTTCAACAGAATATAACTTAGAGGAAAGGCCACAAATGTTGCAAAAGTTGATAGTGAGAGGGGTCGGGCCGTGGTCCAAGACGAACGTGTTAAAACTTCAAAACTAATATGCTAAACATGAGGGAGAAAGGGGTCCAGAAAAAGCGACCCATTTCCCCTTTAAGTGCAGTTGTACAGTTAGCCTTCATGGTGGAGTAGCAAACGTCAATATCCGGATTATTTGTTGGATGAATACACTTAACCCTTTCACGCACAGGACACTTTTTGCGCCATTTCTGGGATACTTAAAAGCCTTTGTGACCATCAGGGCTGTTTAGAAACCTTTAGTTTAGTTACGTCATTACCTGCAGTTGTCTTTGAGTGAGCTGTGGGTAGAAAACTAATTTTGGAGAGGTAATTATGAGATTGAGAGAACTATTTCTGAATACTAAACGGCAACCCCCGAGTCCATAGGATAGCGGGAGGGCTAACTATATATTCAAATTTCAATATATTTATGTATGAAAGAGGAATAAGTAATATCAATAGTAAACTTTGTAGGTATTTATTACATTTACAAATATTCTGTTTCAAAAGATAATATATAACAAACATTTGATAAATCTTTTAATAGAAAAATATCAATCACCAGTAAATATATACTTAAGCAACTGTAACAGAAAAGAGACTTAATTTGTCTAAAATGCTAGGAAGACCAATATACCAGCCGAAGCAAGACAGTTTCTACCTGTAGTACAAAACTGATAGCAACAGCAAAGTAATATCTTTACAGAACACTATCAGCCAGTATAACTATCTACTATGAACATTACACTGTCAGCTGAAGTGACTGGGTCTAATCATAACATGACATTGTCAGCTGGAGCAACTGAGTCAGCTCACAGCTCTACATTGTTGGAACAAACACAGGGTGAGAGTCACACAAAAGACTCGCATTGAGCGACTTCTCGTGTCTTGACAAAGCTCACTAAACAGCCACACTGTTGGTGCATCACCAGAACGGAGACAATCATGTGATTTTTCTCCTATCTCTGTAACTTCCTGCCTCCAGATGATTTCATCCTCACATGGTAAGGCCTCCACTTCTCCTGTGGCACTTGGCACTCGACATTGTCCATCATAGCCATGTCGGTGCCCTGGTGCCGGAGAGGAGCTCCTCGATGGGGACGTGACCGACGCTGGGCGGCGGTGGCATCAGCAATAATGGCACATTTCTCCGTCAACCATCAGTCGACCAAGACTGAACACCATACACTTGATCATTCCAGTTTTCAGATAAAGACCTTTGTTTTAAAAAGGAAGGTTTAGGCCTGGGAAGATGGGGCCGACGCCAAGGCCCATGGTGTCAACGTATGGGTCACCAAAGATAGGGCTGACGATAGATGTGTCGTATCTCCTGTTACCACCAGCACGTCTATTAGCGAAGAGAGGTGAAGGAGCAGCGTCGGTGACTTGAACCACAAATACCAGAGCCACCAGGAGGACCAGAGCTGTGCAGAGGAACTTCATCTTGTAAGAAGGTTGGAACTGGCTACACTGCAATCATGGAAAAGGAAGAGGAAAAATTAATGAGTGTACAATCCTAAGCATCTATCTATCTATCTATCTATCTATCTATATATATATATATTAATAAACTGGTGTATTAATTAAACAACACACTGATAGTACAGGCTTCACTGTTTCCCTCCTTGCTTCCAAGGCCTTGTGTGTTTACTTGTATTGTTTTTCTCTTTTCAAGTTACATGTTATTTATGTTGGTATTTGTTGAATAACAGTAAATGTATCATAAAGATTCAATATTTTTAAAGAAAGATGAGGAATCAGCTTACCGAGATATCGAGTGAAGTGAGCTTAGAGCTAGCAGTGGGCTGTGTGTGAAGAGAGGACTGTCGCCACTCCTTATATACCCAGGCCTGCTGCTCCCTCAAGGTTGTTATTAGAAATCCTACATGATTCTCACTTCCGAGCATATTATGTTCTTGGCTTTATCTTATAAATATGTGTATCTCGTTTATAAGCTAACTAATATTGTATTGGATCAACTAGGATAAATTCAAATCATATATACTCCCTTCTTTTCCCCCATTTAGACGTTTTGAAACACTGCTAAACGTTGTCTCCTCAGAACATGATTATTTCCTTTGTCCTGATATGTCCACTAAACCCCCCCCCCCCCCTCTCTCTCTCTCTCTCTCTCTTTTTTCTCTCTCTCTCTCTCTCTCTCTCAGCAAACAAAAATCGGTAAAGTTACTATAGCCAACATTTCAGTCCCTTTTTGCTATACATTTAGTATATATATATATATATATATAAAGAACTACCCAAGGAATAACCGAAAATTGTCAGATATTTGTTTAGGATAGTGTCTTGAAGTACCTACTAATCCGCGTCTAAAGGTCAAGGTCAAACAAGTTCATGTTGCAATACTTGATGTTACATCACTAGAACATAAGAAAACGGGAGTCTACAGAAAGCTGATTGGTCCACACAAGGCAGATCCCTCTCACACCAAACCCATCTCGTTCATGTGACTATCTAATTATATTTTTAAACTCTATCGTTCCTGATCCTACTATGGCGCTCGCGTAGCATAATCCACATATCTACAACTCTGTTTCCAAACCATTGCCTATATCTGTTTTGAAACTAAATGTATCCAATATGAAACCAATGTTTCTAGTTATGTGGCTATCACTGAGCTTCAGTAGGCCTACATCTTTTATGTCTCTTTTATTTATCCCACTTACCCACATGAACACCACTATCATAATCCACTTACCCACATGAACACCACTATCATAATCCACTTACCCACATGAACACCACTATCATAATCCACTTACCCACATGAACACCACTATCATAATCCACTTACCCACATGAACACCACTATCATAATCCACTTACCCACATGAACACCACTATCATAATCCACTTACCCACATGAACACCACTATCATAATCCACTTACCCACATGAACACCACTATCATAATCCACTTACCCACATGAACACCACTATCATAATCCACTTACCCACATGAACACCACTATCATAATCCACTTACCCACATGAACACCACTATCATAATCCACTTACCCACATGAACACCACTATCATAATCCACTTACCCACATGAACACCACTATCATAATCCACTTACCCACATCAACACCACTATCATAATCCACTTTAAGGGGAGATTTCCACTTGAGTGACTTTTTTCTTGACCCCTTTCTCCCTCATGTCTAGCCCCATTGCTTTTGAGATTTTAAGACGTTTGCCCCATTAGTTTGGTGATTTTAAGAATTTCCGCACCATTCTGTCAATTTTAAGACCTTTTGTGCCATTTAGGTGTCGATTTTATCCTGGCGAGCGATAGCGAGCCTGTAATTTAAGAGTAATCGGCCGGGAAATTTTTCTACAGAAAAATTTACAAATTTATCTTGAAAGGGGGTGAAATTTTTAGGTTGCTGGAGGAGTAGCAAACAAACTAAACACATCCCCTTAACCCCTACAGTACCAGGGACGTCCTTTTAAAAATATTCTGGCAACTATTAGACGATTTTATTAAGATTAGGAAGGACCTCTAGCAATAACATGGCTTCAAAATATCTCAACCTACCCTTTTAACTACCACAGATCCTTCCTTAGCTGCATAATATCGTCTACATATAGATACAATACAATATAACACACGTCGCTGGTACTCAAAGGGTTAACTCTACGTCTCTCTAGCGAATGTAAGCCTAATTTCTTCAACCTTTCTTCGTATGGAAGATTTCTAATATTATGGATAATTTTTGTAATTTTTCGTTGTACTCTCTCCAAGGAATACATGTCCATTCTATAATAGTAACACCAACATTGAACAACATAATTCACATGTGGCCTCACTAAAGCCGGTATCACACGAGAGATTTTATAGTCAACATTAAATAATTAACATTTTTCTGGCAACATTTCTGGACTATTTTGTACTGGTATCGGAAACTAGACTGATGATAGATGAATACAGGTAGCAACAATATAATAAATGTTAACCTCGTAAGCTGCCAGACCAGTGTTAAGGATAAACGTTGAGGGAAAAGGCGGTCGTGTGATACCGGCTTAACGCTAGATATAAGTTTCAAGGTTACGTCTGCTGCTGTTACTCACGTGTTTAGATATACATCCAAGAACTCTATTTTTCGAACACTGATGCATTGATTTCTCAGTTTCAGTTCACAGTTGACGATGACTCCAATATATTTTTCATTATCTGAGATACTTATATCCATGTTATCTAATTTACTGTATATCCTGCAATTTCTATCGATTTCCCAATTGTTACTACACTGCCTTAAGGGACCCCACCTCGCTTTTTTATCTCTTTTTCACTCTCTCTCTGGGTTGTATACATTCGGCCCCATTCAGCCTACTGTTTTAAGACCATCCAGGTGTCAATATTTTCCTGGCGAGCGGTAGCGAGCCAGCATATATATATGTTTTTGTTTTGAGAGCAAGATAAATTTGTACATTTTTCGATAGAAAAATGTCTCCGGCGAAGCCGTATTTCTCATTACAATTGGCTCGCTCGCTCGCCAGGAAGAAATCGACACCTGGATGGGGATAAACGTCTTAAAACAGTTGGCTGAATGGGGTCGAATGGATACAAGCCAGGGAAAGAGAGAAAAGGAGAGAAAAAAAAAACGGTGATCCCCTTTAAGCCCAAGGTATTATTTCCGTTCCCGTGTGTCTTGTTGTCTGGTCTTAAAATATTTCGAGACCGAATGGATTAATTTCGAAGAGATTTTGGTCAATCATTTGATTTGGTTCCCCACATGACGCCTCTGCCCCCCCCCCCCCCCCCCCTCCCCCCTTCCTAAAGAGAGAGTTACATAATTACATAGATACACAGACTTTGCAGTCCCTACTAGGTAGTCCGGACTTAATGCTAGAATAGAATTTGCTATAAAGTGGAAGGCAAGGATAGCAAAGAAGAAGGCTCTCTCCCCACCCACCTTTCCCTCCAACCGTTGGTTTGCATGAAATTAAGTTGGGGAAAGAAGTCACCCAGCAGAATGAGAAAACAATCAAAACTTTTTAATTTCATTCCATTTCCCCGAGTTAATGAACTATTATCTATTTGGAAAAGTGAATCTACATCAAATTTGTCAAATCCCTTTAGTATCTTGAGAGAGAGAGAGAGAGAGAGAGAGAGAGAGAGAGAGAGAGAGAGAGAGAGAGAGAGAGAGAGAGAGAGAGAGAGGAAAACAAAATATAAAAACAAACAAACACACACACACACGCACCATGAGAACATTTTGTCTGATAATCGCGACATTTGATGTGTTAGTTATTAGTCGCTGATTTGATAAGACATTTTGGAGATGATTGGATGACCTCAATTGACCACTTGCGAGTTTCGGTCTATGAGGAAGTTGGAGCCGTACACATCGATAATTAACAGAATTATCACCTAAATTACGGTTGTAGTGCTTATATAAATACACAAAACCAAATTAACATACTTTTTATCCATTAGAAACCTACATTATTACTGTATTTCTGTTTAATATCAATGTTTATGGCTCCAACTTCCTTATAGCCTGAAACTCGCAAGTGGTCAATTGGGTGTGGGCCTATAGGCTAATCACTGAATTAATTTTGCAATATTTTTAAAACTATTGACCGAAATATCATTGAAGTGCCGATTTTTTTTTTTTTTTTTTTTAAGGGAGGATGATTGTATTTTCTTGACCCCCATTCTCCCTAATGTTTAGCCCCATTAGTTTCTAAATTTTAAGATGTTCGGCCCATTAGTTTGGTGATTTTAAGACCTTTCGCCCCATTTTGTTTGTCTATAGCAAGACCTTTCGTGCCATTAAGGTGTCATTTTTATCCTGGCGAGCGATAGCATGCCTGTAACCAGCTATCGGCCGAAAAAATGTTCTACCAACAAATTTACACATTTATCTAGGAGGGGGATCTTGGGGATATATTTTGTTAAGCTTGATGGAAGTCTAGGGAGGAAGCTAAACAAAAATAATAAATAAACAAACAAATAGACCAATAAACAAACTCTTCCCCCTTAAGGGAGCCCACCTCGCCTTTTTTCTCTTTCTCTCCCTCTCTCTTTGGCTTGTATCCATTCGGCCTCATTCAGCCTACTGTTTTAAGACGTTTACCCCCATCCAGGTGTCAATATTTTCCTGGCGAGTGGTAGTGTGCCAGTATATATATATATATTTTTGTTTTGACAGCAAGCTAAATTTTTTAATTTTTCGATAGAAAAAATTCTCCGGCAAAGCCGGATTTCTCCATACAATGCTGGCTCACTATCGCTCGCCAGGAAAAAATCGACACCTGGATGGTGATAAACATCTTAAAACAGTTGGCTGAATGGGGCCGAATGGATACAAGCCAGAGAAAGGGAGAACAGGAGAGCAAGATAAAAAAAAAAAAAAAAACGGTGACCCCCTTAACTGGGAGAAGTACGGATATACGAACATAAAATATAGTTTATTGTAAACAAAGACACACACAGGTTTATGCAATCTCAGTACAAACAACAATTAATAACAATCGCAGGTCATTTATATAGCGCCATTTTTCTCCCCCCACCGAGGAGATTCAATAGCGCTAGGAACTTTATCTTTTACCGACAAATGTATAAATTTATCTCGAAAGGGGTTCGGTTATTTATTTATTTTTTAAGCTTGATGGAGGTCTAGGGAGCCAACTAAAAACCTTCCCTTAAAAAATATTCTGTCATCTAAATAAATCTATCTTTAGTCAAGTTATCAATGCCAATTCAGTGCCGTTTCACTTTAATTACTATTATGTCAACTTAATTATTCTATCTTTAGTTTAGTTCTCAATGCCAATTCAGAGTACCCAGGAAAAAAGTTGCTCATAGACACTCGGCGAAAATAGCTCTTATGTGACATCGTTGTAAGGCACATTTTTATAGTCTTGTATAAGACCTGTTGTCATGTATGCAATTTTCAGACAAATAGTGATGGGATAAATTAATCGTAGATGTTTTGAATACCCTTATTTTCTATTATTGTTATAATGGTATGATAGAGTACTTCTTTATCCTCTATTATGGCTAAGACTTTGTAATTAAAAGAATATATATATATATATATATATATATATATATATATATATATATATATATATATATATATATATATATATATATATATATATATATATATATATTGGTTGACTCATGCGACTTTTGGAGATTAAGTGTAACCTCTCGAAGACATAGTTTCATAATAATGTTTGGTCTGCATCAATATATTGAGTTTTATTATTTAGAAAGTACAAGATACATACGAACATAATATAGTAAAATAGTTTAGTCATAAAAACACATTTTAACATACATGATTGAATTTAGAAGCTATTTTTAATTACCTAAATATCTGCAATAACTAAATTTATTCCTATATTAATCAATTAAAATATAAAACTTGAAAACGAACTCAAAGGTTACTGTTCATTTTAATATAACAAACTCATTAAAAATAAAAAACTATCGAAACAACAACACACTAAACAAAATCTATGTGGAAAAATGCATTTAAATTTATTGGAAATTAAACTTTGAAAACAACAAACTTATAATATCCACATATGATCAGTAATTAATTAGATGTGAAGCTAATGACTAATAAAAAATGAAAATATCACAGTCAAAGACTAAAGTTATTATGTTACGATGACCAAAAATATCTACTGAAGCAACAGTTTCTACCTGTAGTAAATATCTGATGGCAACAGAATAGTATCTCCTTTACAGAACACTAACAGCCAGTGACTGTTCCATCAAAGAACCTTACACTGTCAGCTGAAGTGACTGGGTCTAATCATAACATTACATTGTCAGCTGGAGCAACTGAGTCAGCTCACAGCTCTACATTGTTGGGAAACACAGAGTGAGAGTCACACAGGAGACTCGCATTGAGCGACTTCTCGTGTTTTGACAAAGCTCACTAAACAGCCACACTGTTGGCGCGTCACCAGAACGGAGACAATCAAAATGATTTTTCTCCTATCTCTGTAACTTCCTGCCTCCAGATGATTTTATCTACACAGGTTTGTTCTCATATGGTAAGGCCTCCACTTCTCATGTGGCACTTGGCACTCGACATTGTCCATCATAGCCATGTCGGTGCACTGGCGCCGGAGAGGAGCTCTTCGATGGGGACGTGACCGACGCTAGGCGGCGGTGGCATCAGTAATAATGGCACATTTCTCTGTCAACCATCACAGTTAACCAAGACTGAACACCATACACTTGATCATTCCAGTTTTCAGGTAAAGACCTTTCTCTAGAGAGGAAGGTTTAGGCCTGAGAAATTGGGGCTGAAGCCAAGGGCCAAGGAGTCGGAGTATGGGTCACCAAAGATAGAGTTGACAACATTGGTGTCATATCTCCTGCCACCACCACTACGACGACCACCGCCACGACGGCCACCCCCACGACGACCACCGCCTCGACGACCACTGCCACGACGACCACCACGACGACCAAAACCGAACATAGGTGAAGGTGCAGCGTCGGTGACTTGGACCACTAACACCAGAGCCACCAGGAGGACCAGAGCTGTGCGGAAGTAATTCATCTTGCAGGAACAGTGGGTCGGGCAACACTGCAAAATACCAATGAACATATAATACAAGTGATAATGAATACTTCATTCATGAATTTAGATTGAAACAATAATGGAACTGCTAACAATTATATCACTTGAATTAAAACGTCTAATACAGGATTAAGAAGGCAGAGCTTCGGAAATGTCGACAATAATCGAAACAATTAAATTTTTCAATATATTAACATTTACAGGTGTTTTAACTACCACCTAAATATGAAGAACATTTCTTAGAAACTGGTTAGTAAATATGCCAAAAATACAACCGTTTATCGTCATAATACATTGTTTAAAGTTATCCAGATTAGTACTATAATACTAGGGATAGATGGAGTGTGTGGAGAAATGTTGAGGTATGGTGGTGAGATAGTGATTGAGTGAGTATGGAAAATGTGTGGACTAGTATGGAAGAAGGGAAGTGTGCCTGAAGACTGGAAGACAGGCATAATAGTCCCCCTGTATAAAGGTGAAGTGGAAAGAGGAGTGTGTGGCAATCACTGGGGGAGATGTCTCCTAAGCATAGTAGGAAAAGATGTACAGTAGGGTAGTGATCGAGAGTGAGAATGAGAAAGGAGAAATGGGTAAGAATGGAAGAGGGTGTGTAGACCAGATTTTTGCGGGTAAGAATGGAAGAGGGTGTGTAGACCAGATTTTTGCCTTGAAATATGTTGTTGAGAAATATTTGGAGAAGGGACAAAGTTGTATACTGCCTTTATGGACTTGGAGAAAGCCTATGACAGAGTTGATAGAGGTCTGTGGAAAGTATTAAGAATATACGGAGTAGATGGCAAGTTATTGAAAGCGGTGAAGAGCATGTATGAGGGTGCAAAGGCGGCAGCTTGTGTGGAGAATGAACAGAGCGAGTTCTTTGATCTGAATGTTGTGTTAAAACAAGCGTGTGTGATGTCCACATGGTTATTCAACATATATATATATATATATATATATATATATATATATATATATATATATATATATATATATATATATATATATATATATATATATATATATATATATATATATCTATATATATATATATATATATATATATATATATATATATATATATCTATATATATATATATATATATATATATATATATACAGTATATACTGTATATATATATATAGATGGAGTCATGAAAGAAATACAAGGATGAGCAATGGATGTTGGTGTACCATTGATAATGGAAGGAAATGAGTGGAAGTTGCCTGTACTGGTGTTTACCAATGATACAGTTGTGATGAGTGGGAGTTGCAGGGTCTGGTAAGTATGTTTGGAACAGTGTGTGAAAAACAATACCTGAAGGTAAATATAGGGAAGAGTACGGTTATGGTCTTTGAAATGGGTGTGAGGTGAGGTTAAACATTCAGATTATGGAGAATGCCAGCTCATTTAAGTATCTGGGCAGTGTGTTGAGTAAAGATAGGAGTATGGAGGATGAAGTGTGGGAGAGGGTGCAAGAAGGGAAGTGGGTTGTAGGAATGCTGAAAGCAGTAACAAGGAATAGGCTGGTCAGCATAGAAGTCCTTACATGATAGTGTGGTAATCCTGACATTGACGTACAGGAGTGAAGCATGGGCGTTGTTTGAGAGAACAAGTGTGAGAGGGGTGGAAATAAGTGCGAGTGGAATTACATGGAAGGATAGACAGACGAATGAGGAAGTACGAGAGCGGTGTGGTGTGGATGTGCTGAAAAGTGTGAAAAGGAATACCTTGAGATGGTTCGGCCATGTGGAACGTATGGGAAGCGAGAGAATGACTAAGAGAGTGTACTAGAGTGAGGTGAGAGGTATATGTGTGAAAGCGGTGTTGGATGGCAAGAGGTGAATTGGTTGACGGGGAACAGAGGTGCAGGGGGGAGATTAATTCGTGGCCACCCCTTCGGGGATCCGTCGTCTGGCAATAGATAGTGAATTCGTATGAAAGTATAATTTGTTGGTCTTTACAATTATGAGTGAGCAACAAATGGCATAACACATAAATATATAGTCTTTCATCTTGTCACTAGAAACTAAAACTCATAATCGCCATATCTTGTTCTTGTGAGGGTTAAAAGGATAATCGTTATATTCTTTCGTCTCATTATATCACTAGTAACTAAAACTCATAATATCAGTAACCATAGGACTTACCTAGACCGTAGTTATGGAGATATGTACAGTGCGCGAGCAGTGGGCTGTGTGTGAGGAACCTGTCATGGCCACCGGTTTATATACTCTGGGTGCGGCCGGGGTGATGGTGCCCTAACTCACCTGGCTTTGTTGTTGGTTTCAAGGACGTATACCCTTTGTTGCCAGCTAATGCTCTTGCGTATCTTTCATTTGTAATTAGTCATGGCTATTTCTGTATAACTCTCATTCACACACACACTCAGTCTCTCTCTTATTTGTAGTTTGTCATGGCCATCAAGATACATCTTTTCACCAATGTCTATACATATTTGAGGTAGTCTTGGGGTATGTATGAGGGGGGGGGGGGGGGGGGGGTGTTTGTGGACCTTCTGAGGCACACTTTATTGGGACAGGTTACGGGGAGGTTTGTTTGCTTACTGAACCCCCATCTCCCTCATGTTAAGCCCCATTTGTTTGCCGATATTAAGACGTTGTGTGCCATGTAGGTGTCGATTTTTTCCTGGCGGTAATTTTGGAGAGATCGGCCTATCGGAAAATGTACAAATTTTTCTGGAAAGGGGGTCTTGGGGGTGTTTGTATATATTAACTTGATGGAGGTCTTGGAGAAAAAAAACTAAAAATATTGAATTAATATATAAATAAATAAACAAGTAAATACAAGTAAATACAAATCTCTCCTTAACAAGACTGAAAAGATGCAGGTTATATTTCAAGTTAATGTGTATCTACCCTTGGCGATGAACGGGATTTAGGACAACTTTTTATACGGTGTATCTTTATCTGTTTCTCCATCTCTCTCTCTCTCTCTCTCTCTCTCTCCAAATGGATAGAAAATTGGCTCAGCGACAGAAAGCATAGTCATAAACGGTAAGGCATCTAAATGGACCAATGTCAGTAGCGGGTTACCCCAGGGATCGGTACTAGGACCAATTCTCTTTCTAATTTACATCAACGACATAGATGAGGGTCTCACCTGTACAATCTCAAAATTTGCTGACGATACAAAAATTGCAAATAGCGTACTCTCAAAAGAACAAGTTGACGATATGCAACACAATCTAGATAAATTGTCATGTTGGGCCCAAATTTGGCAAATGAGTTTCAATGCGGATAAATGTAAAGTACTACATATCGGATACGTAAATGAGAAAGCAAACTATTCGATGAATGGCACTCAGCTTAAGAATGTAAACAGAGAAACCGATCTGGGAGTAACAATATCAAGTAACCTAAAACCGAGTCAACAATGTTCAGAAGTTGTTAAGAAGGCAAACAAAATAATTGGCTTTATAGGCAGGTCATTTGAGCATAAATCCAAAGAAGTTATCCTAACCCTTTACAATTCCTTAGTCCACCCTCTTCTGGAATACTGCGTTCAATCCTGGTGTCCATATTACCAAAAAGATATAAACAAGCTAGAACGAGTTCAACGTAGAGTTACCAAAATGATACCTAGCCTAAAGAACAAACCATACGAAGAGCGCCTTAGATAATTAAATCTATTTCCTTTAACCCGGCGCAGATTAAGAGGTGACTTAATTCAAGTGTTCAAAATCATCAAAGGCATCGACAATATGAACTGTAGTAAGTACTTCACTATCGACCAATCTAATTACACACGAGGAAACGGTTGCAAAATTATTGGTAAATCTTTTAACTCACACGAATCTAAGAATTTCTTCTTCAATCGAGTTGTCAACTTGTGGAATGGGCTTCCCCGAGACGTTATAGACTGCAGCACCGTTGATTCATTTAAATTCCGCCTAGACAAATATCTCGCATCAAACCCGCGACTGACTGCGTTTGTAAATGAATAACTTTATTTTATCCTCCCCTCAGTTACTAACCCATCTGTCCCCTACTAACTTCCTAATCCTGCCACGGACATTAGTTCCCTTTCCAATGTTCCCTTACCCACTCTAAACCACTGTTTGGACACTTGATCCTCAGTGTTTTGGAGGACAAGCAGCCTAGAAGGGTCACTATACCTGTTGTTGCTTGATTTCCTTTGTACTCCCTTTGTACTCCACTTGATGTAATCTTTTTGGATATCCAGAAGGTTTTCAGCAAGGTAAAGTGCACCAACAATCTCTCTCTTCCCCCCCCCCCCCGTTTTGCTGCTATATGGAACCATGGAACCCAAACGAGATAGGACCGTGTTTAATCATATCCCACATGTTTCAGTATTTGGCTTTAAGGGGGAAGGGTTTTTTATTGGTCGATGTATTTATTTATATCTTTATTAATTTTAGTTTCCTCCCAAGATCTCCATCGAGTTTTAAAAAATATCTGCAAGACCCACCTTCGAGATAAATTTGTACATTTTTCGGTAGAGAAATGTTCCGGCCGAAGGTCGGTTCCTCCTAAAATACAAGCTCGCTATTGCTTGGCAGGAAACAAAATAGATACTTAAATGGTACAAAAGGTCTTAAAATCAGCAAACTAATGGATCGAACGTCTTAAAATCTCAATAGTAATGGGGCTAAACATGAGGAATAAGAAGGTCCAGATAAACCAAACCTCCCTATAAAGAAGGTAATAGAGTGCGAAGGGTCTGTGAGGGGTCTGTAGGTGATACTTATATACCAGGAAGGGAGGAACCGTTAATTAACTCTACTATCTGCCACCATCAACACCACAAGTACAGTCATACACACAAGTTTCCGTACATCTTTGATAGGAGGGAAATCAAATCTAAGGCCAACTCCTTTCATCTATCTATCTATCTATCTATTGCCGGACGCCTTACTCCCCTTAATGAGGGTGGCCATACACAGAAGGCCCCCAAGCGGACCTATTCCCTGTAAGAGGGACAACCGAGCCAGTTTACTGAAGAACTTACAGGATTGACCACTCAATTTAGGATCCGTCCGACTCCGAGGCCCTCTATGTATCTTGTTAGCATTATTTTTCTACAGTGGTGTTCGGCTAGTCCATCCACTAACCTGCCTTACACTTATATAAGCAGTATGGATTTGTATCAGCTTTACTCCCCTAGATTTTTTTTTTTTTTTTTTTTGTTACTAAGGTGACAGTTACAAAGTGGTGTACAATCTATCTTATTCTAGTTACATTATAGTTTATCTTATGGCACCGAATAAGCTAACATATATGCACAGAAACTAAAACTTAAAAGTTTAGGTTTTGTCCATTGGGTTTTTTTTTCATTGGGGTTTTGTCTATTGGGGTTTTGTCCATTGGAATTTTGTACACCGAGGTTTTGTCCATTGGGGTTTTGTCCACTGTTTTTTTTTTTCTTTTATTGGGGTTTTGTCCATTGGGATTTTGTTCACTGGGGTTTTGTTCCCTGGGGTTTTGTCCATTGGGATTTTGTTAATTTGGGTTTTGTCCGTTGGGTTTTTGTCATGGAACTGGATCATAGTTGTTCCTTTAAATACTACAAAATTACTCCTGACACTAACGCTCCCCTGAACTTAATGAGCTATCTCATACAGTACCAAGTTGTGTATTTCCAGGCTTCATTTAAGGGGAGATATGTCGCTTTTCTAGACCCCCTTCTCCTTCATTTTTAGTCCCATTAGTTTGGCGATTTTATGAACTTTCGTCCATTTTTGTCAATTTTAAAACCTTTCCTGCCATTTAGGTGTCGATTTTTTCCTGGCGAGTGATAGCGAGCCTATAATTTAAGAGTAACCGGCCTTCAGCCGGGAAATTTTTCTACCGAAAAATGTACAAATTTATCTTGAAAGGGGGTCTTCTAAAGCTTGATGAAGGTCTAGCGAAGAAACTAGAAAAATAGTACATAAATTAAAAAAACCGACCAAAAAGTGAAGGATCTCCCCTTAAGCAATGTGAGGAGTTAGAAATAGCCAGAATATGCGTCCACGAGTACAACTCTTGGTTAATGACGAATATTTGTCGGTCGTTGAGTGTAAACAGACCAAGATATATCCCACCTCCTTAAACTAGACCGGGTGGGAGTGTCGCAGGGTGTGTGTGGTGAGTGTAGTGGTATGGAGGCTACTGGGTGGGATACATTATTTACCATCATAATACTGTATGTGGTGAGTATTACGGCCATATCTCTGTTCGGTACCTTCATGTTGTATACCTCGTTCTCGGTGTTCACTCGGGTTCTAAACACACTTCCAACCTCCATAACTTAAAAATTATGCTCTTCTTAAAAAAATAAAACAAAATAAAAACCATACTGCTTTATAAAACGAAGTATAAAATTACAATAACGGCCTTTCTCGTGTATGCTAGCACAGTAGGAACCAAAAAGCCAGTGTTTCCCCGCACTATGCATCTTTTTAAGGGGAGATATCCACTTGAGGGAGTTTTTTCTTGACTCCTTTCTCCCTCATGTTTAGCCCCATTGCTTTTCTAATTTTAAGACGTTCGCCCTATTATTTTTATGATTTTAAGAACTTTCAACCCATTTCTGTCAATTTTAAGACCTTTCGTGCAATTTAGGTGTCGATTTTATCCTGGCGAGCGATAGCGAGCCTGTAATTTAAGAGGAACCGGCTTTCAGCCGGGAAATTTTTCTACCGAAAAATTTAAAAATTTATCTTGAAAGGGGCTCAAGGGGGTGTAATCTTAAGCTTGATAGATATCTAGAGACCAAACTAAAAACCTCCCCTTAACTACTATCTTTTGAATGATACTGTTCAACTAATGTCAGATAATGCTTCCAGTTCCAATAGCGATATACTGTATAGTGGAACTCTGATTATCGCTGTTAACCATTTCATTACGATGGCGTCATTTTCATTTTCCATTGGCTAAAATAATACCATTATATTTAACTTAGGAAGGGTGTGTGAGAATCATTTGAGAAAGGAGGGGGAGGGGGGGGGGTTACAATAATCCCAGTTACACTTTTCATTTCCACAGGTCTTTGCGTAACTGAATAAAGTCGCCTAGTAATTTCCAAACAACAATAGAAAAAAGCGTAATCGTATATTGAAGCTGTAAATTAACCCCTTCTATACCGACGACGTCTTTATTTAATACATTCTACCTATATTTAGAAGATTTGTTTACAGTTTAAGAAGGATGTCTGGTAGTAAAAAGGGTTACGTGTGATAATTTTAAGTCTGTTAATTGATGGAGGCTCATTTTAAACTGAATAAAATCGTCTAATAGTAACCAGACTAAAGGTAAAAGGACGGCACCGGTACTGAAGGGGTTAATAATTAACTTGTACCGTTGTGGGCCTCATTTATACCATCATCGGAGAGGAATTATTTAATTACTTGCAATTAATGAAGGTCGGGAGGTTTGTTACTATTCTCTATATAAAGACACTCCCTGGACCCCCTATGTCACTACTCTCTATATAAAGACACTCCCTATGGACCCCCTATGTCACTACTCTCTATATAAAGACACTCCCTATGGACCCCCTATGTCACTACTCTCTATATAAAGACACTCCCTGGACCCCCTATGTCACTACTCTCTATATAAAGGCACTCCCTGGACCCCCTATGTCACTACTCTCTATATAAAGGCACTCCCTGGACCCCCTATGTCACTACTCTCTATATAAAGACACTCCCTGGACCCCCTATGTCACTACTCTCTATATAAAGACACTCCCTGGACCCCCTATGTCACTACTCTCTATATAAAGACACTCCCTGGACCCCCTATGTCACTACTCTCTATATAAAGACACTCCCTGGACCCCCTATGTCACTACTCTCTATATAAAGACACTCCCTATGGACCCCCTATGTCACTACTCTCTATATAAAGACACTCCCTGGACCCCCTATGTCACTACTCTCTATATAAAGACACTCCCTGGACCCCCTATGTCACTACTCTCTATATAAAGGCACTCCCTGGACCCCCTATGTCACTACTCTCTATATAAAGACACTCCCTGGACCCCCTATGTCACTACTCTCTATATAAAGACACTCCCTGGACCCCCTATGTCACTACTCTCTATATAAAGGCACTCCCTGGACCCCCTATGTCACTACTCTCTATATAAAGGCACTCCCTGGACCCCCTATGTCACTACTCTCTATATAAAGACACTCCCTATGGACCCCCTATGTCACTACTCTCTATATAAAGACACTCCCTGGACCCCCTATGTCACTACTCTCTATATAAAGACACTCCCTGGACCCCCTATGTCACTACTCTCTATATAAAGGCACTCCCTGGACCCCCTATGTCACTACTCTCTATATAAAGACACTCCCTATGGACCCCCTATGTCACTACTCTCTATATAAAGACACTCCCTGGACCCCCTATGTCACTACTCTCTATATAAAGACACTCCCTGGACCCCCTATGTCACTACTCTCTATATAAAGGCACTCCCTGGACCCCCTATGTCACTACTCTCTATATAAAGACACTCCCTGGACCCCCTATGTCACTACTCTCTATATAAAGGCACTCCCTGGACCCCCTATGTCACTACTCTCTAGATAAAGACACTCCCTGGACCCCCTATGTCACTACTCTCTATATAAAGGCACTCCCTGGACCCCGTATGTCACTACTCTCTATATAAAGACACTCCCTGGACCCCCTATGTCATTACTCTCTATATAAAGACACTCCCTGGACCCCCTATGTCACTACTCTCTATATAAAGACACTCCCTGGACCCCCTATGGTGTCACTACTCTCTATATAAAGACACACCCTGGACCCCCTATGTCACTACTCTCTATATAAAGACACTCCCTGGACCCCCTATGGTGTCACTACTCTCTATATAAAGACACTCCCTGGACCCCCTATGTCACTACTCTCTATATAAAGACACTCCCTGGACCCCCTATGGTGTCACTACTCTCTATATAAAGACACTCCCTGGACCCCCTATGGTGTCACTACTCTCTAGATAAAGGCACTCCTCTCTATAATTATAAAGAGACTTCCTGAACTCTCTATTTAATGGCACTCTAGCCAGAACTTGTGCCCTCCAAACCACTTTTTAGCAATACAATTCCTCTAAGTGAACTAAACCGTCGCGGTTGGTCCCTTCCCGCGCGTGTCAGACGTGCGGCTTTCGGAAAATACCTGGACGTAGGTTATTATTTATCTTTTATTTATTCATCTTTTATTTTATTTTTTTATTTATTTATCTTAACGGGGCAGTACTCGCTTTTTCTGGATCTCTTTCTCCCTCATGTTTTACATATACTGTAAGTTTTGAGATTTTAAGACGTTCGTTCCATTAGTTTGGCGATTTTAAGACCTGCCCCATTTCTTTGTCAATATTAAGACCTATCGTGCCATTTATATGTCGAATTTTTCCTGGCGAGCGACAGCGACCCTGTAATTTTGGAAGGATCCGACCTTCGGCCGGGTCATTTTTCTACCAAAAAATTTACAAATTTATCTTGACAGGGTGTCTAGAGGGTGTTTTTGTTTATCTTGATGGAGGTCTAGCGAGGGAACTCAAACAATAAATAAATAAATAAATAAATAAATACATAGACAAAAAACCAAGAACTACCCCCTTAAGCTTGAAAATACCTGGACGTAGGGATATGGTTTCGACTGTCTCCTTGGACAATACGTGAGTCGGACGTGTGGCACTTAACTCGTAAGGTCTTCACATTCTTACACAGTCAGTTCTTCTCAGTATACGTGGACATTAACCCCTACAGTACCAGTGAAGTCCTTTTCGTTATATTCTGGCCACTATTAGACGATTTTGTACAGCTTAGGAAGGACGTCTACTCATTAAAAGGCTACAGACTATCTCAATTAATCCATATGCAGTATATCCTTCCTAAGCTTCATAAAATCGTCTAAATGTAGCTAAAATAAAATATAAAAGACGTCGTCGGTACAGTAGGGGTTAATTGATATCTACAACTCTTGATATAATATATTTTTTTCCAAGCTATCAAAAACGTGGCTTGTTCCCATATTAGTGACTTGGCTATCATATCGTTTTTAACCCCCTCTGTACCGGTGTCGTCCTTTTAACTTTATTCTGGCTACCGTTAGACGATTTTATTCAGTTTCAAACAGGGCCTCCAGCAAGTAACAGGCTTCGAACTATCTCTTAACCCCTTTTACTACCACAAATCCTTCTTAATCTCTCTTAACCCCTTTTACTACCACAAATCCTTCTTAATCTCTCTTAACCCCTTTTACTACCACAAATCCTTCTTAATCTCTCTTAACCCCTTTTACTACCACAAATCCTTCTTAATCTCTCTTAAACCCTTTTACTACCACAAATTCTTCTTAATCTCTCTTAACCCCTTTTACTACCACAAATCCTTCTTAATCTCTCTTAACCCCTTTTACTACCACAAATCCTTCTTAATCTCTCTTAACCCCTTTTACTACCACAAATCCTTCTTAATCTCTCTTAACCCCTTTTACTACCACAAATCCTTCTTAATCTCTCTTAACCCCTTTTACTACCACAAATCCTTCTTAATCTCTCTTAACCCCTTTTACTACCACAAATCCTTCTTAATCTCTCTTAACCCCTTTTACTACCACAAATCCTTCTTAATCTCTCTTAAACCCTTTTACTACCACAAATCCTTCTTAATCTCTCTTAACCCCTTTTACTACCACAAATCCTTCTTAATCTCTCTTAACCCCTTTTACTACCACAAATCCTTCTTAATCTCTCTTAACCCCTTTTACTACCACAAATCCTTCTTAATCTCTCTTAACCCCTTTTACTACCACAAATCCTTCTTAATCTCTCTTAACCCCTTTTACTACCACAAATCCTTCTTAATCTCTCTTAACCCCTTTTACTACCACAAATCCTTCTTAATCTCTCTTAACCCCTTTTACTACCACAAATCCTTCTTAATCTCTCTTAACCCCTTTTACTACCACAAATCCTTCTTAATCTCTCTTAACCCCTTTTACTACCACAAATCCTTCTTAATCTCTCTTAACCCCTTTTACTACCACAAATCCTTTTTAATCTCTCTTAACCCCTTTTACTACCACAAATCCTTCTTAATCTCTCTTAACCCCTTTTACTACCACAAATCCTTCTTAATCTCTCTTAACCCCTTTTACTACCACAAATCCTTCTTAATCTCTCTTAACCCCTTTTACTACCACAAATCCTTCTTAATCTCTCTTAACCCCTTTTACTACCACAAATCCTTCTTAATTTCTCTTAACCCCTTTTACTACCACAAATCCTTCTTAATCTCTCTTAACCCCTTTTACTACCACAAATCCTTCTTAATCTGCACAGAAGCGCCTAAATATAGCTAGAATCAAATTAAAAAAGCCGTCGCCGGTACAGAAGTGATAACAACTATATTGAAACTATAGTATATGTTTTGTTAAGCTGGCGAGATTAAACAATAAGCAAATAAAAACGACCCATCTCCCCATAAGGGGAGGTTTTTACTTTGATCCCTAGACTTCCATTAAGCTTAAAATTACACCACCTTGAGCCCCTTTCCAGAAAAATGTGTACATTTTTCGATAGAAAAATGTCCCTCTTAAAATACAGGCTGGCTTTCGCTCGCCAGGAAAAAATCGACACCTAAATGGCACGAAAGCTCTTATAATTGACAGAAATAGGGCGAAAGTTGTTAAAATCGCCAAACTAATGGGTCGAACGTCTTAAAATCTTAAAAGCAATTGGGCTAAACATAAGGGAGAAAGGGGTCAAGAAAAAAATCTCTCAAGTGGAAAACTCCCCTAAAAGGAAACAGACAAATATACTCGTTGATGATCGCAAAGAGTAACAAACAAACAAACAAACAACAAACACACACCGGTAATTACATAGTCTCCCCCCGAACTCCGCAACCCGATGTGACAATTATTAACCTATTGTTATAAATGTATTAGTGTTTGATTGGCAGAGAGAGATTATTACATAGTATATTGGCAGAGATTATTACATGGTATATTGGCAGAGATTATTACATGGTATATTGGCAGAGATTATTACATGGTATATTGGCAGAGATTATTACATGGTATATTGGCAGATATTTATTACATGGTATATTGGCAGAGATTATTACATGGTATATTGACAGAGATTATTATATGGTATATTGGCAGAGATTATTACATGGTATATTGGCAGAGATTATTACATGGTATATTGACAGAGATTATTACATGGTATATTGGCAGATATTTATTACATGGTATATTGGCAGAGATTATTACATGGTATATTGGCAGAGATTATTACATGGTATATTGGCAGATATTTATTACATGGTATATTGGCAGAGATTATTACATGGTATATTGGCAGAGATTATTACATGGTATATTGGCAGATATTTATTACATGGTATATTGGCAGAGATTATTACATGGTATATTGACAGAGATTATTACATGGTATATTGGCAGAGATTATTACATGGTATATTGGCAGAGATTATTACATGGTATATTGACAGAGATTATTACATGGTATATTGGCAGAGATTATTACATGGTATATTGGCAGAGATTATTACATGGTATATTGACAGAGATTATTACATGGTATATTGGCAGAGATTATTACATGGTATATTGGCAGAGATTATTACATGGTATATTGACAGAGATTATTACATGGTATATTTGCTTGATATGTTATCTAATCTGAACATCAAGACTGGCTCCTCGCATCCCCTTTTATTAAGAAGTAACAGCAGTAGTAGTATCAGTAGCAGTAGTAGTAGTAGTAGTAGTAGTACAAAGGAGTACAAAGGAGTACAAAGTAAATCAAGCAACAACAGATCTAGTGACCCTTCTAGGTTGCTTGTCCTCCAAAACACTGAGGATCAAGTGTCCAAACAGTGGTTTAGAGTGGGTAAGGGAACATTGGAAAGGAAATTACTGCCCTGGAACTAATGTCCGTGGCAGGATTAGGAAGTTAGTAGGGGACAGAGGGGTTAGTAACTGAGGGGGGGATAAAATAAAGTTATTCATTTACAAACGCAGTCAGTCGCGGGTTTGATGCGAGATATTTGTCTAGGCGGAGTTTAAATGAATCAACGGTGATGCAGTCTATAACGTTTCGGGGAAGCCCATTCCACAAGTTGACAACTCGATTGAAGAAGAAATTCTTAGATTCGTGTGAGTTAAAAGATTTACCAATAATTTGCAACTGTTTCCCCGCGTGTAATTAGATTGGTCGATAGTGAAGTACTTACTACAGTTCATATTGTCGATGCCTTTGATGATTTTGAACACTTGAATTAAGTCACCTCTTAATCTGCGCTGGGTTAAAGGAAATAGATTTAATTCTCTAAGACGCTCTTCGTATGGTTTGTTCTTTAGGCTAGGTATAATTTTGGTAACTCTACGTTGAACTCGTTCTAGCTTGTTTATATCTTTTTGGTAATAAGGGCACCAGGATTGAACGCAGTATTCCAGAAGAGGGCGGACTAAGGAATTGTAAAGGGTTAGGATAACTTCTTTGGATTTATGCTCAAATGACCTGCCTATAAAGCCAATTATTTTGTTTGCCTTCTTAACAACTTCTGAACATTGTTGACTCGGTTTTAGGTTACTCGATAGTGTTACTCCCAGATCGGTTTCTCTTTTTACATTCTTAAGCTGAGTGCCATTCATCGAATAGTTTGCTTTCTCGTTTAGGTATCCGATATGTAGTACTTTACATTTATCCGCATTGAAACTCATTTGCCAAATTTGGGCCCAACATGACAATTTATCTAGATTGTGTTGCATATCGTCAACTTGTTCTTTTGAGAGTACGCTATTTGCAATTTTTGTATCGTCAGCAAATTTTGAGATTGTACAGGTGAGACCCTCATCTATGTCGTTGATGTAAATTAGAAAGAAAATTGGTCCTAGTACCGATCCCTGGGGTACCCCGCTACTTACATTGATCCATTTAGATGCCTTACCGTTTATGACTACTCTTTGCTTTCTGTCGCTGAGCCAATTTTCTATCCATTTCAACACACCGTCTTGTATTCCATGCGCTTTTAGTTTTAGCAGTAAACGTTTGTGGGAAACTTTGTCAAAGGCCTTTTGAAAATCAAGGTATATAATATCTACAGCTTTACTCTCATCGTAGAGGTTGAGGATATCGTGGAAGAAGTCTAGGAGGTTTGTTAAACAAAAACGTTTTTTACGAAAGCCGTGTTGAGTATCTTTAAGTATGTTATTTTCCTCTAAGTGATTTACGAGTCTGTCTCGTATGACCGTTTCTAGCATTTGACATACAACTGAGGTTAAGCTAATTGGACGATAGTTACTGGGTAGGGATTTGCTGCCTTTTTTTAATATCGGTGTTACGTTGGCTAGCTTCCACTGATCAGGCATAGTTCCAGACTGCAAGGATTTATTGAATAGTAATGTCAGTGGTTTGGAGAGCTCATCCTTAGCTTCCTTTAGAACTCTAGGCGAGATTGTATCAGGTCCAGGCGTTTTATTTACCTTGAGTTTATCTAAACAATTCAATACTTCTCTCTCTGTAACGGTGATATTGCTTAGAACATCTGAATTATCAAACTGAATCGGCGATGGTGTAGGGATATCACTGAGGTCTTCTGTTGTAAAAAACTGATGCAAAGAAGGTATTGAGGGCATTACTCATTTGTACTTCGTCTTTGGTGTATTCTCCATTGTCATCGACTAACGGTCCAACAGTTGAAGTAACTACTTTTTTCTTTCTGATATAACTATAGAATTATTTCGGGTTTGTTTTACTTTGATTCGCAATATGTAACTCTAAGGTCTTTTTACTTTGCTTAATTAACTTTTTGGCTTTGCGTCGTAGCTCTACAAATTTCACCCGTTCTTCGTCATTTTGTGAGGATTTTAATCTATCATTAGCAATTTGTTTAGCAAGCAGGCAGTTTGAAATATCTTTATTCCACCATTTGGGCTTATTATTATGGCCTGGACGCCGTATTTTCGATGGTATGCAGTCTTGCACTGCTTTTAGGTAAGTGGTTTCGAATAACTTCCAAGATGTATTTATGTCGTTATTGTTAATTAAAAAGCTCCAGTCAGTTTCTTTAAACATAGCTCTAAGTTTATGGAAGTTTGCTTTCTTGAAATTAGGGACTTTTTCGATGCTACTATTTGGTTCGTTACTAGTAAACTTTAAAGTGAAAGTTATCGTGCGATGCTCGCTGTTACTGAATTCATCACCAACATTCAAATTATCTATTAATTCTTCTTTTGTTGCAAGTACAATGTCAAGAACGTTATTACCACGGGTCGGCGATCGAACAAATTGATAAAGCGAACTCTCTTGCAAGTTCGTATACAAGTCATGTCCGGAGTGTGAAATAAGAGTATCGCCCCACTTGGTCACAGGTAAATTAAAATCGCCAAAAATTACGGTATCTTGTGAGTTACTTACATCTGCAATTTGTTCGTAAATTTCTCGGTCAGTTTGCACTGATTGAGCTGGAGGTCTGTATATTTATGCAAGTATTATTGTTGTACCTTTATTATTCTTCATTAGCACAAAAGATGTGTCGACATTCACAATTTGAGGTTTTGACAAGGGGGTAGGGTTAAGACTTTCTTTGATATAAAGTAAAACGCCACCTCCATTTCGATTTATTCGGCTTTTCTCAAACATTACATAACCGGGAAGTGAATACTCTGCTAAAAAGTCTCTATCTTCTGTTTTGAGCCAAGATTCTGTTATGCCAATCACATCATAATTTAATTTAGTAGTAGTAGTAGTAGTAGTAGAAGTAGTAGTAACAACACTATACTCACATAATAATATAGTTAAATCCACGCAGCCACTAGACCCACCTTACATGTTAACCATACAGTAACCAACCACATATTAACCCCAGCCTCCATTAGTAGTAGTAGTAGTAGTAGGACACGAGAACTCAGTAAAGATAACAGAATCTCTCACTGAACGCATCGTAGCGCAAGATCCTGACGGCGAAGTGGACCAGGCGGACATCTACAACATCAGAAAGACCATCACGTCAGAGAGGCAAAACTCACAGAAAAATGACCTGGCACAATTGATGCGACAACTTTCCCCGAGACTAACAAGAAAAGTACAAATAGCACAAGAAACGGGTGCTTCAAATTGGCTGACAACACTACCAATCAAGGCAAAAGGCTTCAATCTAAACAAACAAGAATTTAATGATGCTATTGCACTGAGGTATGATTGGCCGATTGAAGGACTGCCCGATCGATGCGTTTGTGGAATCAACAACGATGCAGACCACAGCATGATATGTAAGAAGGGAGGATTCATCAGCATCAGGCACGATGAAGTAAGAGATGTAACGGCGAACATGCTCAGGGAGGTGTGTCGAGATGTGGTGCGCGAACCATCACTCATTCCCTTGGAGGGAGAGATCTTGCAGCACAGGACGGCCAACACATCCAACGAAGCACGAGTGGACGTTAGTGCAAGAAGTTTTTGGACAAGAGCACAGCGAGCATTCTTTGACGTAAGAATATTCGACCCAATGGCCCATAGCTACAGCGGGCTGTCTCTGGAGGCTGCACACAAGAGGAATGAACAAGAGAAGGTCAGGGCATATGGGGAAAGGATCTTAAATATCGAACATGGCAGCTTTACCCCACTAGTCTTCACCACATCTGGAGGGATGGGACCTAGGGCCCAGTGCTTCTATTCAAGGCTTGCAGAGATCATCGCAGAGAAGAAGAAACAGCCCAGGAGCCACGTTGTAGCCTGGATGAGGTGCCGTCTATCTTTCTCGTTGCTCAGATCAGCACTACTATGCCTGCGGGGAACAAGACTGTCTGCACCACAACCAGCGACGGTGGCAGAAGTGGACTACGAGGCAGCAGTGGCAGAGGGTCGCATAGGAAGGAGACTGGATTGAAGTTGCATGGTGTTGAATAGTAATATCTGATGCTTGTAAAATAAAATGTATGAACAATATTAAATAAAAACCAATGTAGTAGTAGTAATCCACGATGATGAGTCTGAGTGCTGACCCCGGAATAGTAAGTAGCTGAATGACTACCAAGTCGGACGCTTTGATGACTGTTCTGACCTGGTTTAGGGTCCAAAGAGGGGATGCACAGGCTGAGTGGTTTAAAAAAAAAAGAAAAAAAGTAGTAGTAGTAGTAGTAGTAGTAGTAGTAGTAGTAGAAGAAGAAGTAGTAGTAGTAGTAGTAGTAGTAGTAGTAGTAGTAGTAGTAGTAGTAGTAGCAGTAGTAGTAGTAGTAGTAGCCAAAACTCACGACGTGGAACGGCACTGAAATCAATGGAAGGAACCACACAAGGGGACCCAGTAGCAATGGCGATGTACGCATTAGGTCTCTCGGTGTTACTATCATTAACAAGACATGAGACTACACATGTTAAGCAGGCGGCCTATGCAGATGATCTCACTGGAGCAGGGAAAGTCAATGATCTCAAGAGCTGGTGGGAGCAAGTATCACAAGTGGGACCAGAAATAGGATACTTTCCAAATGCTAGTAAGTCTATACTGATAGTAAAAGCAGAACATTACGAAAATGCCTTAGAAGCTTTCAACGGTAGTGAAGTGGTCGTAACAAAGGACGGACAGCGTCATCTAGGGGCAGTGATTGGCACAGAAGAGTTCAAGAAGCAATACATGGAAGAGAAGGTCAGAGAGTGGGTAAACGAAATAGAAATACTAGCCAAAATTGCAAAGACGGAACCACAGGCTGCATATTCGGCATTCACATATGGGGTCAAACACCGCTGGACCTACTTGATGCGTACCATTCCAAACGTGGGTCCACAACTTCAACCGCTAGAAGATGCCATCAGAGACAAACTCATCCCAGCTTGGATGAAGTCCCACACCCCAAATACTACAGAGAGGGAGTTGCTCGCACTTCCTCCTAGGTTAGGAGGGCTTGGAATCATCAATCCGGTGAGGAGGGCGACAACGGAACACGAGAACTCAGTAAAGATAACAGAATCTCTCACTGAACGCATCGTAGCGCAAGATCCTGACGGCGAAGTGGACCAGGCGGACATCTACAACATCAGAAAGACCATCACGTCAGAGAGGCAAAACTCACAGAAAAATGACCTGGCACAATTGATGCGACAACTTTCCCCGAGACTAACAAGAAAAGTACAAATAGCACAAGAAACGGGTGCTTCAAATTGGCTGACAACACTACCAATCAAGGCAAAAGGCTTCAATCTAAACAAACAAGAATTTAATGATGCTATTGCACTGAGGTATGATTGGCCGATTGAAGGACTGCCCGATCGATGCGTTTGTGGAATCAACAACGATGCAGACCACAGCATTTTTTTTTTTTTTTTTTTTTTTTTTTTCTATATTCCAACCTACTTCCTCTCGGGCATAGGCTGAGAGCCTTAACATTCACCGCTTTACAATGAACAGTGAAGCCCGTGAGGTCTTGTTCCAGTCTAGGGAGTGAGACATGTGAAGCACATAGAGTACAACGAGCACCTGCCATCTTGCCTTCACATGAGGCACGGTGCTCACTCATGGCCCGAAACGACCCCATCTCTGAAGCCACCTCGTTCCCGTGCTTCACTGTCTCACTCCCTACACTCGGACTCTCACACTTACACACACACAATGCCACCTGTTGAGCAGATAACTCACCAGGCATTGCACCCCTATAGCATATTTTGAATATGGGAATATTCATACAGTGCTATTTAATCAGGGAACAATGAGGGTATTTTATTGACGTTTCGGTGGGTAATGCACTGATAAACAGCACAAATTCCATCCCAATAATATCTTCCCATTGATACATCGGGATTTGAACTCGGGACCTTTGGATTACTAGGCCAGTGGCAAGACCACTCCACCACAGGATTCATCAGCATCAGGCACGATGAAGTAAGAGATGTAACGGCGAACATGCTCAGGGAGGTGTGTCGAGATGTGGTGCGCGAACCATCACTCATTCTCTTGGAGGGAGAGATCTTGCAGCACAGGACGGCCAACACATCCAACGAAGCACGAGTGGACGTTAGTGCAAGAAGTTTTTGGACAAGAGCACAGCGAGCATTCTTTGACGTAAGAATATTCGACCCAATGGCCCATAGCTACAGCGGGCTGTCTCTGGAGGCTGCACACAAGAGGAATGAACAAGAGAAGGTCAGGGCATATGGGGAAAGGATCTTAAATATCGAACATGGCAGCTTTACCCCACTAGTCTTCACCACATCTGGAGGGATGGGACCTAGGGCCCAGTGCTTCTATTCAAGGCTTGCAGAGATCATCGCAGAGAAGAAGAAACAGCCCAGGAGCCACGTTGTAGCCTGGATGAGGTGCCGTCTATCTTTCTCGTTGCTCAGATCAGCACTACTATGCCTGCGGGGAACAAGACTGTCTGCACCACAACCAGCGACGGTGGCAGAAGTGGACTACGAGGCAGCAGTGGCAGAGGGTCGCATAGGAAGGAGACTGGATTGAAGTTGCATGGTGTTG
This sequence comes from Paralithodes platypus, assembly GCA_032716605.1. NCBI lineage: Eukaryota > Metazoa > Arthropoda > Malacostraca > Decapoda > Lithodidae > Paralithodes > Paralithodes platypus. The sequence continues at coordinate 3,494,825 of CM064562.1, read as the reverse complement.
AATAGTAATATCTGATGCTTGTAAAATAAAATGTATGAACAATATTAAATAAAAACCAATGTAGTAGTAGTAATCCACGATGATGAGTCTGAGTGCTGACTCCGGAATAGTAAGTAGCTGAATGACTAACAAGTCGGACGCTTTGATGACTGTTCTGACCTGGTTTAGGGTCCAAAGAGGGGATGCACAGGCTGAGTGGTATTTAAAAAAAAAAAAAAAAAAAAAAAAAAAATAGTAGTAGTAGTAGTAGTAGTAGTAGTAGTAGTCTATTGGACGATTTTATTCAGCTTGAGAAAATACCTCTTAGCAATTAAAATACTTCCAACTCTCTCATTTATCCTTTTTAACTCCCACAGATCGTTCTTAAGCTGCATAAAATCGTCTAAATATAGCTAGCATAAGATAAAACTAAAATACGTCGCCGGTACAGAAAGGGTTAAACGGGATGTATGACAGCCAATATACCTCACTGATAAAGGTATAGTTATTATGGACACTTTACATACCTTTTTCGTACCCATATATTCTAAAGTGTAGTGTTAGCCGGAATAAATTTAATACCCCACCACTATCGTATTGAAGGGGTTAAGGGCATTTTTTTTTATGAACCCCCTTCTCCCTTATGCTTAGCCCCATTAGTTTTGAGATTTTAAGACGTTTGCCCCATTAGTTTGGCAATTTTAAGACCTTTCGTCCCATTTCTTTATCAATAACAAGACCTTCCGTGTCATTTAAGTTTCTATGTATTTCCTATCGAGGGATAGTGAGCCTGTAATATAGGAGGGCTGGGACATTTTCCTACCGAAAAATGTAGACATTTATCTCGAAGGGGGGGGGGGGGGGGGTGTTTGAGGTATTTTTAAAAGATTGATGGAGGTTTTGGGAGGAAGCTAAAAATAATTAATAAATACATAAGTAAATGAACGAATATATACACGTTAATATATATTATCTTCCCTTAAGGGGAGATTTCCACTTGAGGGACTTTTTTCTTGACCCCTTTCTCCCTCATGTCTAGCCCCATTGCTTTTGAGATTTTAAGACGTTTTCCCCATTAGTTTGGCGATTTTAAGAACTTTCACCCAATTTATGTCACTTTTAAGACCTTTCGTCCCATTTAGGTGTCGATTTTTTCCTGGCGAGCGAAAGCGAGCCTGCAATTTAAGAGGAATCGGCCTTCGGCCGGGACATTTTTCTGTCGAAAAATGTACAAATTTATCTTGAAAGGGGGTCAAGGGGGTGTAATTTCAAGCTTGATGGAAGTCTAGGAAACACACTAAAAAAAAACCCTTAACCGAACACTCATACAACGCTAAATATATATAGAAGCACTTGACCTCTTCCCCAATGTCCGTGGTTCGATCCTGGGTGAGGGTAGAAACATTTGGGGAAGGACTATTGTTGGTCCATTCGCCCGCCTCCATTCACGGTATTTCGCTAATGCAGTTCGGTTGTGTTAGCACAAGGACATTTTTGTATTTATTTGTTTATTTATGTATTACTTATATCATGGGTAATATATCAGATGGGTATATTACTACCAATAATCAGAGGCTAGATCATTAAGGACACTTTAAATACCCTTTTCATACCTATCATTCATGACAGTTTAGGTTAAGTTAGATTGAATTACGCTAGTGTAGATCTTATTAACTCTTTCAAATATTGGGACGCTTAGTTCCACTTTGTTCAGACTATCAGTAGGCGATTTTATTCAGCTCGCTTAACCCTCTGAACTTCCAAAATTCCTTTCTAAGCTAATATAATCGTCTACTGAAAGCTAAAATAAAAGGAATATATGCGTTTGAAGAGGTTTAGATAGCCTGTCTAGGCAGTTTAGAATATGCTAGGTGCTTGTATCTTAAAAGAAATCGGCCTTCAGCCGGGAAATTATTATCTCGAAAAATTTACAAAATTAGTTTGAAGGTGGTCTGGGTGGATTTTGTTTTTAGTTTGAAGAGTGTTGAGAGGGGAGTAGGGGTGTTGAAGAGAGAGGACGCTGTTGGAGGTTAGTTAAACCATTTTGTGACTTCAAAGTGTACCAGAATCAATGGCTGCCACAGTACCTGCCTAGAGACCCTAAAGAATAACAGGCCTGCCTACCTATATCAATTTATTCATCTTTCAATCTATACATTTATCACACTACCTACCTACCTATATCAACCTATTTATTTTTCCTTGCACAGGGGACTGGAGTTCTCGAAAGGGGGTTTCCATTCCTGACGTTATTCTTGACTTATAGTGTGTTGGCTGAGTCCTATTTTAACTAAATCATTTTCCATCAATCTATACATTTATCACTATAGCTACCCACCTACTGTATATCTATCTATTTATCTGTCTATCAATCTATACATCTACCACACTACCTGCCTACC
>CM064562.1:3367444-3489944 GCA_032716605.1 Paralithodes platypus | reverse complement strand
ATAAGGCGTACGGTCCGGACGGTGTTCCTCCTGTTGTTCTCAAAAACTGTGCTTCCGTGCTGACTCCCTGCCTAGGCAAACTCTTTCGTCTCTGTCTATCCTCTAACGTCTTCCCTTCATGCTGGAAGTTTGCTCACATTCAAACTGTCCCAAAGAAGGGTGACCGCTCTCAACCCTCCAACTATCGTCCAATTGCTCTTATCTCTTGTCTTTCTAAAGTTTTTGAAACTATTCTTGCTTCCAAATTTCTTAAGCATTTCTCTTCTCATAATCTGCTCTCAGATCGCCAGTATGGCTTCCTTAAGGGTTGCTCTACTGGTGATCTTCTTTCATTTCTTACTTACTCTTGGTCATCCTCCTTTCGGGACTTCGGTGAGACTTTTTCTATTGCACTAGACATATCGAAAGCCTTCGATAGAGTCTGGCATAAATCTTTAATTTCTAAACTACCCTCCTTCGGTTTCTATCCCTCCATCTGTGCCTTTGTCTCTAATTTCCTTTCCGGCCGTTCCATAGCTGCGGTTGTGGACGGCCATTGTTCACTTCCTCACCCTATAAACTCCGGTGTTCCTCAGGGCTCTGTCCTATCTCCTATTCTCTTTCTAATTTGTATAAATGATCTCCTTAACTGTACCTTAATTCCCATCCATTCATAAGCAGACGACTCAACCTTACACTACTCCATTAGTTTTTCAGAACGCCCCAGCCAGCAATCCCTTAACGACAAACGTAATCTATCTATCTATCTATCTATATACTCAGGCCCGATCCCCATTTTGGGGGTAGCCGACTCAAGACAGAGCAAGAACAGGGAAAACATAAAAAAACATAAAAAAAAAAAAAAAAAAAAAAAAAAAAAAAACACACACACAAACGTAATGAAGCCATAGAACTCTTAAATTCTGATCTAAATACTATTTCCAATTGGGACAGAGAAAACCTTGTTAACTTTAATGCTTCCAAAACCCAATTTCTCCATCTATCTACCCGTCAGGATCTCCCAGCGGACTATCCCTTATTCTTCAACAATACAAAAATCAACCCTTCATCTTCTCTCAATATTCTTGGTGTCTCTTTTTCTTCTGCTCTCATTTGGAAGGACCATATTACCAGTCTTGCTAAGGCAGCCTCCCAGAAGCTGGGTGTGCTCAACCGCCTTAGGGGGTTCTTTTCCCCTGCACAGCTTCTTGCTCTGTACAGGGGCATAGTGCGCCCTTGTATTGAGTATTGTTCACATGTGTGGGGAGGTTCCTCTCACACCGCTCTCCTAGACAAAGTTGAAAGGAAGGCCCCCTTTCGTATCATTAACTCCCGTCCACTCACCAACTCTCTGCAATCTCTCTCTCTCCGCCGCAATGTTACATCTCTCTCGCTATTCTATCGCTACTATAATAATCAGTGTTCCTCAGAGCTATCCCAGTGCATACCACCTCCTTTACGTAGGGCACGTGGTATCCGTCTTGCAACTCAATCCCACCCCTACTCTGTGCAACTCTCCAACCCAAGAGTGAAACGTTACTCTCAAACTTTCTTCTACTCAACATCTGAGCTCTGGAACTCTCTCCCAGAATCAGTCTTTCCCTCTTCCTATGACTTAAATTGCTTCAAACTCCGTGTGGCCAGGTATTTTGGCTCGAACGTCCCTTGATTTTGGCCCTGTCACTCTTTCAACTATGGGGGAGGCACTCGCTATAGGCAGTTATGCCTTTTGCCTCCCTCAATCACATAGAAAAAAAATATATATACCGGTATATATATATATATATATATATATATATATATATAAAAGTTGTGTGTCGTGAGGATCCGGTACAGAACAGGAAGAGTGATATGATAATGAAGAACTGTATACCTGTCCCGTCCAGTCCTTCCTATACCCAGACAACCCAGCTGTACAGTTATATACGTATTATCTATCCCTTTCTACCTTGCACCCCACCAACCTATCCAGATAGAGTTAAGAAGTGCGGCCATTCCTTTTTCCAAGTATTATAGGTAAAGAAAATTTAGGTGGTTTAAGCTTATCAACACTTTGCTCAACTTCCATATGCTTTCATTAATATATCCAAGTACATTGGGGTTTGTAATGGAGGATTAACGTTAAGAACGGGGTGTTCCTTAATACCTTGTCCTTCCTGTACTATTATGTCCAGCAACGGTCCATAGTAACCTTCAACCTTCCTGCCCAGTCTAACCCAACCCATCCTAACCTATCCTCTATGTTACCTGTCCACACACACACACACACACACACACCCTATTATATCACTCTACCCTCCCATTATCTCTCTCTCTCTCTCTCTCTCTCACAGACACACACATAAGCGAACGAATTAGTGTATATCAAGTAACTTTGATTTATAACCATTTATCTATTCATTTTTCCTTCGTAAACTGCAAAACATACATTATTATGATATATTGATCGAGCTATCATACCTTACCTGATCTTTTACCTATCCAGAACCATAAAATAATACCGGTATGACTATATAATCCTAGCTAATGTGAGCAGTTCAATACCAGACAATTCAACCCGTTCCTGTAAACTATTTCGTGCATCTCTTTAGTTGTATTGTATAACTATTTCGAAGTTTCTTAGTTAATGTCTAGCCTCTATGTTGTCTCTCGGGCCCTTATATTGTGGGTTCTATCTGTAATGTTCATTGTGATATGATTCAATTCACCAAACTGCATAAATTATACACTCACACTTACAATATATATATATATATATATATATATATATATATATATATATATATATATATATATATATATATATATATATATATATATATATATATATATTATATATTCAACTCTGCATAAGCAGAGTTTGTTATTCCCCCCCCCCCCCGTATAGTGGGTACCACACGAAAAAAAAATCTGTCGTCGTCGTCGTCGTCGTCGTTGTCGGCATCGTCGTCGTCCGTCTGTCTCGGAACTCCTCCTAGACCGTTGGACGGATTTTCACCAAATTTCACAATTTGTTGCGTGAATGCAAAAGTCAATCAAAAAAGATTTTTTGAATTTATGCAATAGTTATGATTTTAGGTCCAAAATATGGTTTTGCCCCCCCCAGGGGGCCCCCCCCCCCCCAGCAATGATGGCGTTCTGGGAGCGAAAACATCTCGCTACGCATTTGCTAGGTTAAGTTAGTTTAGTTGGCATTAGAAGTGATGGTAGTAATATTTGGATTTATGGTGATAGTAGTGATAATGGTGATAATTGTAGTGATGATGGTTGTAGTTGTATTGATGATGATGACAGTAGTAGATATGATGGTGACAGTAGTAGTAATGATGGTCATAATAGTAGTGATGATGGTGACAAGTAATGATGATAGTTGTAGTGATAATAATGACAGTAGTGATGATGGTAGTGACGATGGTGTGAGTATTAGTGATGATGGTGAGTAGTAGTGAGGATGGTGAAATTTGTAGTGATGATGATGATAGTTGTGGTGATGAAGTTCATAGTAATGGTGATGATGGCAGTAGTAGTTATTATGGTGACAGTAGAATAAATTATGGTAATATTTGTGACAGTAGTAATGATGATGGTTATAGTAGTAGTGATGATGTTAACAGTAGTAATGATGATTGTAAGATGGTGGTGATGATATTAGTAATGATGGTTGATAGTTGTAGTATCAATGATGATAGTAGTGATTAAGATGCTAGTGACAATGGACAGTGATTATGGTGAGAGTAGTAGTGATAATTGTAATTGTAGTAGTGATGATGATCATAGTAATGGTGATGATGACAGTACTCGTGATGATTGTGGCAGTTGTAGTGATGATGGCAGTTGTAGTGATGATGGCAGTAGTAGTGATTATGTTGATTGTGATTGATGATGTTATTAGTAGTGATGATGGTAACCCATCGCAGAGTTGGGTATGCCGTTTTGATTTCGGGCAAAACGGCACGTCTACTTTATTCATATTTATGGATATACATGAGAACTTTTCGGAAAAATTTAGTGACTTCCTGATGCAATACCTTGCATCAGGTTATTAGGTAAGACGAATGGGGGGGGGGATTCAGTGGAGTTGGAGGGGTGGGGTTGACCAATAGGGCATCAGGGTGCAGGGACGGTGTGGTGGGAGTGAAGGGATAGTGGAGGGGGGGGGGGGGGGGGTTTGTTGTGACCAGGAGCAGGGACGGTTGGGGGGGGGGCTCTGCCAACTTCCTTATGTCTAGCTTCTTTCATTCTCACATTCTCTTTGTGATAATTAATGACTCACATGGCTGACCAGACCTGCTTCATCAATATATTTTCCATGTGTATATTATCAGTACACATAAACAACAATTATGTCAACATTCCGATTTTATTATCATGTTCCATCTCGAGGGCCTGGAAGTAATTATTGATAATTGTTTAATGTACAGTAGGGTTCAAAAGTAGTATTTTAATTTCACTCCAGGTGAAAATTAATTACTCTGAACTATAAAACATCCAGTAATGACCTGTATCATATCTACTACATCTAATCACAACACTGTTGCAACATTGCATCAAGATCAACTTTTCCTCTGAGTATTGACACAGTACTGAGTTATATACCAACCAGCGATACCTGTATAACTCACGCACACACACACACACACATACACACTCACTCACTCCCTCTAACACACACACACACTCTCTCTCATCTCTATCTATCTATCTAATCTCTATATATCTATCTATCTATCACTCTTTTTGCACATCAGTCTATCTATTATATATAGGTATACCTACATGGTCATTACTCTAGACCCAATAATGGTGCATACACGGATTTACATTGTTTCACACTCACACACACACACAAATTGATACAATAGTACTCAATATAGTCTATATCTCTGCCATGGGTACAATGCTAGGGAGTAGTATTGTATGCACTTACAGTATAACAAATATATCTAGATTATATTTGTAAAAACTTTGGTTACATCTTATAGTTCACAGCGATTATCGTGAGAACCAAGTCAAAACGTCTTCCATTTACTGTGTAATTGATTTATGTATTTGTTTTAGTTTATACTCTTATTACTTATTATATAAATATTAGCAGTAGTACTTTTAATTATTTAGAAAAATATATCGATTTGTATTAATTTGTATTTATCCTTTACAGCATAATTATATTGTATATATATATATATATATATATATATATACCGGTATATATATATCTATATATATATATATATATATATATATATAATATATATATATATATATATATATATATAATATCTATATATATATGTGTAATAATAATAATAATAATAATAATAATAATAAACGGTTTATTAAAGAATGGCAGCCTCATGAGCTGAAAATACACATTTTACAATTTAGTGGATGAACATGAGATGTACAGATATGAAGATGGTAAGTTCAGTTTACAAAAAAATAAATAAATACAATAATGATGCAGGTGCAAAATACAAATTATCATAAATTAACCATGAGAGTAAGTGATATGCAGTACATATACACATTTATTTTACTTACTCATATACAGAATATAGATATATACACGTACGTACACACATACATACGCATACATATACATACATATATAAGAACATAAGAACATGCAGTAGGTGTGCACATGCCCGTATACACAAACGCTCACGTATGCACACAAACATACATACATACAACAACTGTTTGGGTAGGGTCAGGTGAGGAGTTGAAAAGGGTAAAGAGGGAACGCCCTACAGGTCAGTACAGGTAGGGTCAGGTAAAGCCTACTACAATGGGAGGTTAATCCTCGGTAGAGAACAAAACAAGGATATAAAAACAGTAGAGACAGCTTGGGGGAATTGTAGTATATAGGACATTCTTTAGTGTAGGTGTTTGTGTGTGTGTTTGTTCGTGTGTGTGTGTGTGTGTGTGTGATAGAAGGCGAAATGTGGAAAAGCTGGGCATTCTATTGTTAAGGGTGGAAATACATGGATGAAGATACACGAACACTTAATAATAGATAATGTTATGCATAGATTTATAATAAGAAGTTGCGCTAGTGAGCAATATGTTCTCACTCATATGTACGCATATTTACATACACATGTGCACATGATTATACAAATACACGTACAGTACATATATATATTATATACCTTATATTCTCAACCGGGCTCGAACCATTGACAGCACATACACACAGACATACATATACATAAATATATGCACATTACATGCATATATGCTCTTCTCTTATCCACCTGATACTCTCAGCCGGGCTCGAACCACAGACAGTATACACTATAGACACATACATATATACATAAATAACGCATACATACATACACATATACGCACACATACATACACATATACTAAACATACATAGATACACATATACATATATACACATATACATATATACACATATACATAAACAAACTCAAGCAAATACATACATAATTATATTCTGATACACACACGCACACACACTTATGCATACATTATTAAAGGTGGGTGCGTATATATGGTGTGACAGGCCATTATTACACATTATTAATAATATTTACAATGGTTGGGATAGGACTATTTTTATATCTGTCAGTTCTTGCTCTTATTGGTTGGAGTGTGTTGAAGTGACGAGCTGCACGTGTTGGTCTAGGGGCGTCTGGTGGAAGTCAGTTTCTGTGTCGTGGGTGAACAAGCAGCTTAGATGCAAACTGTTTGAGTGTGTTGTAGTGGTGGGTTGAAAGTGCAGGTATGCTAAGGGTGGTGAGAGCTTCCTCGTACCCTGGATATGTGCCACCCAGGATGATCCTGCATGCCCTCCTCTGCACTCTCTCCAATTGACCAATTGACTCTCTCCAAGTGTGTGTGTGTGTGTGTGTGTGTATATATACAGTATAGTGGGCACCAAATAAAGATAGTAAGCCAGTTTCATTTCAGTTGTTTATCTTATCAAAACACCCCTATGGTGGAGATAACAAACAATTGGCTGCTAAATCCCTTTCTGGCTTGATGATGTAATGGCTAAAGTGTTTAAGAATATGTATGTGGTAACCCAGGTTCGAATCCCGGTTGATCACATGCTTTCATTAATTTCATTGGAGGTGTTTGGTATTGGAGTGAAATCGATAAATAGATTATAATGGTAGTTAATTATATATATATATAATATATATATATATATATATATATATAATATATATATATATATATATATATATATATATATATATATATATATATATATATATATATATATATATATATATATTTTTTTTTTCTTCAGAGGTATAGGAATGGCATGTCCAGTGTGCCGTGCCCTGAGGGGGGATGAAGTAGTCCGGGCACTTCCTACACTGTGTGACCTTGTGGGGGCCGGTCTCAGAGTACCCCCACCACCACCACCACCACCCCCACCACACCTCGCTTACCCTTCCTCCTTCCTACATTTCTATCGACTCATTATTATTAATTTATCTCTATTAATTGTTTCTTCATTTGTGTGTTTTTGTTCTACTCCCTCTGTTCGTGTTTTATTTAAGGGAGCCCACCTCGCTTTGTTCTCTCTCTCTCCCTCTCTCTTTGGCTTGTATCCATTCGGCCCCATTCAGCCTACTGTTTTAAGACGTTTACCCCCATCCAGGTGTCAATATTTTCCTGGCGAGCGGTAGCTGCGAGCCAGCATATATATATTTTTGTTTTGACAGCAAGCTAAATGTGTACATTTTTCGATAAAAAAAAATCTCCGGCGAAGCCGGATTTCTCCATACAATACTGGCTCGTCATCGCTCGCCAGGAAGAAATCGACACCTAATGGGGATAAACGCCTTAAAACAGTTGGCTGAATGGGGCCGAATGGATACAAGCCAGGGAAAGAGAGAAAAGGAGAGAAAAAAAACCGGTGACCCCCCTTAATTATTAAGTTTTATTTTTAGCTTATTGGTCATCCCTCTTCCTTGGTCCTACATTTATCTGTTATTTATTAACTGTGTTGGTGGTGTAATGGTTTAAATGCTTATGTTCTACGTGTGGTGTCCCAAGTTCGAATCGCGGGAGGACCATATGCTTTCATTAGTTTATTCAAGTATATTGGGGTTTGTAATTGATGATTAATGTTAAGAACGGGGTGTTACTTATTTGTATTATTTCAATTTTATCGGTTATTTTTCACTTACTGTAATTCTTATGCCTTTCGTGTCTTCTAGTCCGTCTTCGGTGTGTGTCTTTTTTTTTTTTTTTTTTTTTTTTTTTAGGCTCTTACATTTCTCTTCCGTATATTTCGTTCTGTTTTGTCTATTATTTCACTCTTGTTCACTATTCCTTTTATTTACCAGACGTACTCCATTCGTATACTTTAGGTTCTGTTGTGCTTTGTTTTTTCGTTTTTCTTTTTAGCCTCGTAGTCACTCATCTTCCTTCTTCCCATATCTCGCCTTTGTATTATTTTCTCTCTCTGGTATTCTTTTCACTTTATCTTATTTTAGATAGATAGATAGATAGATAGATAGATAGATAGATAGATAGATAGATAGATAGATATAATATACTATTTTCATAGTCTCGTGATCAACCTTCTTTCCTTTTCCTGCATTTCATCGCTCCTCTATTTTATATAACCTTTTTATTACCTGCCCTATTATTTCATCTCTATATATATACAGTATATAATTATATATAATTATATATATATATATATATATATATATATATATATATATATATATATATATATATATATATATATATATATATATTAAGACTCATGGTCACCCTTCTTCCTTAATTTCTCTTTTATATATAACATTTATTTGTTTTCAGTGTTCATTATCATCTTTATATATAACATTTATCTTTTTTCAGTGTTATCATCTATATAATCTGACAGTTCTTAATTATTGGCTTATGTGGTGGTGTTTCGCTCTTCTGCTAGAATCGTGGTGGTCGCTCCTCTTCCCTTGTCCTATATTTCGCCATGTATCTTTAGTATTCATCTCTTTCATTTACCCTCATTTGTATTCTTCGTGTGTTCTATTCTACCTCCTCTGTTCGTCTTTTGTTTTCTCATCTTCGTTCCTGTATTTTCTTCTTATGTTCCTGTTCATTTTCTCTTCCCAGTTTCCTCTCATACACTTACCTGCTTATGTATACTTGATTCCAGCATTAATTGATTTTGTCTCACTGATGCTGCCTTGAGGGAAGATCATGGGTCGTTTTTCTGGCCCCGCCTTTCTTCCTCATGTTTAGCCCCATTAGTTTTCAGATTTTAGAACGTTCGGCCCATTAGTTTGGCGATTTTAAGACCTTTCGCTAAATATCTTTGTCAATATTAAGAATTTTCGTGTTATTTAGGTATCGATTTTTTCCTGGCGAGCGATTGCGAGCCTGTAATTTGAGAGGAACCGGCCTTCAGCCGGGAAATTTTTATATCGAAAAATTTACACATTCATCTTGAAGTAGGGTCTGGGGGTGGGGGGGGGGGGGGGGTTGAGCTTGATTGGGGTCTAGGGAGGAAACTAAATAAATAATTAAAAGATCCACAAATGAGGAAATAAATACGCCCATCCCCCCTTAATACGCCCATCCCCCCTCAATATCCTTCTGTTTTCCTTGTAGATTACCCTAGAGAACTTTAGTAAGACAGAATGGCCATAGTTTTCTTTGGACTCCATTTTGGTGACTACATCATCAAACATCGAGTTTTTATAATATATTGTTTTTATCATGTAGAATGTATGTCCAAAAACCGAAGCACTATCTATCATGTACTATAGTCTATTCGCTATAAGTAGGCGAAAAATCATGACCTCTATCCTCTGTAACTTAAAAAGGGCTAGAGCAAATTGGCTGTAAATTTCCACATCTATTCCTTGACTGACTCTTCCCAAATGGTAGAAATATTAGCTCGATTCCTCTAGTCGTTTTTGAGTTACAGAGGATGAAGGTCATGATTTCTCGCCTACTTACAGCGAATAGACTATAGCCTTCCCGACTGTTTGTTATGGGTATGGAGATATTGGAGTGTAAAGAAAGGAATGTATCACCAGGGGGTAACCAAAATGGCGGAGGTTAGACGATCTCTGTTATTATAGGATCTCCAATTCTGCCTTATTATGTTATATGTTTTTCTATTCTTACTTCCTCCATTCTCTCTTACTCTTTAATTATTCTCTTGTGTATTTACTTGCATGAGTATTCCATTCGAGTACTTAATTTTTCCTCCTCTGTTCCTCTTTTGTTTTTATCTTTTAGGCTCGTGGTCGCTCCTCTTCCTTCTTCCTACTGTTCAACCTTAATCTTATTATTTCTCTCAACAGTGTTTTTTTTCTTCATATACGCACATTGTTATTCTTATCCTTTATTTAATTTTGTCCTCTTTGTTTAAATTGATTTTTTTTTATATTGTGCTTTATATTGTCTTAATATTGTGAGGTTCCTGTTTGTTTGTTTTGCAAGTTTTACATTTTAATAATATATTTTGGTATCTCTTTTCAGTGTACTGTTTTTGTTTTTATAAATCTGCATTATTTTTTCATCAGCGTATTTTAGTATGCCTGGTCTTTCTATTGCCTGACGCCGTGATCCCCGAAGGAGTGGCCTAATGTGATTGGCTAATAGGTTCGTTTTTTTTTTTTTTTTTTTTTTTTTTTTATGTTAAGGTTGTGGTCACCCTCTTCCTCCTGCTTAGATGCCACCGTTATGCAATTTGTTTGTTTCTTTCTAATATTATGTTTCATATTCCTGAATCTTTATTTCACCAGCGTATTTAGTTCTGCCGATTTTCTTCTTAGCGGCTTATCTGTTCGTCACTTGTTTTTCTTTTAAGCTCGTGGTCACCCTTCTTCCTCCTTCCTAGTAGATAAATCGACCACTTTTTCTAGTACTTTTTTTGTTACCTACGTTGCATAATTCCTGTCCCACCCAACATTCTTGCCACACCCTTATAGCAGTCCTGTTATGTGGTCTATTAATCTTCATTTTTTCTGGTTACCGAGTATCTATTTTAGGCTCGTAGTCACTCGGCCTCATCCGCAACATCTCGCCTTCCTTGTTTTGAGTTCGTCTTTCTCCTGCTTATCTCTCTCTCTCTCTCTCTCTCTCTCTCTCTCTCTCTCTCTCTCTCTCTCTCTCTCTCTCTCTCTGTTGGCCGGTCCTATTATAGTGTCTTTAGCATTTCGTCACTATATTTTGGCTACAATTGAAGGATTGCATTCAGCTTAGGAAGGGTAAGTGGGGCCTGAAGAGTGCATGGAGATACTTTTAACCCAATAATTCCTGAATGTTCTTCCTAAACGTAATATAAGCGTTTGATGTTAGTCGGAATACAATTTAAATAACCGTATAGTACAACACAGGTTATTATAATTGTTTCTCAGTGTTTTATATAGGGTAAACTAGCTCATTCCTTCCCGGTGCTCTATTTAGTACGCAATATCGAGAAAAATACAATCTACAACAAAATAGTTAGATTACACACACACACACACACACACACACACATTCAAGAGGAGTGCAAATTATATGTGTAATAATGAATGGGGAGAGCAATGTTTGGGGGTGTGCATATTAAGGGAGCCCACCTCGCTTGTTTTCTCTTTCTCTCCCTCTCTCTTTGGCTTGTATCCATTCGGCCCCATTCAGCCTACTGTTTTAAAACGTTTACCCCGATTTAAGTGTCAATGTTTTCCTGGCGAGCGGTAGCGAGCCAGCATATATGTATTATTGTTTTGACAGCAAGCTAAATTTGTACATTTTTCGACAGAATAATTTCCCCGGCGAAGCCGGATTTCTCCATACAATGCTGGCTCGCTATCGCTCGCCAGGAATAATTCGACACTAGGATGGGGATAAACGTCTTAAAACAGTTGGCTGAATGGGGCAGCAAAGATACAAGCCATGGACAGAGAGAAAAGGAGAGAAAGATAAAACAAAACTGGTGACCCCCCTTAAATTATATACACCGGCTTTGACCTTCCCTATATGACCCCACCTGAGGCGAGTGGTCAGGAATGCACCCGCACAAGGTCACTGCAACATCACCTGCAACATCTGCAAGGAAGGCAGGTGTGAACATTAATGGGGATAAACATGAGGGCGAAAGAGAGCCAGAAACCCCCCCCCCCCTTAACTCTGTCAACACGATGACGTCATTTTCACTCCTATGTATGTATGTAATGTATGTATAAATGTATGTATGTAGATCCATTAGTTTTGTTATTTTATATATATATATATATATATATATATATATATTTATATATATATATATATATATATATATATATATATATATATATAATATTATATATATATATATATATATATATATGCAGTATATATAGTAATAAAAGTAAGAAATTCACCAAAAGCATCATTATTATCAGAAAACAAAAACATGACCATAAACAAATGGTATATAATATATCTGTAAGGAGTGACTCTTATAAAATATGAATGAAAAAGACAGAAAAGATCAATGCAAATAATGTCCCAGTACGTTTGGGTCCACATTCCCGGACAACATGCGTCTTACGGGGGAATGGTGTATTTATTGGTCGGTTTATTTACATCTGTATTATTTTTTTAGTTTCCGCCCTGGACCTCCATCAAACATAATACAAACAATCAAAACATCCCTAAGATCCCCCTTCTAGATAAATTTGTACATTTTTCGGTAGCAAAATGTCCCGGCCGAAGGCTGTTCCCTCCTAAATGGCATGGAAGGTCTTAATATTGACAACACCACAAAATGGGGTGAAAGGTCTAAAAGGAATCGGCCTGGCCGGGACAATTATCTACCAAAAAAACTTACAAATTTATCTCGAAGGGGAGTCTTGGAGGTGTTTTTCTTATAATCTCTCTCTCTCTCTCTCACTCTCACTCTCTCTCTCTCTCTCTCTCTCTCTCTCTCTCTCTCTCTCTCTCTCTCTCCTTAATATAGTATAAGGGCAGCTGGTTTATCTCACTCAAAGGTTTGCTATTAGGTCCGGCTGATAGTCAATCATTTTATATACTTTTTTCAAACCCTTTCTATACCCATGATTTCCTAAAGTGTATGCAATCCGCTCAGCAAATTATCGAGTATATAGGAAAGGTATAGTAAGTCATTAGGTATATTGATGGTGGCTAACTTTTATATCCTCCTTTGCAGAGCTCAATTCTGTACATTTTTCGGTAGCAAAATATCCCGGCCAAAGGCCGGTATCCCTTAACCTTAAATCACAGGATCGCTATCGCTCGCCTAGATAAAAATGGAAACATGTATGGACCATTTTGCTCGCCAAGGAAAAAAAAACGACACTTGGATGGGGCAAAGCGTCTTAGATTTCCTACTTAATTATGACTTAGAGTTAATCGGCATTTATGAGTCATGGGGCTACAGAATGAAAGGCTAAAAGTGCTAATACAATACTAATCAATCTTTAAATTGGCGATAAATGTCAAACTTCCGCGTGTTCAGAAGTAGCCTGTACTAAAAGGTCGGCCAGTTGATCCCACATAAAGACTTCCTATTATTTACCCCTTCTGTACCGGCGACGTCTCCTATATTGGATTTTACAGCTATTTGTAGACGATTTTATGAAGCTTAGGAAAGATGGTTGGTAGCTAAAAGGTGCAGTGTGCAGAGTATGCAATTTTATCGAAGGTGCGTTCAGTTTATTAGACCAATGCTACTATTTTGCTTGTGTTATTGTAAAGGCAATAGTCTTGATCGTCATTATGTGTTTTTTTTTCAATGTTCTTTTCTACTTCCTTATCCTTGCGTTGTTACTACTTCCTTATCCTATTTATAAAGTGTACCATCCCTCTACCTGCTGCCACCACTTGTTACTACTTCCTTATCCTATTTATAAAGTGTACCACATCCCTCTACTGCCACCACTTGTTACTACTTCTTTATCCTATTTATAAAGTGTACCATCCCTCTACCTGCTGCCACCACTTTTTACTACTTCCTTATCCTATTTATAAAGTGTACCACATCCCTCTACCTGCTGCCACCACTTGTTACTACTTCCTTATCCTATTTATAAAGTGTACCATCCCTCTACCTGCTGCCACCACTTGTTACTACTTCCTTATCCTATTTATAAAGTGTACCATCCCTCTACCTCATGCCACCACTTGTTACTACTTCCTTATCCTATTTATAAAGTGTACCATCCCTCTACCTGCTGCCACCACTTGTTACTACTACTTCCTTATCCTATTTATAAAGTGTACCATCCCTCTACCTGCTGCCACCACTTGTTACTACTTCCTTATCCTATTTATAAAGTGTACCACATCCCTCTACCTGCTGCCACCACCACTTGTTAGGCCTAGTCAACAATTGGGCTCCCTGTCTTCCGCCTTAAGGGGAGGCAGACCGTTTTTTCTGGAACCCCTTCTCCCTAATGTTTAGCCCCACTAGTTTTGAGATTTTAAGACGTTGGTTCCATTAGTTTGTGGATTTTATGACCTTTCACCCCATTTCTTTGTCAATATTAGGACCCTTCGTGCCATTTAGGTGTCGATTTTTTCCTGGCGAGCGATAGCGAGCCTGTAATTTTAGGAGTCGGCCTTCGGCTGGGACATTTTTTTACCGAAAAAATGTACAAATATATCTTGAAGGGGGGTCTAAGGGGTGTTTTTCTAAGCTTGATGGAGGTCTAGAGAGAAAACTAAGAAATACAGGAATAAATTCATTAATAGAAAAAATAAATAAAAACGATCTGTCTCCCCTTAACACTACCTCAGCCAACGTGGACTTATTACCTTCCAAACAGAACACAACATAAACATCATCTCCCTGCCTATAACCATTGAGACCCAGGCAACATATTACCACCTTGCATACAACCATTGCAACATTAAGGGGAGGCAGACCGTTTGTTTGGTCTATAAATTCATTTATTCATAATTTTTTTTAATTTCCTCCCTAGACCTCCATCAAGCTTAGAAAAACACCCCCTAGACCCCCCCCCCCCCCCCCCCCCCCCCTTCAATATAAATTTGTATATTTTTCGGTAGAAAAATGTCCCGGCCGAAGGCCATTTCCTCTTAAAAGTGCAGGCTCGCTTTCGCTCGCCAGGTAATAATCTACACCTAAATGGCACGAAAGGTCTTAAAATTGACAACGAAATGGGGCGAAAGGTGTTAAAATCGCCAAAGTAATGGGCCGAACGTCATAAAATCTGAAAACTATTAGGGGTAAGCATGAGGAAGAAGGGTGACCAGAAAAACAGCCCATGTCCCCTTAAGACGCAGACAACATAACATCACCTTGACTGCACGGAGGGATTGCATAGCTACAACCCTTGCAACACCAATTAGCAGCCTTGACAAACCTTCAACAAACCTTCAACACACCTTCAACACACCTTATATTAACAGGTATCTTTCTTTGGTCGGGAGGGTAATGGGTAATGTTGTGTTGCCATTAATATAGACAAATAGACAAATAAACAGAATGACAGACAAAACACACACACACACACACACACACACACACACACACACACACACTTGTCAATAATTTGTCATACCAAATTGAATGAAGTATCTCCATGTGTTTAAGGCTTTAAGCCGACTCAAAAGGCTTCCAAGCACTCGGTTAATTTTTCTTTTTTAACATTGCGTTGCTATTTACAAAACTATAATGAGAGGTGTTTTTATTTAACCCTAATGTAGCCGAGGGTGGTCTTATAGGGTTCCCCTGTTTATCCCACTTAGTTTGGCGTATATATATATATATATTTGGAGGTAAAATCACAAATACGTGTGATCAAATTATGTAGTAAAACTCGCTAGGAAAATTGAAACAATGGAACACCAAGCTTTCGTCTATTCTCTCAAGACATCTTCAGGGTAATACAAGAAAACAGGGGTGTTCCATTGTTTCAATTTTCCTAGCGAGTTTTACTACATATATACCTGTACAGTATATGACCTTAACACTAACTGATTAGACGTTCTTTGGGGATAGCCGACTCAAGACAGAGCCAGAATAGGGACAACACAACAGAAAATAATGAACACACAGAAATAAAATACAAATTCACGCACATCCAGGTCATCCAGGAAAAAAAAAAAAAAAAGGATAAGTGGGGAATGGGCGTGAGTATATGGATAGATCCATGGATGGATTAGACGTTCACAGGGGATTATTGTGGTGGATTTTGTTTTTGACGAGCGATAGCAAGCTTGCAATTTAAGAGGAACAGGCCTTTGGCCGGGGCAATTGTATACCGGAAAATGCAGTTAAATAAATAAATAAATAAATAATAATAATAATAATAATAATAATAATAATAATAATAATAATAATAGTAAGCCCTAAAAATAACGAACACATAACGAACCATCTCCCCTTAACGGAGGCCTAGACCGGGTGACCTACTTTTGCGTCACCCTGTGTATATAAAAAACCTGTTGTGTGGCAGTATGGAGGTAAACTATATTATTATAACTCCATAAGTAGCAGTGTGTGGCACCTGTGGTGGGAGGGGGGGGGGGGGGGGTTGGCGAGCTATATAATACGGAAGTGTAGGTGAGATACAACACACACACACTCACTCCGGTCTCACTAACACCCATCTCTCTTGGCTCTTATCTTATCCAGGTTTGTATAGATGTTAACCCCATCAGGATTATGACGCGTTATCACTCTTTATTATCGCTAGGATCAGACAGTTTAAGGGGGTAGTTCTGATTTGTTGGTGTATTTGTTTGTTTATATATATATTTGTTATAGTTTCCTCGCTAGACCTCCATCAAGCTTAAAAAATACCCCCAAGTACAACTATATCTTAAAGGGGGGTCTAGGGGATATTTCTAGCGAGGAAACTTAAAGATATATTAATAAATGAATATATAGACCAAAAAAACAGCCTTTAGTCTTATATCACATGTGGATGGAAGATACTGTGCGTTTATTAGAACTTTGGATTCATTACTTGTTTTATGTGTGACAGTTCATGAATATTGTTATATACTTACGTGCATTTATACATGTAGGCATTTTAATCTTGTGATATAGGACACACTGGCCACTATGCTATTTATTTATTTATTTATTTATTTATTTATTTATTTTTTCTACAGTGGAGTATATAATTATGTAGGTTCCGTTCCTCCATTTTTTTTCTCTTATTTGTATATATTTTTTTTAACTGAAGATTATTTTTTTCTATTTTTCAGCAATTCAAGATGGCGACTACCCGTGCTCTTGTGGTGGCCTTGGTTGCCCTGTTGACCATTGCGGCAGTGTGCGACGGTTTGATCTTGTGCCCACAGTTCCCCCGGTGCTGCCAGAGGAACACCTGTCACGCCCTTTGTCCGTCTTGCAGGGAGGCCAGATTCTTCAGGAGGGGAGTGAGGATCGAACCCAAGGCCCGCTCACGCAGCCAAGTCGGTCTGAACTTCCTTCACGGAGACCCTTTTGCCTTCGTTGGCAACGATATCTTCCCGGGAGAATTCGTTGGTCTGTGAACAAGTGGAATGTAGCTAATGATAATTCTGTTCCAAATTGTTGACTGCCATGAGAGTGTTAGCGAGTTCCCCGTGGCCCCTCGGTAGCCAGGTGGTGGTGCCAGGTTAGTCTTGCCCGGCCTGGCGCCAACATCTGCTGCTTGGAGCCAGGGGTCTCCTGTTGTCACTACCGGGAAACCCGTGTTGGCAGCCAAATCTGCCAAAATAGGGACCTCCTCGATATTGGAAGGGTATTTAAGAGCTGATGTTACAGAGATAGGAGAAAAATCTTGTGATTGTCTCCATTCTGGTGATGTGCTGATAGTGTGGCTAAGTGTGAGTTATGTGTGAGTATGGTCAAGACACGAGAAGTCGCTCACTGCGAGTCTCTTGTGTGACTCTCACTCTGTGTGTTTACCAAGAATGTAGAGCTGTGAGCTGACCCAGTTGCTCCAGCTGACAGTATAATGATAAAATGGGACCGTAAAATGCATAAAATGTGCATAACCATAAAGAATTAATTTAATTGAACTAACTACTTGCTGTTCCCGGCAATGGGACACTTCAAGCTGTAGAAGTTGATATTTAGCAGAAATGCAAAATCGCATGTGGGTTTGTGTAGGATGATAAGTATGTTGAAATAAATGTAATGTACTTCTGTGTATATACAAATGCATTATAGTTAGTCTTTCTGGTACATGTAGATATCTACAGCTTGAATTTCCTTATAACCGGAATCTGCCAAGCGGTGAGTTAGTTGAGGTTACAGTGTAATGATCGTACTTGATACAGACACTGTAACCAACAGTGTACAGTAATGTTACAGTAGATCCAGTCACTACAGTATACATCTGCTGCTGTCCGGTATTTACTCTGACTTACTAACACCAATACTGTAAATATTTCGTTGTGTAGGAGTTGCTTTGTAATAGTGCTGAATAAACGAATATAAGTATATTACTGTGTTTCAAATTGAATTTATGTTAAAATGTATAAATACATAATATCGTTGATACCCGTCCTCGCATTAGTAATATACAATAACAATACGTTAAGGAAGGATGGGCCAATTTATTTGCTCATATACATCTTAATTTATTTGCTCATATACATCTTAATTTATTTGCTCATATACATCTTAATTTATTTGCTCATATACATCTTAATTTATTTGCTCATATACATCTTATTTTTTTTATTTTTCCTCCCTAAACCTCCACCGAGCTTTAAAAAACACCCCCAATACCTTCCTTCAAGATAAAATTGTAAATTTTCCATTAGAAAAGTGTCCCGGCCGAAAGCCGGTTCCTCTTAAAATACAGGCTCGCTATCGCTAGCCAGGTAAAACATGACACCTAAATGACACGAAAAGTCTGAATATTGACAAAGAAATGGGGCGAGAGGTCTTAAAATCACCAAACTAATGGGCCGAACGTCTTAAACCCTGAAAACTAATGCGGCTAAATTATGAGGAAGAAGGGCGACCCATCATCATGTATTACTTTAGCTCATCATGTATTATTAATTGTGTATCAAGTATTATTCACTATGACGGGTCTAGATATCCCGACCCCCAACCTTTCATAACTCAAAAAGGATTTGGGCAGCGAACTGATATTTCTACCATTTGAGAAGAGTCGAACAGTAAATAGGTGTGCAAATATACAGCCCGTTTGCTCCAGCCTTTCCTAGATGATAGGAGACTAGGGGGTTGAGACTCGTTATGATGAATAGACTGTAAAACCCATTGATTACACTCACACACACACACACACACTTACACACACAAACACACCCCTCTCTCTCTCACACACACTTCCTCCATTTCTCACAAGTCACCCCTATTATCAGAGTCCGTCATCTATTATCAGAGTCAGTCATCTAGGTATATATTGACATTAGCTCTTCACTCTACTCTGTTCATCTCGAAGGGGCGAATCATGTTTGCCTCTTGAATAACCGATTTCCTGATACTTAGGGGGGAGGGTATTTTTTTCTGAACCTCCTTCTCCCTCATATTTAGCCCCATTAGTATTGAGATTTTAAGATGTTCGCCTCATTAGTTTGGCGATTTTACGACCTCTTGCCCAATTTATTTGCCAATATTAAGACCTTTTGTGCCATACAGGTGTCGATTTTTTCCTCGCGAGTGATAGTGAACTTGTAAATTAGGAGGAACCGGCCGGAGCTGGGGGAGGAACCAGGACATTTTTCTACCAAAAAATGTACACACAAACAAACTACCCCCCCCACCCACCCCACTCACCCCCACCCCACCACACCCGTTACATTTTTCTATCGAAAAATGTACAAATTTATCTAGGGAGTGTTTTTTTAAGCTTGATGGAGGTCTTGCGATGACACTAAAAAATAAATTAATAAATGAATGAATAGCCCACAAAACCCCCTTAAAACCCCCTTAAACCCCTAAAGTTATTGGTTTGCTTTGTTTTGTTTTGTTTCTGTGGCAATCCGTCCTTTCTTTTGACAAGCAGCCTTGTAAGGATCATCAGGTCTGTTGTTGCTTGGCTTTCTTTATATTTGTAATAACAGCACCCACCACCAACAAGAGCCTCAAAACAACATCAGCAACCATACCAACTAAAACAACAGACAACAACAACAACAACAACAACAACAACAACAACAACAGCTACTACTACTACTACTACTACTACTACTTTTGTTCTTGTTTTTCTATTACACCACTCAGCCTGTGCATCCCCCCTTATGGACCCTAAACAAGGACAGAACAGTCATCAATGCACACCACTTGGTAGTCGTACAGTTGTTTTCTATTCCGGGGTTAGCACTCAGACTCATCATCGTGGATTTTTTTTTTTTTTTTTTTTTTACTACTACTACTACCACTACAAATACTACTACCACTACAAATACTACTACCACTACAAATACTACTACCACTACAAATACTACTACCACTACTATTACTACTACTACTACTACTACTACTACTACTACTACTACTACTACTACAGCTTCCTACACTACCAACAATACGGAAGGAGTACGTACAGCCGAGACACTTCACCTTGGACTATTATTGTTAAGGGGGTAGTACTCGCTTTTTAGGGATCCCCTTCTCCCTCATGTTTAGCATATTAGTAATAAGGTTTTAAGACATTCGTTCCGTTTGTTTGGCGATTTTGAAACCTTTCGCCTCATATTTTTATCAATATTAAGACCTTTCGTGCCTTTTAGGTGTCGATTTTTTCCTGGCGAGGGATAGCGAGTATCTAATTTTAGAAGGAATCGGCCTTCGACCGGGATATTTTTCTACCGAAAAATTTACAAATTTATCTTGAAAGGGGGTCTAGGGGTTGTTTTTCTAAGTTTGATGGAGGTCTAGCGAGGAAACTAAAAAATATAAAAATAAATGAATACATAGACCAAACATCGAGCATTACCCCCCTTAACACGGTAATTTGAGACACTAATGACGTCTGGGTGTTGTTGGTAATGCGAGGATTGTATGACTCTTTACTATTTGGTTATTGTTGTTGTTGTTGTTGTTGTTGTTGTTGTTGTCTCCGCCATGGAAGTTGGAGGAGGTTATGTTTTATGTCGCCGTGTGTGTGTCTGTCTGTTTATCCGTGTTTCTCTAAGCAAGATATCCCAAATGTTATAAACCGATTGTGACGAGATTTGGTGGATCACCACCATTAGGTTACCGCCACTATTATCACCATTACTATCATTAACAGAATAATAATCACCATCACCACAACATAATCATCATCCCAACCACCGCCACCATCACCACAACATAACCATCATCATCATCATCATCACTACTATAGTCAAACATCATCACCATCAGTGTAACAAACAGTAAATGCAATCGTCTATTTCAATACAGGCAAAGACAGAACTTGAAACAAAAGGTAGGCAAAGGAAATGTGATCCCCGTCCTTGGGATGTCTTACGTAACTCCCTTAAGGGGACATGGACTGTTTTTATGGTCCCCTTTCTCCCTCGTGTTAAGCCCCATTTGTTTTGAGATTATACGACGTGCGGCCCATTAGTTAGGCGATTTGAACACCTTTCGTCCCATTTCGTAAGAACTTTCGTGCCATTTAGGTGTCGATTTTGTCCTGGCGAGCGATAGTGAGCCTGATATTTTAAGAGGAATCGGCCTTCGGCCGGGACATTTTTCTACCGAAAAATGTACAAATTTATCTTGCAGAGGGGTCTAGGGGGTGTTTTTTTTTAAAGCTTGATGGAGGTTTAGCGAGAAAACTAAGAAATAAAGGAATAATTGAAATAACATACCAAAAAATGGGCCCATCTGCCCCTAAACTCCCTGTGAGTCAATGTTGAGGAAGTGTCATGGGATCAGGAGTAAAGGTGACGGTCATACACAACACATTAATATTGGTCAAGCAACGCGTCAACATTACTCATTTTGATTAGTCATAGTATTCAGAATATTTATTGACCAACTTTTATTTAGTGAATGTATCATGACTGCGCGTAGCTGCACTCACCTTCCAACTCGGCAACTCCAATCTAGGGCATTTTTCCGGGCGAATCTCCAGGGTTCTTACCATTCCAATTAGATCTAGACAGGACTGATCTACTTACCTCAGCAAAGAGTCACGTGGTCTAATATTAGGACCTAAATTTACTTCAGCCACGGCTGTCACCCACCAAAACCATTGTACAGTTTCATGATTCACTGAACCAAAGCCTTTTTTTTTAGATCAATACACTGTAGACTGCAAGAAGTTCCAATTACAACCCAAGTCGAGTTCCACGAGGACACGCAGTGCTAGAATCCGGACAATTGTTGACTTGTTGGTCATGAAACCAGATTGCTCAGATTACTGAACTTTTTGCAGATGGCCTCGAATTCGAATCATCAGAATATATATTGGACGCTAAGAGTTTTCGGAGGAGGACTGACCTTGTTTTTGTTTTATTAAAAGCAGTACCCAAGAATTGTCCGCATGGCGGAGATATACAGTATACTGAAAACTCACGTCAATCAAGTGTGTGTGTGTGTGTGTGTGTGTGTGTGTGTGTGTGTTTCATAATAATATGTGTTGTGTGCTTCTGTACCATATTGATGTGTTTATGTATGTCAGTATATACGATCGGCCAGACTTCCAGCTGACCCAGGGCTTCTAGTATTTGTGTATTTAATCTATTTACAAATATATAAATGAGAAATATAAAAGACAGAAATGAAAGCAAATAGAGGGTAGGTTAAATCCGTGCCTGTTTGCCATTACCATACTCCATTATTCTATAATAGCATAAACACAATTAGCACTGGACCAGTTGGAAATGTTGCCTGGTGTACCGTGTTAATGTGTGAGTGTGGGTACCATGTTAGTATGTGTGTGTGTGTGTGTGTGTGTGTACCATGCTAGTATAATTATGTGTGTGTGTGTGTACCATGTTAGTATATGTGTGTGTGTGTGTGTGTGTGTACCATGCTAGTATAATTATGTGTGTGTGTGTGTGTGTGTACCATATTAGTATATGTGTGTGTGTACCATGCTAGTATAATTATGTGTGTGTGTGTGTACCATGTTAGTATATGTGTGTGTGTGTGTGTACCATGCTAGTATAATTATGTGTGTGTGTGTGTGTACCATGTTAGTATATGTGTGTGTGTGTGTGTGTACCATGCTAGTATAATTATGTGTGTGTGTGTGTGTACCATGTTAGTATATGTGTGTGTGTGTGTGTACCATGCTAGTATAATTATGTGTGTGTGTGTGTACCATGTTAGTATATGTGTGTGTGTGTGTGTACCATGCTAGTATAATTATGTGTGTGTGTGTGTGTACCATGTTAGTATATGTGTGTGTGTACCATGCTAGTATAATTATGTGTGTGTGTGTGTACCATGTTAGTATATGTGTGTGTGTGTGTGTGTACCATGCTAGTATAATTATGTGTGTGTGTGTGTGTACCATGTTAGTATATGTGTGTGTGTGTGTGTACCATGCTAGTATAATTATGTGTGTGTGTGTGTACCATGTTTATGTGTGTGTGTGTGTACCATGTTTATGTGTGTGTGTGTGTGTACCATGTTAGTATATGTGTGTGTGTGTGTACCATGCTAGTATAATTATGTGTGTGTGTGTGTACCATGTTAGTATATGTGTGTGTGTGTGTGTACCATGTTAGTATATGTGTGTGTGTGTGTACCATGCTAGTATAATTATGTGTGTGTGTGTGTACCATGTTAGTATATGTGTGTGTGTGTGTGTACCATGCTAGTATAATTATGTGTGTGTGTGTGTGTACCATGTAAGTATATGTATGTGTGTGTGTGTGTACCATGTTAGTATATGTATGTGTGTGTGTGTTGACCAGAGCTGCCCTAGGGAAGGTCACACTAAGACATAAGAAGCCTCACTCTCTCTATCACTTCTTAACTCTCTCTCTTATTCTCAATCTTACTCACTCTCACTCTTATTCTCACTCTAATTCTCACTCTCACTCTCACTCTCATTCTCTCTTTTATACTCACTCTCTCACTTTTACTTGTTTCTCTCTTTCCTACTTCGTCACTCTCACTCTCACTCTTCTTATAACTCTTTCATGCTCACACTGTCATTCCCTCACTCTCACTCTTATGTTTAATGTCTCACTCCTTCAAACTAACTTCCACTATAGTTCTCAATCATGCTCACTATCACTCTTAAGGGGAGGTTTTTAGTTGATTCCCTAGACTTCCATCAAACTTAAAATAACTCCCCCTAGACCCCCTTTCAAGATAAATTTGTACATTTTTCGGTAGAAAAATTTCCCGGCCGAAGGCCGATTCCCCTTAAATTACAGGCTCGCTATCGCTCGCCAGGAAAACATCGACACCTAAATGGCACGAATGGTCTTAAAATTGACAGAAATGGGGCGAGGGTTCTTAAAATCGCCAAACTAATGAGGCGAACGTCTTAAAAGCTCAAAAGCAATGGGGCTAAACATGAGGGAGAATGGGGTCCAGAAAAAAATCCTCCAGGTGGAAATCTCCCCTTAACTCTATCTCACCGTAATTCTCACTCTCTCTTACTGTAAGCTATCTCTCACTCTCACTCTCACTCACTCTAACCCCCATTTTCACTCTAATCACTCTCACCCACTCTACCTACACCCTTTTCACTCACCCTATCCCCAATCTCACTCACTCTAACCCCCATTTTCACTCTAATCACTCTCACTCACTCTACACCCTTTTCACTCACCCTATCCCCAATCTCACTGTTATAACTCATTGTACCCACCCTCTCACTCTAATCACTCTCACTGACTCTACACCCCGTTCTAATCACTCTCACTCTACGCCCCACTTTCACTCTAATCACTCTCACTGACTCTACACCCCGTTCTAATCACTCTCACTCTACGCCCCACTTTCACTCTAATCACTCTCACTGACTCTACACCCCGTTCTAATCACTCTCACTCTACGCCCCACTTTCACTCTAATCACTCTTACTCTACCCCCATTTTCACTCTAATAATTCTCACTCTACCCTCCCCCCACACACACTTTCACTCTAATCACTCTCACTCTTATCCCCACTCTAAATACTCTCACTCACTCTATCCCCACTCTAAATACTCTCACTCACTCTACCCCCACTTTAACTCTAATCACTCTCACTCTACCCCTTCCCCCCAGTTTCACTCCAATCACTCTCACTCTATCCCCACTCTAAATATTCTCACTCACTCTACCCCCACTTTCACTCTACCCCTCCCCCCCACTTTCACTATAATCACTCTCACTCTACCACCCCCATCCCCCCCCCCCCCACACAGATACACACACTTTCACTCTAATCACTCTCACTCTACCCCCACTCTCACTCGGCCAAGTCTCAAGGAGGTCCACACACACACCCAGGCTAACCTACTTAAGGGGACATGGGCCGGTTTTCTGGTCCCCTTTCTCCCTCGTGTTGAGCCCCGTTTGTTTTGAGATTATAAGACGTTCGGTCCGTTAGTTAGGCGATTTTAACACCTTTCGCCCAATTTAGTTGTCAATTTTAAGACCTTTCGTGCCATTTAGGTGTCGATTTTTTCCTGGCGAGCGATAGCGAGCCTGTAATTTTAAGAGGAACCGGCCTTCGGCCGGGACATTTGTCTACCGAAAAATTTACAAATTTATCTTGAAAGGGGGTCTAAGGGGTGTTTTTTCTTAGCTTGATGGAGGTGTAGCGAAGAAACTAAGAAATAAAGGAATACATGAATTAATAGGCCAAAAACAAAAACGGCCCATGTCCCCTTAACACAATAAGATTAGAGTTACCGACGCAAAAAAAAAAAAAAAAAAATCTTAGAAGCTTGGATAGTCTGGTGAAAATATGTCTCTAACTTTTTAATCACTTAGTTTTTCAATATCACTTAGTTTTAGTTTTTCAATATCATGTGAGGGTTTCATAACTTCTTGTTAACACTAGACGATTTTGTACAACTTGGGATGGACTTTTAGCACACAAAGGGGTAACATCTATCCCTATCTATCTTTTGACTTTCACAAATCCATTCTAAACTTAATAATTTGTTTTAATAATAGGTATAACTTAGTAAAAGAGTAGTGAGGAGGTTGTAGGCACCAGTCGTTCAGGAAAGTACTCCCGGGGATAGCCTTAGGTGGAGTATAAGGATTGATAGATATATATTGTTTCACCACTAGGTCTCCTTTGATGTTTTGTTTTTTTCTGTGCCTGAGTTACACAGTTCAATTCTAGCTTGATCTTAAGATAAACACACTCTTGCTTTCTTACATAAAACCACAAAAATAACTCTATTCCAATGTCTTCTTATTTTGGCGTAGGGATGCAGCGACCCCACCACCCGCCACTTTGGTGGTTAAATCAGCCTTTGTAGCAGTGGACACCATGGTTCCTATGTTCAGAACACTCCTGTGTTAAGTATTCTTCACAGGGGTAAAGAAAATAGCATAATAGTGGAGGAACTGCCATCCGGTTGAAGGACTGCTCTGGGTCAGCTTCTTCAGTGCTAATGGTCTTAATCCACTTGGTGGAGGTGGGACAGTGGAGTGGGACAGTGGGGGTATGTCTGGGAGCCTGGAGGTAGTCTTTGCCAGGGCCATCCGTTTTGGGGTGGTTCCTCTGGAAGCAAGGCACCAGATTTATGTATGTGTATAAATGAAAGAGTGCGTCATGTAATACGGAAAGGTTTAACATCCTAATTAGTTGACGACGACTTTATTTATATTTTGACATTTAAGCCTGCGTCACAAGGTCAAAGTTATTGACATGCACAATTATTATGCAAAAATGTGTGATAGTAGTAGTGATGATAGTGACAGTAGTAGTGATGATAGTGACAGTAGTACTAATGATGGTGAAAATCCTCATTGAACACACTTCTCGGTATATATTAACACCGATACAGTGAGAATATCTGATTGTGTTTGTGTTTGTTTGTATTGTCCTTTCTATTTACCCATACGTGGTGATAATGTCCTTATATAGTCTGGCTACAGGGCTCCCACTGTATTCTCTTCCCTTAATATCTTGCACAACAATTAACCCTATTTGATTCAGAGGTGGATCTTTTTGGACCTCCTCTTGTTTGCTCCATTAGTTTGGAGATTTTAAGGAGTTTCACCCCATTAGGTTGGCGATAAGAAAATGCTTCGCCCATTCAGGTGTCATACTTTCTGGGTGAACGATTGGAAAAGTCATCGTCTTAATGAAGGGGTTGACACTTGCTTAACCCCTTCTTTACCGGTGACGTCCAATTAACTTTATTCTGACTACTTAGTTTCAAAAGGGCCTCCAGCAATTAACAAGCTTCGAACTATCTCACTTGACCCTTTTTACCACCACAGATCCTTCTTGCACTAAACTAAATCGTCTACATATAGCTAGAATAAGATTGAAAAGACGTCGCCGGCACAGAAGGGGTGACACACTGAGAATCGATAAAATCATAACATTTAATATGGAGCACATTCCGATACACCTCTTCTCGGAAATGTTCACATTGATAGATTTAACCCTTTCAGTACGATTATATTATATTTCCTGGTGGCTATGTTGTGCAAGATACCACGGAGATTATGACAGAAATGCGTTCCATGTGTGTGTATATGTGTATGTATGTTTATGTGCATATACAGTAGATGTGCGTTATGAGAGTGTATGTGGGCGCGGGTTCATTTGTGTGTTTGTATGTGTGTGTGTGTGTTTGTATGTGTGTGTGTGTTTGTCTGGCTGTGTGTGTGTGTGTTTGTCTGTGTGTGTGTGTGTGTGTGTCTGTGTAAATCATCTCAAGAACTGGACACACCCCCAAGCCCTCCAAACATGGAAGTAATATCTATTCCATGGTCATTTAGTAGACCATGAGTCATTTCTCTTACAATTATTAATAATTGTGGGCATAATGCCGTCTTTGTAGATTTTAAGGGGTGATAGCTTTTTTTTCAGGCTCCTTTAGTTTTCAGATTTTAAGACGTTCGCGCGCGCTCTCTCTCTCTCTCTCTCTTTTTTCTTATTCACCCCCCCCCCCCCCTCTCTCTTCTTCTTATTATGTTTTTCTTTCTCTGGCTGTTGTTGTTGCGCGTGCCTAAGATCCGTGACGCAGCATTATACAGTGTGACAATACAGGAAGGGTTGATGGGTGGTGGTGGTGGTGGTGATCGGTAACCTTGACTCCATAACCTTAACACTCCAATACAACCTAGGATTTAGTCACATTACAAAAGTTATATACAGTATATATATATATATATACATATATATATATATATATATATATATATATATATATATATATATATATATATATATATATATATATATATATATATATATATATATATATATATATATATATATATATATATATATATATATATATATATATATATATATATATATATATATATATATATATATATATATATAATATATATATATATACTGTATATATATATAAATATAAAATTATATATATATATATATATATATATATATATATATATATATATATATATATATAACTATATAATTATATACCGTATATATAATGTGTGTGTGTGTGTGTGTGATACTTGCATCTACAGTATAATGTATATCCATCAGGTGAGGAACACATGTCAGCTGACGATCTGTTTAAAATCTACAAAAATATTCAGTAATTTAATTTGAATAGACTTAGATACATGAAATAGTGTATATTATGTAAGGATAAGTGAGGTCCATAGTCAGCCATCAGGGGTGGTACTCTTGGTGGCAGAATAATAGATGGGAACCCCCGACTACAATACATTAAGGGAGCCCACCTCGTTTTTGTTTCTCTCTTTCTCTCCCTCTCTCTTTGGCTTGTATCCATTCGGCCCCATTCAGCCTACTGTTTTAAGATGTTTACCCCCATCCAGGTGTCAATATTTTCCTGGCGAGCGGTAGCGAGCCAGCATATATATATTTTTGTTTTAACAGCAAGCTAAATTTGTACATTTTTCGATAGAAAAAATTCTCCGGCGAAGCCGGATTTCTCCATACAATGCTGGAAGAAATCGACACATGGATGGCGATAAACGTCTTAAAACAGTTGGCTGAATGGGGCCGAATGGATACAAGCCAGGGAAAGAGAGAAATGGAGAGAAAGATAAAACAAAAAAACAGTGACCCCCCTTAACACCACCACCACCACCTTACCTCCTCTGGGACAGTAATGTAAACAATGGTCTTCTATGGGGACACGGTATACTGTAGGTAGGAGGCTCATATTTACACATCACTATCTCTCACGTATGACAATGATGTAGTTAAACCCTTTGAGTACCAGCGACGTGTGTTATATTTCATTTTAGCTATATCTAGACGTTATTATGCAGCTTAGGAAAGATCTGTGGTAGTTTAAAGGGTTGGTGGAGATAGTTTGAAGCCTTAATATTGCTAAACTGATTAAAATCGTCTAATAGCTGCCAGAATATAATTAAAATGACGTCACCAGTACTGTACGGTTTAATATTTATTCATTATTACTTACAGTACTGCTTGCTGATGATACTAATTTATTTATCAGTGGAAAAAATATGATATAATTTATTACTAGAATGAATTATGAAATTCAGATGTTGCTAGAATGGATCCACACTAACAAGCTTTCATATAATATTTCCAAAACTCATTATACATTTACTAAACAAAAAATCTATGCCAACAAATATAAGTGTGTATTCGCTATTTATGTAAAATTAGACAAAATACAATATTCTTAGGTGTAGTTATCGACAGCAAGCAATCTTGGAGTAATCATTATGGCCTATGTAAAAAAAAAATATATATATATATATACCGGTATATATATATTATATATATATATATATATATATTTATATATATATATATATATATATATATATATATATATATATATACGGTATATATATATATATATATATATATATATATATATATATATATATATATATATATATATATAGAGAGAGAGAGAGAGAGAGTGTGCTTCTAACCTTGATAAATCATATTATCACGGGAAGCGCCTGGTATGTCTGCTAGTATGCTATTGAATTAACCATTCACAATAAATTAACATCAAAATTCAAAATATCAACAAAAAGAAGGTGAAAATCGTCAGATAATATTCCTTATACCAGTGTACTTTAAACCCATAATTATACTCTACCTGCGATACGGCCTCTGAAAATAGTGATGGTATAACTATTGCTTTCTGTGAATCAGTGACCTTGGACCAGTGATACAGGTGTCGGAATATGAGTGTTTGTGTGTGAGTCAGGGTACTGCTGTTGTAATCAATATACCTACGGCTGCAGGAAACACATATATGATGGGAAACAGTGACACAATATGATTCAAAGCTTGCAAGGTCAATGTTACACGCATCCTCTCTCTCTCCCTCACACACACACACTTACTCTCTCTCTCTCTCTTTCTCTCTCTCTCTCTCTCTCTCTCTCTCTCTCTCTCTCTCTCTCTCTCAATCTAGCATTGATCTCGGCCACCTACTAGCCTTATAATGCAATACTAAAGTAGAGCACGTACTGTAAAGACAATAGTAAATATATGCAAACAATATTTATAACTATTGGGTATATTGATGGTGAATCACCTTTCTATTATTTCATTAGATGGCCATATTACCACCAATATGCCTTAAGTGGACAGATTATTATAGACACTCTAATTACTCTATTCTTAACCTTTATGTTCTACAGTATATATATATATATATATATATATATATTAGTAGGGCAATGAGAAGAAATACGTTGTGGAACATCATGATTTATTCTAATTTTCGGCGACGTCACGCAGCCATCCTTAGGAAAGGGTTACCAACAGATCCTAAAAATTGAGTATAACTCTGTATATATTGCTAAAACAGGATCACTAAAATGTAATGCATTGTTAAACACGTGGCAATTTGCCTATCTAAAAAACAATTAAACAACATAATTTTGTTGTTTAATTGTTTTTTAGATAGGCAAATTGCCACGTGTTTAACAATGCATTACATTTTAGTGATCCTGTTTTAGCAATATATACAGAGTTATACTCAATTTTTAGGATCTGTTGGTAACCCTTTCCTGAGGATGGCTGCGTGACGTCGCCGAAAATTAGAATAAATCATGATGTTCCACAACGTATTTCTTCTCATTGCCCTACTAATTTGGAAGTTGCGGTGTCCAAGATCACCTGCTGAGGTTCTCATAACTATATATATATATATATATATATAATACGTGTGTATGCATGTGTTTGTCTTTAAGTGCATGTGTATGTGTGAACAGATAAACAAATGAGAAACTCCAAACAGGCCCCGGTCAGTCAGTCAGGAAGTACAGGGAGAAAGTGTACAAGTAAAACCATCCAATAAAGTAAGAGCTAGCGAGAGGACAAGGCTGGCGGGAAGTAGATAATATAGTAGCCTACAATACATGGTGGGTGATAGATACAATACATGGTGGGTGATAGATACAATACATGGTGGGTGATAGATACAATACATGGTGGGTGATAGATACAATACATGGTGGGTGATAGATACAATGCATGGTAGGTGATAGATACAATACATGGTGGGTGATAGATACAATACATGGTGGGTGATAGATACAATACATGGTGGGTGATAGATACAATACATGGTGGGTGATAGATATAATACATGGTGGGTGATAGATACAATGCATGGTAGGTGATAGATACAATACATGGTGGGTGATAGATACAATACATGGTGGGTGATAGATACAATACATGGTGGGTGATAGATACAATACATGGTGGGTGATAGATACAATACATGGTGGGTGATAGATACAATACATGGTGGGTGATAGATACAATGCATGGTAGGTGATAGATACAATACATGGTGGGTGATAGATACAATACATGGTGGGTGATAGATACAATACATGGTGGGTGATAGATACAATACATGGTGGGTGATAGATACAATACATGGTGGGTGATAGATACAATACATGGTGGGTGATAGATACAATGCATGGTAGGTGATAGATACAATACATGGTGGGTGATAGATACAATACATGGTGGGTGATAGATACAATACATGGTGGGTGATAGATACAATACATGGTGGGTGATAGATACAATACATGGTGGGTGATAGATACAATACATGGTGGGTGATAGATACAATACAGGGTGGGTGATATATACAATACAGGGTGGGTGATAGATACAATACATGGTGGGTGATAGATACACTACAGGGAGGGTGATAGATACACTACAGGGAGGGTGATAGATACACTACAGGGAGGGTGATAGATACAATACAGGGTGGGTGATAGATACAATACAGGGAGGGTGATAGATACACTACAGGGTGGGTGATAGATACACTACAGGGTGGGTGATAGATACAATACAGGGTGGGTGATAGATACACTACAGGGTGGGTGATAGATACAATACAGGGAGGGTGATAGATACACTACAGGGTGGGTGATAGATACAATACAGGGTGGGTGATAGATACAATACAGGGAGGGTGATAGATACACTACAGGGTGGGTGATAGATACAATACAGGGTGGGTGATATATACACTACAGGGTGGGTGATAGATACAATACAGGGAGGGTGATAGATACACTACAGGGTGGGTGATAGATACAATACAGGGTGGAGAAGAGAAGTAGATAGTTAGTGAAGTAGACAGACACAAGGCAGGTGATAGATACAATATAGGGAGGAAGAGAGAAGTAGATAGATATAGATAGCGCCAACGAACTTGACAATAATCTCGATCCTTGACCACTTTGTAACTGAAAAGGGCCTAGAGCAAACTGGCTATAAATATCCACACCTATTTTCTGGTGGACTCTTCCCAAATGATAGAAACGTCCACCCGATTGTTTTTATTCATTTCGAGTTATAAGAAGTTAAGGGGTCAAGATTATTGTCAAGTTCGTTGGCGCTACCTAGAGTGAAAGTAGAACAGTAGGAAATTTTAATGGGTACTGTATATTCTTGAGCGGTGGGCTGTTCGTGTTTTTTTAATTATATTTTGTATTAATGTTCTCACTCAGACAGACTCTCTCTTTCTCTCTCTCTCTCTCTCTATATATATATATCCCTGTGACCGTCTTTTCTTTATATCCGCCATCGTAGTTCTCACGTCATCAATACTCAAAACACATTATGTACTGAGTACACTAACTTACGACTGCATAGTCTTATTCTTAGTATGGGAAATGTAACCCTTTCAAGATAATGTGTACTTCTTTTCTGTTTCCTGGCTATTATTAGACTAATCTATTCAGATTAGGAAGGGTATATGGAAGTCAGAGGGTTAATTGAGATAGTCTTTACCGTTTTAATTCCCACAGATCCTTTTTAAGCTCTATGAAATCGTCTAATGATAGCCAGAATAAACTGTCAAAACGCGTCATTATCCTTAAAGGGTTAAGACGTTGTAAGCTACTCTGTCTTGGGTCATAATCCTCTCACCCCGTCGTATTATATAACGTTTGAATATCTGGGCCCTGAATAAACTTTAGGCCTGTAGTGACGTCATTTGGATTAACTTAAAGTATTCAGTGACATTATTTGGCGGTAGTGACATCATCTGCATTAACTTTAGTCCTGTAGTGACGTCATCTGGATTAACCTTAGTCCTGTAGTGGCATCATCTGGAGTAACTTTAGTTCTGTAGTGACGCCATCTGGAGTAACTTTGGGCCTGTAGTGACATCATCTGGATTAACTTTAGGCCTGTAGTGACACCATACTCATAGTGACATATTCCCCTAATGATACAGATTAAGAGTGACGCAGGTGTTTCCTCCACCACTATTATGTTGGTGATTATGTATATACTGTTGTCATTATTACTACCGGGGTTGGAGGGAGACTGATGTAAGGGGACATTCGATATTTTGGGGGGTCTATTTATTTATATATCAATTTAATTTTTAGTTTCCTCCCTAGACCTCCATCAAACTTAAAAAATTATCCATTAGATCCCCCTTCGATATTAATTTGTACATTTTTCGGTAGAAAAATGTCACGGCTCCTCCACAATTACAGGCTCGCTATATATATATATATATATACATACAGTATATATATATATATATATATATATATATATATATATATATATATATATATATATATATATATATATATATATATAATATATATATATATATATATATATATATATATATATATATATATATATATACTGTATATATATATATATATATATATATATCTATATATACGGTATATATATATATCTATCTATCTATCTATTGCCTGACGCCGCGATCCCCGAAGGGGTGGCCACGAACGAACGAACCGCCCCCATGCACCTCTGTCCCCCGTCAGTCGACGCCCCTCCCCCCAACCAGCACCCCCTTCGTTCATGTAGTTCCTCAATCCATCCTTTCACCCCATATTTCGTTTATCTCTCCCCCTCGTCCCTCCACCTCGCTCTCGTACACCCTCTTAGTCATTCTCTCGCTTTCCATACGTTCCATATGGCCGAACCATCTCAAGTTGTTCCTTTTCACACTTT
This sequence comes from Paralithodes platypus, assembly GCA_032716605.1. Classification (NCBI taxonomy): domain Eukaryota; kingdom Metazoa; phylum Arthropoda; class Malacostraca; order Decapoda; family Lithodidae; genus Paralithodes; species Paralithodes platypus. The sequence continues at coordinate 3,455,451 of CM064562.1, read as the reverse complement.
CCAGCACATCTACCTCCACACCACACCTCCTTCTTACTTCCTCATTAGTCTGTCTATCCCTCCATGTAACTCCGCACGCACTCCTTAAGTAATTCATTTCTACTGCTCTCACTCTTGGTCTGAGTCTCTCAACCAACGTCCATGCTTCGCTTCCGTAAGTCAGTGTCGGGATTACCACACTGTCATGCAAGGACTTCTTCACTTCCATACTGACCACCCTATTTCTTGTTACTGCTTTTAACGTTCCTACAACCCTCTTCCCCTGTTGTACCCTCTCCCGCACCTCTTCATCCATAGTCCCATCTTTACTCAACACACTGCCCAGATACTTAAAAGAGTTGACGATCTCCATAGCCTGACCGTTCAGCTTCACCTCACACTCTGTGACTTCACCCCTTTCGAAGACCATAACCTTGCTCTTCCCCGTATTTACCTTCAAATTCCGTTTTTCGCACACTGTTCCAAACTCATTTACCAGACCCTGCAACTCCCATTCATTATCACTCATCAGAACTGTATCATCCGCAAACTATATATATATACATATATATATATATATATATACTGTATTTATATATTATATATATAATTATATACCGGTATATATATATAATTATATATATATATATATATATATATATATATATATATATATAAATATACAGTATATATATATAATATATATATATATATATATATATATATATATATATATATATATCTATATATATATATATATATATATATATATATATATATATATATATCTATAGATATATATATATATATATATATATATATATATATATATATATATATATATACCGGTATATATATATATAGAGAGAGAGAGAGAGGGAAGGAGAGAGAGAGAGAGAGAGAGGGGGGGGGGGGGGGGGGATAGGCTGATACTAATAACTACCATGCAGGGTGTAGGAATAATACCAATACTTCCTGGTATTGTCTGCATGTTATTAGTACTCATCACACACACACACGCACATACACACCTCCATCACCACACACACACACCTCTCCAACACCACACACACACCTCTCCAACACCACACACACACACACACACCTCCATCACCACACACACACCTCTCCAACACCACACACACACACACACACCTCTCCAACACCACACACACACCTCTCCAACACCACACACACACACACACACACACCTCTCCAACACCACACACACACACACACACCTCCAACACACACACACACCTCTCCAACACCACACACACACCTCCATCACCACACACACACCTCTCCAACACCACACACACACACACACCTCTCCAACACACACACACACCTCCAACACACACACACACACCTCCAACACACACACACACCTCCAACACACACACACACCTCCAACACACACACACACACACCTCCAACACACACACACACACACACCTCCAACACACACACACACACACCTACACCTCCATCACACACACACACACCTCCATCACACACACACACCCCATCACACACACACTCCATCACACACACACACACCTCCATCACACACACACCTCTCCAACACACACACACACACACACACACACCTCCATCACCACACACACACCTCTCCAACACCACACACACACACACACACACACCTACACACACCAACCACACCTCTCCAACACCACACACACACACACACACCTCTCCAACACCACACACACACCTCTCCAACACCACACACACACACCTCTCCACCACACACACACACACACACACCTCCATCACCACACACACACCTCTCCAACACCACACACACACACGGTACGGTAGGTGTCAATATTATGCCAGGTACTAGTGTACACGGTTGTACTTCATAATTATTGACCATCATCCAGGAAGCTAAGGTACAGTCGGCCTAATAAGTCATGGCTCGGCACCAAGTATATTTTGATCAATATAATAATTGGTCTCAGCAATATCGAAAACATTATTTATTCGTTTCGAGTGATGTATGAAAACATGTTCCTATACTTACCCACCCTATTCAACATCTGACAGACATTAATACAGCACACAGCGAGCCAAACGTAATGACAGCTGAGCCATGAGTTATTAGCGCTACCGTACAGTCGACCAACATTCCACATGGACCAGGGATTCTTTAATGTACAACAAGTCAGTTTCCTTGTATATAGTTATCTGCTTAGTGATCAATATGAGGGGGTCTACGTGTTTAGCCCCTTTAGTTTTGAGATTTTAAGATGTTTGCCCTGTTAGTTTGTCGATTTTTAGACCTTTCGCCTAATTTCTTTGTCAATATTAGGACCTTTCATGCTATTTAGGTGTCGAGTTTTTGCCTGGCGAACGATAGTGAGCCTGTAATTTTGGAAGAACCGGCCGAAATGTACACATTAATCTAGAAGGGGGATCTAATGGATGTGTTTTTTTAATGTTTGATGGAGGTCTAGGGAGTAAATAAAAAATACTAATAATACTAATAAATATATGAAATAATCGACCAAAAAATAAGGAGGTTTTTAGTTGATTCCCTAGACTTCCATCAAACTTAAAATTACTCACCCTAGATCCCCTTTCAAGATAAATTTGTACATTTTTCGGTAGAAAAATGTCCCGGCCGAAGGCCGATTCCCCTTAAATTACAGGCTCGCTATCGCTCGCCAGGAAAAAATCTACACCTAAATGGCACGAATGGTCTTAAAATTGACAGAAATGGGGCGAGGGTTCTTAAAATCGCCAAACTAATGGGGCGAACGTCTTAAAATCTCAAAAGCAATGAGGCTAAACATGAGGGAGAAAGGAGTCAAGAAAAAAATCCCTCAAGTGGAGACCTCCCCTTAAAGTTCTTAAACACTGGTTATTCTACCTCTTATGGGGAGATTAGTTTTTTGTGTATTTATTTATTTATAATTTTTTGTTTAGTTTCCCCCCTAGACAGACCTCCAACAAGCTTAGACAAATACCCCTAAGATTTAACTACAGGTTCGCTTTTGCTCGTCAGTGAAAAAATAAACACGGAAATGACACGAAACAGCCTTAATATTGACAAAGAAATAGGGGCGAAAGGTCTTATAATCGGCAAACTAATGAGCCGAACGTCTTAAAATCTGAAAAATAGTGGGGCTGAACATGAGGAAGAAGGGGGTCCATAGGTTTATTATCTTACAGGAGGCATTGGAAGAAGGTTGTGTTTTTGTTAACCCCTTCTGTACCGGCGACGTCTTTTTAATTATATTATGGCTAGATTAGACGATTTTATTCATTTTAAAAGCAATTAAGAGGCTTTGAACCATCTCACTTAACCCTTTTTACTACCACGGATCCTTCTTAAACTGCACAAAATCGTCTAAATATAGTTATAATGAAATAGAAAAGACGTCGCCGGTACAGAAGGGGTTAATGTCAGTCAGCATATTCAAGTACGGAAAACACGGAGACAATTTGGCTATGAATCCTCCTCTTTATGTAAAATTCACCTGCAAGACGAGACAGAGGATACAAAGGAATACAAAGGGAATGGGGCGACTGAGCGCGAAAGTGGTCCCGAATCGTAGGAATCGAAATTTTAAATGTAGTTTCTGTTCGGGTTCTGTCTCGAGTCGGCCACCCCCAACTATGGGGTTTGTGCCTGAGTATATACACACATACATACATACTTTATATAAGAATATTTATGAAGGATTTAAAAAAATATCACAAATAGAAGACATTTATAATTTATTATACATGCATGCATACATACATACAAACATACATTTTATACATACATGCATACATACATACCTACCTACATACATACATACATAGGCTACTGTAAATGCATACATAGGCTACATACATACATTCATACATACATACATACATACATACTGTAAATGCATACATACGTTCACAATAACATATTTATTAACTTAAGCTTAGATATAATAACAATGAGCTATGACTATTAACCCCTTCAGTACCGGGATCGTCCTTTTAACATTATTCTGGCTACTATTAAACGATTACATTCCGTTTAAAAATGGCCTCCAGCGATTAACAGGCTTTGAAATCTCTCACTCAACCCTTTTTACTGCCACAGACCCTTCCTAAACTGCACAAAATCGTCAACATATAGCTAGAATAATATAAATAAAACGTCACCGGTACAGAAAGGGTTAATCAGGTGGTATGATAATAATGATGATATATTATGAGTATGACAGGATTAGGCTAGTGTTGATGACAGGCGAGTATTACACGAGAACATTTGTAGTCAATTTTCAATGGTCAACATATTTCCGGTGATATTTTTACGAACTATTGCACGTATCTCGGAAACAAAACTGAGGATAGATTAATTTAGGTGACAGATTTATTTAAGGGGAGGGTTTTAATTTGCCCCATGGACTTCCATGTGTACATTTTTAAGGTAGACAAATATCCCGGCCGAAGGCCGGTTCCTCTTAAATTACAGGCTCGCTTTCGCACGCCAGGAAAAAATCGACACCTAAATGGTCTAAACATTGACAGAAATGGGGTGAAAGGTCTTGAAATCGACAAACTAATGGAGTGAACGTCTTAACATCTCCAAACTAATGGGACTGAACATGAGGGAGAGAGGAGTCCAGAAATATAACCTTAAGTTCAAATCTCCCCTTAAAACTTGACTTCATAAGGTGCCAGACCAGATTGTGATAACATAAATTGAGGGAAAAGGCGCTGTGTGATACCGGCTTATGTTGATAAAAAATACTATCAAACAACCTTGGTACAAAACTATATACACACCAGATATTAAACCCTTGACTACGAGAGAGCATTCCTAAGCTTGATCACTTTGTCTGTCCTACTCTTAAGAAATAGTAATGCCATTCTACTGTGGGGAGATCATTCCAAAGCTCAATTAAATCGCCTGTCGTTAGCAATAAAGCAGAAGAAACAAACGCCATCGAATTCAAGGGCTTAATTACAGGTTATTGAGTAGAGAGTATTGCTAAGCTCAAATACATCCCCATCGAATTCAAGGAGTTTACATACATATTGCCCGCCTTTGCACTGAGGAAAGTCTACTCCTAAGCTCAAATAATTCAACATTCTTTGGCTATAATACAGTAATATATTGTTCCATCGAATTCAAAGGGTTTAGATTATACAGGGTGTCAAACAACAGCAATTTTCTTTGAAGACTTGAATGAGTATGAGAAGGAATACAAGAAAATTACCATGAAATAGCATTGTTTTGGCCATTGTATCACTTCCAAAGCCACTAATGGAACTATAAACCCTACTTTTATCTTTACATGTACAACAATTATGACTAAAAAGAATGTACTTGGCTTTCGTTTGATACCCTGTTTAGATACAGATTGGAGGATTCGGGAAGGGTACAGCATTGGGGAAGGCGAAGGGGTCCGGGTTGATAAAGGATCCCCCGATAGAGCAGGGTCTGTTCCGATACTTGGGGTACCTCCGGACGCCGTTGACGAAGTGCCGCGCCTCCCTGCATGACGGACACAGCAGGTGGCAGGTGTCGTAGGGGTAGCAGCAGGAGGGGAAGCGGGGACAGAGCACCAGGGCCTCCGTCAGTGCCGCCAGTGCCAACATCCCCACCAAAACCGACACCACCACCAGCAACGTTCGCCCAGACGGCATCTCTGTGTACGACCGCTAATCCGCTGGGTGGTAAAAGATATGTAAACATAATAGGCCGACTCATACGAGCGTTATTATTTTCATTATTCTATGCCCCGATGATACAGCAATTGTTACAGCAATGTTACCAAAGCCTCAGAAAATCATCACCGTCACTATCACCACACACCAACGCATATCAACAAAATTTCTGCACACCATCGTTACACAATCACCACCACACAACACAACCACCACCCAATGCAACATCACCACCACCACCACACCCTCGCCACCCACCTCGGAATTGAACGCCTCGACAGGGACAGACAGCAAGCACACCTAGCACCATAACACAATACCACGTACCACACCACACACCATCACGTGCCACACCACACACCATCACGTACCACACCACACACCAGCAACTACCTTACTGAACTCCTCGGCAGGGATAGACATATACTGGTGCCTTCAGCCGATGACCCCCTGGATGTATATACTGTAGATGCAGTATAGATTAACCTCCTCATGACGGATATGGAACACAGGAGTCCATTAAGAGTCCTTGGGGATCCTGTTGCTATGTTTCTAGTCAATAGCTTCACATCATACTATGACCACGACAGTACCACACCGTCATACTCCATCATCAAAGGTTCATCACACCACCACAACATCAGCACAACACATCACACCACCACACCACATTACACCACCACAACACATCACACCACCACAACACATCACACCACCACAACACATCACACCACCACAACACATCACACCACCACAACACATTACACCACCACATCACACCACCACAACACATCACACCACCACAACACATCACACCACCACACCACCATACACCATTACCCACCTTACTAAACTCCTCGGCAGGGACAGACAGACTGGTGCCTTCAACCGGTGGACCCCCTCGGTATATATACTGTACAGTACACCCTCCTTCCTCATATGGCCTATGAAATACAGGATGCCATTAGGAGTCCTTGGGGATCCTGGCGGCAGATTCTTGTCCATATTAAGGTGGGATTTACATGGGGTCGAGTGAGTTTCCTTCAGTGGTATTTTAGAGTATGGGTATGCCATCTAATCTTAGACAAACATAAATTAGATGTGTTTGTGGTCAGAATGAAATAAGGATTTAAGGTTCTTAACATTAAAACTCCATTACAAACCCCAATGCACTAGAATAAACTAATGAAAGCATATTATTCTCCCGGGATTCGAACTCGGGACACCACACCCAGAACATAAGCATCTAATCCATTACACCACCAAGTAATTACGAATATTCATTACATTCTGTTAAGTGCTTGAAACATCTTGCAAATAGACAGACAGACACAGACACACATATACAGACATACACATTGCAAGTACCTCCTACAAAAGTTAATGAGTTATGGACATTAACTCAAAGAATGCAGTCGACATATGTAGTGTATCCTTGCATAGGTTATAGAGATAATGGAATCACCAAATGTTGTGTCATTACGAGTATTTGTGTTACAGAGTATGTTCTACTAACATCAGTAGTTAGGGGATAGTGACTGGTTTTTTGGTCTATTATTTAATGTATTCCTATATTTCTTAGTGTCCTTGCTAGAGCTCCATCAAGCTTAGAACAACACCCTCTAGACCCCCCTTAAGATAAATTTGTAAATTTTTCGGCATACAAATGTCCCGGCAGAAGGCCGATTCCTCTTTACGTTACAGGCTCGATATCGCTCGCCAGGAAAAAAATCGTCAACTAAATGGCACGAAAGGTCATAACATTGACAATGAAATGAGGCGAAATGTGTTAAAATCGCCAAACTCATGGGCCGAACGTCTTAAAATCTCAAAACTAATATGCTAATCATGAGGGAGAAGGGAGTCCAGAAAAAGCAACCATCTCCCCCTTAAGATCCTCACCATTGTTAATTGGGTTCTTACAATCACCTCCAAAATTGCATGTGAAGTTGATGACTAACTATAAAGGCAAAAATATCGTGAATAATATCGTGAATTTCGTGAATATCGAACATAATCTACTACTAAGCCTCATAAGGGGTGGGAGTTGGAGACAGGGACCTCATCCACATGGGATCTATTTGGGTATCAAATAAAGGTGCTGACAAAGTTTCGTCAAAATTAATTAATTGTCCTCGAGATATTTTGCGAATCACAAACAGACACAGACAGACAGACAGAAACATGGATACGAGTGAAAAACAAGACCTATTTTGAGTCCAGGCCACAGTGACGTGCAGGGTAACCAATATAATCATCCCTCCCTTTGACGACAACTAATGATGCCCAGAATAACGTAAGATCGGTGCTATCTTGCAATCTTACAATCACCGGCAGTACAGACAAATGAACGATTCTCAGTTTAGAAGTAAAGTGGGTTGGTGAAACAATATATGAATTATTTCTGGTTCAGGAGCAATTTATAGCGAGGCCTTCCCGAGGGTTAAGTGCCCCATTAATTACTCCTTCCATTCATCTATACATTAGGCTACCATAGCACAGTTGGAATGTATGTACATGCTCAGATTAATATGCAGGATTCGAGACTGCATAATAAATCGTAGGCTTGTGCATATGTCTTTAACTGTTTTGATAGTGTAATGCATAAATGCGCAGAATTTCGGTGTGAGTATCCTAGGTTCGAGTCCTTGGAGTGCCACATGTATTTGTTGATTTCATTAATTGAGTTTAGAAGTAAAGTTGGTTGGTGAAAAAATATGAATTATGACATTTTGAAAACATTCCTTCCACAAATTTCCAAAATCAATCTTTTCCTTCAAGCAATTATCACTATGTTAAGTTTCTCCGAAGTAGTGTAGGAGCCAGTAGTGCAAGGGATAGTCCATAAAGGGTTAACACCAGGAATCCCGTGTTCAGCCGCTGTCCAGTCTGTTTACCAAGGAAGGAGAGGGAGAGGGTTGTTTTAGAAGGAAGGGGGGGGGGGGAGGAGGAGGAGGATGACCTTACTGGGCCTCCCCTGCTGGTGCTTCCTCCCTCAGAGTAAACAAAGGTGGACACGAGGAGAATTAATACATTATTTTCCACTTGCGTCGAAAACGAAGGTTTCTCAATAGTACTTAGTTGTGTTATAAGAAGCTACAAGGAATAGTTAGTATCTCAGAGACCTTGCGGTCCATTCCGGGGAGATACTCGAAGTGGAATGAGAGAGACTATTTAGTGCACTGCTCATTACAGAGTGTGCAAAATACTATCTACTCACTTCTTGAACTGCTCTACTGAAGAACTGCTTACAACTTATGAGGGAAGTTTGTTCCAGGTAGAACAGATCGTATTTGTGAAAGTGTCCACAAATACTAGTGCTGAACCTTTTCAATTATAATTCCCAGCCATGTTTGCATGTTGTATTCATATTGAGACTAAACATTATACTATAATCCACATTGTCAAACCCATTAAGTATTTTAAAAACTTCAATGAGCTGACCTCATAGCCTGTGTGTCTCCAACAGAAAGAGATGAAGAGCTCTCAGCTGGTCCTCATAGCTCAGTCTTCTAACCGATGGAATAAGCATTATATCCCTAACTTGTACTCTTTCCAGTCGCTTTATATCTGTCCTGAGTGCTGGAGACCAGAACTGAACAGCAGAATACTCCAGGAGAGGCCGTATCATAGCGTTGTAAAGTGTGAGGACTATTTCCTTATATCAATAATTAAATTGTCTCTTAATAAAGCCCAATATTGTTTTAGCTTTCTTCTCTACTTCAATGAACTGCTTGGAAAACTTTAGGTCATTGCTAATCAGAACACCCAAATCTTTTTCCAAGTCAGGCACTTCTAGAGGCATTCCCAATAGCGAATAGCCTGACTTGGGGTTTGGTTGGCCGATATGCATCACCTTGTACTTGTCCAAGTTTAGAGGCATCTGCCATGTCTCCGACCATTCACCCAGTCTGTTGAGGTCCATCCTGAGCTGCTCATCCCCTTTGTGTTGATTTAGAAATTTAAGAACTTTTTGAGGGGAGATGATATTATTGATTTGTCGATGTATTTGTTGGGAGAGTCAGCTGAAATTGTCAAGTATTTCCTATATACTGTAGATATTACCCTATAAAGTAATACTTTGTGGAAAGACTGCGTACCCAACCTTGAGAGTTACATATAATTACATAGATACACAGACTGCACAGACCTTGCGGTCCCTACTAGGCAGTCCGGACTTAATTCTAACAAAAATTGTTACTAAGTGGAAGATAACGATAGCAAAGCAGAAAGATCTCTCCTCACCCACCACTCCCTCCGACGAAGGGTCGGCATGAAATATAGCTGGGAAAAATGACCCCCAATAGAATGAGAAAATTTCTACCGGGAAATTAATAGTAAAGATCGAATTTGGAAAATATTAATTATTACTATAGATTTTTGATTTTTTTTTTTTAAACTTCAACCTCCTCAAAATGAATGTCTAGATACCTATTGCATGCGTGGATTGTATTATATTGAATGTCTAGATACCTATTGCATGCGTGGATTGTATTATATTGAATGTCTAGATACCTATTGCATGCGTGGATTGTATTATATTGAATGTCTAGATACCTATTGCATGCGTGGATTGTATTATATTGAATGTCTAGATACCTATTGCATGCGTGGATTGTATTATATTGAATGTCTAGATACCTATTGCATGCGTGGATTGTATTATATTGAATGTCTAGATACCTATTGCATGCGTGGATTGTATTATATTGAATGTCTAGATACCTATTGCATGCGTGGATTGTATTATATTGAATGTCTAGATACCTATTGCATGCGTGGATTGTATTATATTGAATGTCTAGATACCTATTGCATGCGTGGATTGTATTATATTGAATGTCTAGATACCTATTGCATGCGTGGATTGTATTATATTGAATGTCTAGATACCTATTGCATGCGTGGATTGTATTATTGAATGTCTAGATACCTATTGCATGCGTGGATTGTATTATATTGAATGTCTAGATACCTATTGCATGCGTGGATTGTATTATATTGAATATCTAGATACCTATTGCATGCGTGGATTGTATTATATTGAATGTCTAGATACCTATTGCATGCGTGAATTGTATTATATTGAATGTCTAGATACCTATTGCATGCGTGGATTGTATTATATTGAATATCTAGATACCTATTGCATGCGTGGATTGTATTATATTGAATGTCTAGATACCTATTGCATGTGTGAATTGTATTATATTGAATGTCTAGATACCTATTGCATGCGTGGATTGTATTATATTGCACCACTTTCCCCGGTAACCCATAAGAGTCTCATTCCCAGGATCATACGTCAATTGCAAGTCACTGATGTACATTATTCTACACACGCGCTGAAAAGATTAATCGTCTTCCGGTATGGACAACACAAACCATGCGCCTGTTTTAAGGGGGTATTTTCTGGACCCCCTTCTTCCTCGTGTTTAGCCTTATTAGTTTTGACATTTTGATACATTGGCCCCAATTAGTTTGGCCTTTCATGCCATATAGGCTTCGATTTTTTCCTGGCGACCGATAGAGAGCCTGTAATAATATGAAGAACCGGCCTTTGGCCAGAGCCTTGTTCTACCGAAAAATGCACGAATTCATCTCGAAGGTGTGTCATGGGGGTACCTTATTAAAGCTTGATGGAGGCCTATGGGGTAACCTAAACAAAATGTAAATAGTGAATATAGAACTATATAAATACATAAATATATCCCCTTAAATATACCCTTGTAAAACACTATGGGTATGAAAAGGGAAAGTAAAGTGCCTATAATAATATACCCCTAGACATATTATATTGGTAGTAATAAACCCATCTAAATATAAGGATAGCAAGGCAAATCACTATCAGTTACTTTATACTTTGATTTTTAGCAGTGTGATTCTATTCTGGCTAACACTTGGGGATTTTATTCGGCTTTAGAAAGGCCTCTACGTATTCAAGGGATGAAAATATTGTCAATTAAGGGGAGTTGTGTATTATTTATTATATTTTATTGTTTGTATATATATATATATATATATATATATATATATATATATATATATATATATATATATATATATATATATATATATATATATTAATATTTGTTTATTTAGTTTTTATTTGTTTTCTAAGTTTTCTCCATAGACCTCCATCAAGCTTCAAAACAATACCCCCAAAACTCCTCATCGCCATACATTTTTACACTTCTCAATAGAAGAATGTCCCGCCGAAGGCCTTCCTCCCAAATTGCAGGTTTGCTATCGTTCGCCAGGAAATAACCGACTTAGATGGCACAAAAGGTCTTAAAATTAAAAAAAATGGGGCGAAAGGTCTTAAGCCGCCAGTCTAATTGGACACACTTTTTAAAATCTCAAAACTAATGGGATTAAATATCAAGGAGAAGAAGGTCCAGAAAACACTCCCCTTAACTCTCACGTCCACATGGGTTCTTCCTCAGTTGACTAAAAATCGCACATACTAAAATACATATATCTAGTTAGTTTGTTTGTTTTTTAGCTGACAGTAAATTCAATACCTTAGCAGCTGATGTGTCGATACTTACTGGAAAAATACAAAGCCAATATATTATGCCTTCATCACAGCATTGCCAAGAGCTCATAATTATCCCTTTGTCGATCCGATAGTGTAGTGTTTTCTGTTTGCTGGCTATTATTAGACGATTTTGTTCAGATTAGTAAGGGTTTGTGGAAGTCCGAGGGTTGATGGAGATAGTTTTTACCCTTATAATTCCCACGGATCCTTTCTAAACTGCATAAAATCGTCTAATGATAGCCAGAATAAACTGTCAAAAGGCGTCACAATCTGCAAAGGGTCATCAAAATATTTCGCTACAAAATCGTCGTATAACCTGAAATGATCAAGATGGACACATGGCAATTTACCATCAGCTGGAAAAGGTAGTGTGTACGGTCGCGCTAATAAGTGTTGTCTCAGCTGTCATTACGTTTGGCTTTCTCTGTGCTGTATTAATGTCTGTCAGATGTTGAATAGGGTGAGTAAGCGTAGGATCATGTTTGTAGATCTCGCTTGAAATTTATAAATCAAGTTTAGATATTACTGATACCAATTATTGTTCAAAGTATACTTGGTGCCGAGACATCACTTATTAGGCCGACTGTACCCTTTGGACGAGGTATGGTTGCTTGCCCTTTGTAACAGCTAATATGGGGGGGGGGGGAGAGAGAGAGAGAGAGGTCCTACTATACAAAACTTATTTCTCTCTCTCTCTCTCTCTCTCTCTCACGGTAAGAATACATGAGTGGGGTTTATTGATATTAGGGAGCGTACTTCCGGACACCTGACTGACATACAAATATCAGTCATTCCTCCTTCCGCCTCTGAGACCGGTGACATCCTCGGTAGTACATCTCTGGGAACGCATTTATGCCTATAATATGCCTATACATATATTTACTTGTATTTCCATTGACTGAAACCAAAATTACAGCTAGTACATCTAATTTAATTATTCTTTCAATTTTAATTTATATAGCTCTCTTTGTACAATAAAATTATAAGTATCTGGGAGTAAGAATTTTCATATACTCAGCTAGGATTATTGTACCTTCAAATGAAAAGAAAGTTAATCTGAAACTCAGATGCATTGTTCCTATTATTCCGTAATCATCTCTTAAACCTAGCCTACATTGGCCTATATAAAACTCATTAACACCTTCTGTACCGGTACTGTCCTTTTAACTTTACTCTGGCTATAATTAAACGATTGTTTTCAGTTTCAAAGATGCCGGTTATTTCTTATACGCAAAGTGTACACACACATACACACACATCTTAAGAACATAAGAAAATGGGAATCTGGAAAAAGCCAATTGGCCAACACAAGGCCCTCTCACACCCGCCAACCCTAATTAATTATAGGCCCAGCTCACTAACACCATGAGGACTGACCTCACCAAAACGGTCAGACGTCAGAAAACAGGGGTCTGCAGTGCGCCGATTGGCCCACACCCGGCAAATCCCCCTCACACCCAACCCATCTCGTCCATATGACTATCTAATTGTATTGCATATGTTCACATACACATTCAGTTATACACACACATAGGCCTACTTCTACACACACACACACACATACAAGTTTTCAAATATACCTAGGCAAAATATATAACAAAGTATTGTAATCAAGGTTACTGTAATATATTCATTGTAATGTACCACCTAACGTAAGAATAACAGCCTAACCTAATTATTGTAGTCGTTTTGTCCTGTCCGTCCTACTCTGCACATTTCACTAGAAAATTCCTCATGTGCCCTCATAGGTTAGGGTACGGTAACTTAGGTGTTGTTAGTCCCGATATTATTGTCTAAATCCAACCAAAATATGAGTATTCTGAGTCAACAGGTTAAACTCTTCTGGTCAAGCTTAAGTTTGATACTTATATGGATGAGATGGGTTTGGTGTGAGAGGGATCTGCCATATAGGCCCTCTGCAGACACCAATATTCTTATGTTCTGTAAAATCGCGGGAAACTGCATAAGACCATGCGGCCCACATGAGGCAGCTCCCATTCACACCCAGCCAATATCATCCATTTGTGAATCCAACTTACGCTTAAAGCTTTCAACAGTTCCTGAGCTAATCACTGCTCTCGGCAGTCCATTCCACATGTTAACAACTCTATTCCCAAACCAGTGTTTTCCTATATCTTTCCTAAATCTAAACTTATCTAACTTGATACCATTTGAGCGGGTTATATCGCCGTTCTTTAGATTTAATACCTCATCTATATCGCCCTTATGTATACCTTTTATCCATTTATATACCTCTATCATGTCTCCCCTACATCTTCGTCTTTCTAGTGAGTGCAAGCCTAAGGCTCTCAACCTCTCATTCGATAAGTTTATAATATGTATCATTTTCGTCATTCTTCTTTGGACTGCCTCTAAAGGGTCGATATCCATTATGTAATAAGGGCACCAAAATTGGACAGCATAGTCTAAATGGGGTCTTACTAGTGATAAGTATAGCTTTAAGAAAACTTCAGCAGTCCTGTTGCTAACACTCCTATAGATATGAATTCTAGAACTCTCTTTGCCCTGTTCCTAACACTTATACGTTACTCTCAAACTTTCTTCTACTCAACATCTGAGCTCTGGAACTCTCTCCCAGAATCAGTCTTTCCCTCTTCCTATGACTTAAATTGCTTCAAACTCCGTGTGTCCAGGCATTTTGGCTCGAACGTCCCTTGATTTTGGCCCTGTCACTCTTTCAACTATGGGGGAGGCACTCGCTATAGGCAGTTATGCCTTTTGCCTCCCTCAATCACATAGAAAAAAAAAAAAAAAAAAAAAAAAATACATTGTTTACTGGGTTTCAGATCATTACTAACGAGCACCCCCAGATCCTTCTCACACTTTGAGTTATCCAATTCTACATTGTCTAGTTTATATTTTGCTTCTAAATTACGATTTCCAATCCTTAATAAGGGAAGATGGGTCGTTTTTCTGGTCCCCCTTCTTTCTCAGGTTTAGTTCCATTAGTTTTCAGATTATACAGTATGACATTCGGCCCATTAGTTGGGCGATTTTAAGACCTTTCGTCCCAGTTCTTTCTCAATAATTAAGACTTCTCGTGTCATTTATTAGGAGTCTATTTTTTTCCTGGCGAGCGATAGCGAGCCTGTAATTTAAGAGGAATCGACCTTCGGCCGGGACATTTTTCTATCGAAAAATTTACAAATTTAGCTTGAAGGAGGGTCTTGGGCGGGTGTTTTTATAAGCTTGATGGAGGTCTGCGAAGGAAACTAAAAAATAGCATATAGATACATATATGAGCAAATGAATAGCCTATCTACTATACTACGCCCATCCCCCCTTAACCCTTCAGCACCATGATAGAAACATAAGAAAATGGGAGTCACCACACAAAGCAGATCCCTCTCACACCCAACCGCCTTTTTACCTTTGATTCTGGCTAAAATTAGATGATTTTATGCAAATACATGACGGCAAAGAGATGGTGCGGTGGTCTGTGGAGTTAGACTTTTGTATGGGGACAATTATTGATTTATTGTGCTACATTATGTCATTGTCCGTGCGCTCTGAAATAAATGACAGTTATCCTTATTTTTAAAGTTTTCTTTGATTACTACGTTTTCTCTCAGTACTACGTTTTCTGTAATTAATATCATGAACACATTTATAATTATATCATGCAAAAAGATGCCAACAGTTTTACCATGAATTATATAAATAAATTATAAACAAATAATAAAGAATTTGTGCAGTGACTAAATTATATTCTTCTTCTTCTTTAGAACCCGCCCGCAGACCGTGCAGATCACAGGGCTGACCTTTGCATCGGTACTGGCTCAGAAACGTTAGTAGGAGGGAAAGTTTAGAGTAGAAGGATAGTTTAAGAGACAGTTTTTGTTTTGTTTGTATAAACCCCCCCCCCTCACTTCCTCCCCCCCCCCCCCCTCCCTCACCCATTTCTCTTCCTCCACATTTTCTCCAATATCCTCTTCATCATCTCCATGTCTTGTGTTTCCATCTCCCGTGTTAACCCCAATAGCGCCCCCACCCCTCTATCTTCCCTCTGCTTAATCTCCTCCCCCCCCCTCTCCCCCACCCTTTTCCCCATGTACCTCTCCAACTCCTCTCTCTCCTCATTATATCTTGTACATTCGGTTACTATGTGTTCTACATCCTCCACTATTGGGTCCCCTCCCATTTCACATTGACTGCAGTGCGGTCCCACTCCATTCCATCTCCTTGTTCTCTCATTCGTTTCTAGCGATCCTGTTCTTGCTTTAAATAGGAGTTTCGATCCCCATCCCCCATCATAGTACAGTTCTCTAGCTGGTTTTTCCTTCTCTCTATAATATGCCAGCGTGGCTTTATTTTCTACCCCCTCCCTCCATCTTCTTCTCCCCTCCTCCTTTATCCCCTTCTCTATCTCTCTGACACATCCCCTCCCATTCTCTAGTATGACCCACTCCCCTCTCTCATTTCTTTTTCTAAATTCCCCCCCCCACCCGGTCCTGTTTTATATTTATCCTCCCCAATCTTTTTTTGCACTCTCTGTTCCATTTACTTTGCTCGCTCGCCCATCTGTATACCTTCCCCGGCCACCTATCTTCCTCCATCCCCTCTAGTCTCACTTTGTACTTCCCTTTCGCTTTCCCAATCCTTTCCTCAAACGTACTCCACCCCATCTCCCCTCGGATTGCTTCTTGAGCTACGTATTTATTTGCCCCCAATCCTGTCCTCCCGATTTTATTCTGTATCGTTTCTAATTTCTTCGTTTCCGCCTCTGTTGTTTCTACCGCCTCTAAGCCGTACATTATTGCAGGTACTCCCAATCCTTTCCACAGCCCTCGCACTATTTCATAGCTATTCGCTCTTAGCCTTGTCGCGCTCCATAGTCTTCCATGCCTATAGGGAATCAGTGGAGGAGTAGGATGAAACGCTCCTGCTATTAAGACGCGCCATTTGACTTAAAATCAGAAAATCAGCGCACAAATTGTCAACAGCAATTCATAAGAGGTGGTTGCTGCGTTGCCGTTTGGCGATATAGGCCTACCATTTTTTTGCAAATTAATTATCGAGTTATATCAAATTACAACTGTCTTTAAGCTCAATTATATTGATAAATATATCTCATTCGACGTATATATACGGAAAAAGATATTATTTGACAGATAGCCTCGCTATACAGGCATTTATATTTTTTATAAGATGTAGTCCCCTACATGGTGGCTGTGGGTTTAGACGGGTAGTGCATGGTTTAGTGCTTGTAAACTCTTGATGTCAAACCTGTTCAAAAAATATATAAACATATGCACTTCAAGACAATTAAACAGTGGTGACCTAGATTGGGTAAATGGTTCGTCAAGAAGTGAGTCAGTCACTGAGGAACTGTTGTTCCCAACACTCCATGGACAGCAAGTGACGAGGACCTCTCCAAACTGAGAGCTGTGGAGATGAATTCAGTGTACTTGGAGATGAATCAAGTGTAGACTAGTATACTATGTCAGTATGGCAGTTGGTATGATGAATAGGCTAGATTCTAGATGGGCCATGTAATAGGGAATTGTGTATGAGTTATGGAATGGAAAAGCAAGCTTTAGGCATTGAATGGGGAGTGGTTGAGTGGATAAAGAAAAGTAGCCTACTGCACTTTGAGAGAATTAATGAGGACAGAATGCCAAAAAAGATATATGGGAGTCAGGTGAGTGGAGCAGCTATAGTCTATTCGCTGTAAGTATAGGCGAGAAACCATGACCTCTATCCTCTGTAATTCAAAAAGGGCTAGAGCAAATTGGCTGGAATTTTCCACAGCTATTCCTTGACTGACTTCCCAAATGGTAGAATGGTAGCTCGATTACTCTAGTCGTTTTTGAGTTACAGAGGTTAAAGGTCATGAATTTTCGCCTACTTACAGCGAATAGACTACAGAAGTGGAAGACCGTGACCTATATGGTATGGGAGAAGAAAGTGGAAAAATGTACTGTATTGAGGAAAAACTTCAACAAAGTGGAAGGGGCATTATAGGCTATGGCACCAGCAAAGGAAGCATATCATAAACAATAGACTGGAGGCATTTTGGTCATGGCCATCCTTTAGCGAGGGTTTCCCAGGGGGAAACAAGGCGTCCAAAATGATTATGATATACTGTATTTGAGTAGCCTATATGGACTCTAAAGAGAGGGTATTGATACACAAAGTTAGATACAACCACGAATTACAAGGCTATAGCCATAAGGCCTACAGTATATATTTTTAATTTACGTAAGACTCGATTCAGGCTCATTTGCGGTGCAGTCCAATCTGCAAGGCATGCAAAACGCTGTATTTATTACCCTCCCGTACTATTGCGGTGCGGTCCAATCTGGATGGCAAGTAGCGTATAAGAAAGGACTGCTGTGTTTATTACCCGCCCGTACTAGACTCGGGTGCGGAGCGGTACTAACCTGCTACTACTGAATGGTACTGTGCCATACTGGCGGCCATACGTGCGGATTGGTCCGTAAGCCGTAATTTGCTAGAGTAGGTTAGAGTAGTATTGACAAACATCGATAGAGTACTATGTACTATTTATATAGAGAAGAGCACAAGGCTTATCATTATAACATAGATTAGTCCAGATATATACTGTATACGATTTTCACCTAACTACCCAAATAAGTCTAGTGGCGGACGTACGAAAACAATTATGTAATATATAAAGTACTGTAAAATCTGTAATAATATGTTTGCCTTTATACTGATCATCGTTGCTTAGAGATACAAATACATATTGATCAATCTATTAGTATAGCAATATATAGTAGCTAAATGAATACGTATAAAACTGTATGAAACGTTTTCCAAACACGTTATCTAAAACTCAAAGGTGCAGCGGCAGCGTCGCTTCATGTCACAGTGACAGTCACAGACTTACAGTTACTCACAGTTGAATGATAAGCGAGATTAGCGATAGCTGGTGTTGGTGCTCTGTGTTCAGCTTGATAGGTGCGTAACTAGACAATATTGCGTATTTCTCGTAGTATTATATATCTTGTTAGGTATCAGTATGCGTCCTATTAATGCATAAGATATTGACAGTTTCTTATCAAGCCATCAGATAATTAACATTCTGGTGATGCTTGCAAAGCCTAAGTTGCCCGCGGTTATCCGGGTTATGACTGTTTGTTAACTTTGTTTTAGTGAGGTAGGCAAGAATAGTGGTTATGTATTGACTATTGTGGTGAATTGGTAGTGCCATCAGTTCAGTTCAGTTGGAATTCGGGAAGTTTAGCCTTAACGTCGGCACTTCCCTAAGAGGGTTTGTTATTTTTCATTTTGTGACGTGCTCATTTGTCTACAAATAAATATATCTCATTTTTCATCCCTTTTTCTGAAATCTTCTTTCTTCTCTCTTGTTTCTTCAGTCTTGTTTCTTCTCTCTTCTTCCTTCATTCTTGTTTCTTCTCTCTTCAGTCTTCTTATTTCAGTTCTTTCAATTTGTTCTCGTACTCTCCACATTTGATAGATTGTTTCACTCTATCGCTTATTTCTTTGTTAAATAAAAGATGTCCGATGACTTGGTTTTCATTTTCAATATAAGGCTGTTGGAACCCTGGATCTTTTATTCTGCATGCTTTATAAAATGAACAGTGTAGTAGAAAATGTTTTAGGTCTTCTGTTCCATCCTTACACAGATCGCATTGTGTCTCTCCTCCCACATGCCTATTTCTATCTTTTAGATTTAAGCTATATTACTTCTACGCTACTCTTCTCTGCCAACTCCTCTCGCCATCTTCCCGAATCCCAGTCCAGAACTCTTTTTCTAATGTCGTCCTTCTTAATATTTGCTAAATTTGTTTCTCCTAACTTCAAATTCCCTACATACTTTCGAATTTCTGCAGTCCAGGGATCTTTACTAGGCCTATTTCTAAGTTTTTCCTCTGTGATTCTTCTTAGCAAGTCATTACTTTCCTCTCCTACTAAATATTTAAGATATTTTATGTTACCTTCCATAATTCTTGCTTCCATTGATGAGGCTCCTATTTCACCCCTTAAGGTTACCTTTTGGGCATATCTGGGTGCCCGTAAAATATGTCTAAAAACCCTATTCTCTATATTTTGTAATTTAGCCTATTTATTTCTGTTTTTGAAAAACCTATAACATTCGAGCCATACAGGACTGCTGGTATCACAATACTTTTTCAATATGTTTGGTCAATATTTACGAGTCACACCACAGCTGGAATCTCATTTCTAAGGGTAGTTTTGGGTTCCTATCATTCTATGCTTCATTGCTATATACTTTTTATCCACCGGAAAATAGCCTATTTTTTTTTTTTTTTTTTTTTTTCTTTTTTTTTTTTTTTTTTTTTTTTAGGCCTAGCCTAGGCCTTTTTTTTTTTTTTTTTTTTTTTAGCATTAACCTAACCTAAAAACCTAACCTAACCTAACCTAAATGTATTTGGGGGCTATTAGGTTAGGTTAGGTTAGGTTTTTTGGTTAGGTTAATGTTAAAAAAAAAAAAAAAAACCCAAGAAAAAAAAAATAGGCCTAGGCCCTATTTTCCGGTGGATAAAAAGTATATAGCAATGAAGCATAGAATGATAGGAACCCAAAACTACCGTTAAAAATGAGATCCCAGCTGTGGTGTGACTCGTAAATATTGACCATATGTTTTTCCAATAAGTATCTTATTACAACTTTATGATATTACCGGGTAAGGTTAGCCATTCTATTTGCTTTATCCAAAGCTTCTCAGTTCAGTTCAGTTCAGTTGGAATTCGGGAAGTTTAGCCTTAACGTCGGCACTTCCCTAAGAGGTTTTGTTATTTTTCTTTGTGACTATTTGTGACGTGCTCATTTGTCTAAAAATAAATATATCTCATTTTTCATCCCTTTTTCTGAAATCTTTCTTCTCTCTTCTTCCTTCATTCTTGTTTCTTCTCTCTTCAGTCTTCTTATTTCAGTTCTTTCAATTTTTTCTCTCGTACTCTCCACATTTGATAGATTGTCTGTTTCACTATCACTTATTTCTTTGTTAAATAAAAGATGTCCGATTACTTGGTTTTCATTTTCAATATAAGGCAGTTGGAACCCTGGATCTTTTATTCTGCATGCTTTATAAAATGAACAGTGTAGTAGAAAATGTTTTAGGTCTTCTGTTCCTTCTTTACTATTTTCTGGGTTTTAAAACATTTTTTATTATCATTAATTTGTATTCCTAGATATTTAATTTGTTTTACCACTTCTATTTCTCGTATGTTGTTTGGTTTGTTTTTCATATTAAATATTAGGATTTTACTTTTGTCTTTATTTATACTTAAGCCACACTCTCCCCCTATCTCTATTAATTTATCTATGCCATGAATGTGTAACCGTGTGTGGCTATATAAATGGAAGGTCTAAATCTCCATGTCACCATCTCCCCGTAGCCTATTGTTACTGTTGTAGGCCTAGGCTATTTTTTTTTTTTTTTTTTTAGGAAATCCAATGGCTTTTTTTTATTTTAATGTCACTAATTTTCCAAGGGTTTATATTATTGGAGGTAAATTGATACGGTGTGACAGTTACGAGTTTTAGCATGTGTGTTTTTTTTTTTTTTTTTTTGCATTTTTTCTTTGATAGCCTATACAGTGTTGTTGTTCCCCAAGCTGCCTGGCCGAACAGCCCCAAGGCCCCGAGCAAGGCCATAACCGAGCGCCCCCACAGAACCCTCCCTGCCTACCACAATAAAGCCTGGGTGAACGAAGCCACTCCATGGCGGGGAGAGGAGGAGGGTGCGGAAACGCCCGGGAAACCAAAGCCCCACCCAGGGCCCTGTGCCCCTCAGCAATTATGAAGAGAAAGTTGAGGGGCAAAGGAAAAATGTGACGCTTTGGCTTCCAATCTTGGTAGATTGGGAGGTCAATCCACGGAAAAGACGCCGTCACTTGAGATCTAGGAAAGACATAAGTAAAAGGAACAGTCGGAGTAAGCTATGGGTATGGCAGAGATCGCTCAGTTCTCACTCTGATAGACCAGCCCATCACCACAGTGTTGTTTTACCTAACTAAGAAACCTAACCTAACCTAAAAGTAATACGTGGATAGAAACTAACCTAAAATGTACGCAATTACCAAAGCAGCACTGGATCGCGCAACTGTAAGGTCCCCCGAGTAAGGTAGGAGGGAAAAAAAAAAATCTATAAAGCAGAAATCCCGTAAAACAGGACTTGTCATTATGCAGACAAGACTGTGTTTTACCCTATATCTCCCTTATAATACATTTGCGACGGGAAGGACATATATAGGACTGAAGACTATTATATAACATACCTATAGGCTACACAAACATCGATGGGGCTTGTAACTGTCACACCGTAAAATCTTACCTTATTGGAATCTTATTTTTCATCAGTAGGCTAGCCTATTGCCTAGTGGTTGGATTTAATTACAATCCTCGGAAAAAGCCTTTTCCCCATTATCCAATGATCTCAAAAAAGATGCTTAATAATGATTAATGAGGAGGGCTATAGCCTATGAAGATCAGGGAATATGAGGGGATAAATAGGCCTACGTAAAATGATGATAGGCCTAGGCCTAATAATAATAGCGTATTTTGGCAAAACTTGACTCGGGTTTGGAATGCCATAGCCTAAAACTCAAGATTTTGAAAACCCGAGTCAAGTTTTGGCAAAAGTTGGGGCTAGAATGTAGAGTCCGGGTGTACGCCACTCCGCCAGCCTTGTTTACACTACGCGGAGCGACGTCGGATGCTTGCCATATGTTCCCCGGGACCCCGGTTCCCGTCTATTTTGACTGCCTTTGGAAGTTTGGATGCAATAATATATTCCTCACCCCCCCCCATGACATTTTGTCTTCATCATATACAGTATAGGCCTATTGCCAGCAGGGGACAAATAAAAAACAAAAATCTTCGTCAAAATAGACGCAAACTTAACCACGGCGATCGACAATTGTAAACATGGGGGCAGCGTCGGACGCTTGCAATCATGTTCCAGTCCGAGGCCTATTTTGAATGCCACTAGATACGATATGTTGAGGGGGGCTTTGCCCCCCCCCCCCCATGATATATTGTCATCATCAAATAGAATGCTATATGAAATAATTGAAGAAGGATTAGAGGAGAATAAAAATAAAAGGGTAAAGGAATGCAATAGGTGTCTAAAGGAGCTTAACATAAATAGAACAAAACTGAGCAGGATGACAAAGACAGAACTGTGTAAGAAGATCTATGAATGGGATACACAAATGTGGCAAAAAGACATGGAATAAAAAACCAGTCTAAACATTTACAAGAAAATAAAAAAAAATTTGGGGAGAAGATGAAGTACAGTACAGTATATGACAACACAGCAGCCTCAGTCACATTTTTTAAATGCAGATCAAACACCCTAAACCTAGAAGACCGAAAAAGATTTAAGAAGGAGGATACAAAATGCAGACTGTGTGAAAAAGATACAGAAAACTTAGAACATTTTATCCTGGAATGTGAAGAATATAATGAAATTAGGACAAAAATAACAAGATTACACAGGCCATATATCCAAGACACTGAAAAACTTATAGGAGAGTTACTATTCAAGAAATAAGGAAACAAAGAGATAAAACAATACTTACATAGATGTTGGAAAAAAGGATAAAAGAACTTGATGAAAGAACAGAAAATTAAGAACACAGGAAAAATTAGGAGCTAAAGTGTCTTAAAAAATTATAAAAAATGGAAAAGAAAGTAAGAAAAGTGTAACAAGAAAAGTTTTAATACTAGGAAAAAAGAAAAAACAAAAAGTTACAATATATTTTGGAAAACGTGTAAATTTATAGAAAATAAGGATCCCAGTAAGAAGGTGAAGAAATAATACATCTAGGCCTACAGTGAAGAAAGAAAACTGGGGAAGGTGTAAGAAGACCAACGAGGGGCCGATACTTAACCCTCCTGGCCCGGGCAGGCTCTCCTAATGACGGAGCTCGTATCCGGGCGATCTGGTCGAATATCAACAAAAGTAAACTAAGGCTAATCTCGCTTAATATATGACCTACATTAATCAAACATATATAGAAATGAACACCTTACCTTGTTGAGTAGAGCTCTCTAGCTCAACTGGTTCCGGAGTGATGGTGATGGAAGTGGAGGTAACTTTTGCCGCGTATTTACCTCGGCGCGTCCGAACACTCAACCGCGGCCCCGGCTACGACGCCCAGTTGCACTCGTCGCTCCACCCGCAATTATGCCAGGAAGCGATTTGATAGTGTTTTATTGGTTATTCTGTCATTTATTATAGTTATTATGTTATTTTCACTCAATAAAGTTATTTATATGAACTTATTTGTGTCTCTGTCACTTATTACTTCGTTTTATTATTATTATTATGATTATTAGTGTCACTTTCACTGGACTTTGATAATTGGTAGTGTCATTTCCCCTTTTATGTATTGTTAGGTAAGCTAATAATATATATAGTGTCACTGTCACTTATTCATATTGTTATGAAGGCACTTATTATTACTTGTGTGTGTCTCTTTCACTTATACTTAGTTTTATTATTATTATACTGTTACTTTCACTGGCCTAGGCTTATTGAGTGTCATTTTCACTTATTTATTGTTAGAAATATATATTTTAGTGTCACTTTCACTTGTTCATATTGTTATTGAAGACACTTATTATTACTTATGTGTCCTTTTCACTTATACTTAGTTATATTATTATTCTTAGCCTACATTTGAGTGTCACTTTCACTGTTGTCACTTCCACTTCAAAAGTTTGTTAGAGTGTGGAAGTCGTTGCAGCAGGTGCCAGCACACAGTCCAACTTGACACTCGAGGCATTCCCAAGTGGTTTTTGTGGGTTTGCGGGGTCTGCGAGTTGTGTGGCTGCACACATGGCACCTCTTCTGACTCCTAACGTTACTACCTGGAGCTTTGAAAGGAAGGGCGCTGAGCTGGTGCTTCCTGAAGAATTCAGCACACCCCGTTCTGTCAAGCTGGCCTGGTCCTTGTATTGGCCTGCCTGGTGTACCCGCATGTTTAGCCAGGAGCTCAAGTAGCACCTGCTTGTGGAACTTCCGCAGGGACTTGTACTTCTTGGCTCCTGGAGTCCTCAGACGGTAGATGTTGTAGGCATTGAGGATCGACATATCTACCGTATGCAGGATAAACTTCTTGTACCACCTGCAAGATGTTCGCAGGCAGTCGATGAAGCCCATCTGCATGTCGGACTTGTCAACGAGGCGCATGTTGATGTTATAATCCAGGACAGCAGCTGGTTTTTGGACGGGGTTCTTGGTTGTTCGGTCCACCTTCCCTGTGGCGACCATCTGGGCCTTGTGGCATGTGGTGAGGAGGTTGACCTTGCGCTGGTCATGCCAGTGGATGGAGAGGATGGGGCCACTCTTCTTGTGGAAGATGTCAGCCTTCTTCGTCTTGGGTGGGTAGCCTGGCATGCCCTTCCTTTTGCCCTTGACTGTGCCGACAGTTCCGGTCTTGCGGTCATGGAGGTACTTGGTCAGGAGAGGCGACGTGTAATAATTATCTGTGTAGAGGATGTGGTTATTATTGAAGTGCCTCTCCATCATCTTCTTCACTACAGCGCCACCAAAACCAATGAGAGGGTCAGTCACAACTTCTCCAGCCTTGCCGCTGTAGACTATAAAGTCCAGCACATACCCCGTCAAGCAGTCGCAGAGGACGAAGAGCTTGATGCCGAAGCGGTGTCTCTTGGACGGGATATACTGTCGGAAGTGCAGCCTACCACGGAACAGGACCAGAGACTCGTCGAGGCATATCTTCTGGAAAGGAATCAGGTATGTGGTGAACCGATGACGTATCATGTCATACAGCTTCCTGATCTTCCATAATGAGTCGGGAAGGTGGACTGCCATGTTGTTTGTCAGGTGGAGATAGGAGAGGATGTCGAAGTACCTGTCCCTGGACATGTATTTGCCAAATGATGGAGTCGTTATGATGTCGCCAGTGATCCAGTAGTCAGCCAGAACGTGCTTCCTTATATGAGTCATCAGCATTGTGAGTGCCAAGAACACATACATGCCACCATCTTGGCACTGGTCTTCCTCCCAAGAAAGTTGGCACAGATAGCATGGTGGTGATTTGTCTCTTTGATGAGGTATTCCATGACTTCATTGTCATAGAAGCCACAGAAAAGTTCACTGGGGGTAGCATCTGGGCCACAGGGATATGCTGGTGACACCCCAGAACCCATCTGTACCTCGTCAAAGGCAGGACAATCTGGCTCAAAATCAGCTCCATCTGTCCACACAAACAGGTCGGATGCTGATGCTCGAGGTCGTGCTGCAGCAGGCACACGCCCTGGACGCCCTGGCACACGCCCTTGGCCACGCGGACGCCCTGCATGCCCAGGCCCAGGGGCAGCGGCGTCGGCAGGCTGACCACGTCCACGACCTCGCCCTCTCCCTCGATTTGTCGGCACATCCTCTTCCTCTTCCTCTTCAGGCGACGTCAGGTCATCTGGGGCAATGTTGGGGTCGTCAGCATCCTCCTCAGGAGACAATTCTGGTGAAGAAGTGACCGGGCGTCGGCGGTGTGGGGCGCGGGAGGCTGCGGGAGCTTCAAGAATGGGAGCCGAGGCCTCGGGAGTTGGGCTCCTTTTGCGGCGAGCCGAGGGCTTTTCAGCAGGAAATAATGCTCTGCGGTGTGCTGAGGCCTGTGGCACATCACCGATACCACTTGAAGAGGCCCTTTGGTCATCCTGAACGAGAGATGAAGGCGAGGGCTGTGGGTGACCCACGCGGCGTCCCGTGTCAAGGCGTCGGGACAATGGAATGCGGGTGGTTGCTAGGCCAGGGTCGGCGTCATTATCGCTATCTTCAGCTTCCCTATGCGTTTCTGCGGCTGCCCTGCGTGCTTTTTTAGCTGCACTTTTGATCAATGATTGTTTGTAGAAATATTTGCCCACTTTCAAGGGCGTACGGGCAGGCAAAGGGGAAGGTCCTGGGGTAGGGCTAGGGCTAGGCCTAGGCTGACCTAGCAAAGATGGCGAGGGGGTAGGCCTAGGTTCTAGCACACTGGGAAGCTCAATGGCACCTTCCTGAAACACTTCCACATCAGGATCATCACTACTGTCTCCCCCCTCAAATAAATCGACATTATCGTCGTCTCCAAAGCCCACGAAATCGTCTTCACTTTCACTTATAAATTGTACCTTGTCCACCAAGCTTTCGCCACTGCTCTCTTCATCACTTTCAAAAAGTTGTCGCTGTATAGCGCTATCACTCAACAAACGCTTAACTTTCTTTTGTTGAGCTCTCTTCTCGGTTGGAACAGGCGTTGAAGTTGCGAGTGGGGTAGCACTGGGGCCCGCGGGAGGTTGCAACGAATCGGACACGTCGGAAAACATTTTTTCAGTATTACTCGCTATGGCGGCCACGTACGAACTCATAACACTAGTAGTTGAGGCTTGGTGGCGCTGCGGTCGCTCCTACCATGCCAAAATTGGCTGCGCAAATTTTGAAGCACGCTTTCAAGCACAAGGATTTTAAAATGACACCCGGGTTCCGGCCCTTTTGTTTTGGTGTCATTTTAAAATGACACCCGGGCTGGAAGGGTTAAGGCTATCCCTCAACATCATCATCATCATCATCATATATATTGCCAGCAGGGGGCAAATAACCGAAAAAGTCGCCGTCAAAATAGACGTGAAGTTAACCACGGCGATAATATTCAAGGACACTAGTGCGACGTTATGAGAACCAATTTATTAGGGAAAATAGGCACCAATAGATTCGCCATATTTTTCTCCATTTAGTCCGCATGGAGGATTTTCGTTATCAACAAATTGAAAAATACCCACTTCACAGACAATACACCAAAAATCTAAGTCAAAGCGGGGGTGTCGGGGCGGCAGCCCCAACCTATAATACTAGGTTGGGTTAGGTAAGGTTGTTAGGTTAGGCTAATGTCCTTTCAAAGGGGTATAGGGTAGTAAACACTAGGATAGCCTATACCCGGTCAGAGGTAAGAAGAAGAAGAAGAGTCCTGCAGTAGTCTCCTTGAATGCTGCCACCACGGCGATCGCCCTATGTAACCATGACGACTGTACGCCCGGAATCTACATTCATCCCAAAGTTGGTTCTGGTTTTGCGATTTTTTAGAGTCGAAAAAGACAGTTACCTAATTTCGAAATTTGGCTTGGATTTCCTTGATTTACAAACGCATAGCCTAAAGCCCAAATTTTCGAAAACCCGAGCCAAGTTTTGGCAAAAAGTTGGCTCGGATATTTGCGAGTTTTAAGAGTCGAAAAAGAGAGTAACTTAATTTCGAAGTTTAGGTCAGGTTTTCCCACATTGCAAACCCATAAAACCCGAATTATCAAAAACGTACCGTAGCAGTTTTGAAAATCATAAATACCCAGTAATCAAGACCTAGGCCTAGTACGGTACCAGTACATTGGATGCAAGACTAACCCTCACCTAACACCTACAACGTGTCCGTAGTACCTTTTTTTATTTACAGGTATTTTTTTTTTTTCTATATGTATGGAGGAGACAAAAGGCAGGTTGCCATTAGCGAGTGTTTCCCCCAAAATTAAAAGTGACAGAGCCAAATTCAAGGGACGGAGTCAAAATGCCTGGAATAGTGAAAGAGATGCAACATTGCGGAGTGTAGAAAGAGATTGTAGGGAATTAGTAAGAGGAGGTGAGCTGATGATTGTACTCGTTCAAGAAGTGCGGTGTAGGTGGAGCCGGGATGGATGTAGATTCCGGGCGTACGGTCGTCATTGTTTACATGGGGCGATTGCCGCGGTTAACTTCGCGTCTTATTTTGACGGCGATTTTTTTCCGTTATTTGCCCCCTGCTGGCAATATATATGATGATGACAATATGTCATGGGGGGGGTGACGGGGGGCAAAGCCTCCCCTCAACATATTATTGTATCCAATGGCTTTCAAAATAGACGGGAACATGATTGCAAGCCATCCGACAAACCCCCCCCCCCCCCCCCCCCCCCGCCGTCATGTTTACATTTGTCGATCACCGTGGTTAAGTTCGCGTCTATTTTGACGGCATATTATTGCATTCAAAGTCAGTCAAAATAGACGGGAACATAATAGCAAGCTTCCCGACGCCGGTCCGCGTAGTGTACACAAGGCTGTCGGTACGCCCGAACTCTACATTCTACCCGTGGAGCCTCCCCACACATGCGAACAATACTCAATACAGGGATGCAATGTGCCCTGAAATAGAGCAAGAAGCTGTTTGACACCCTGCCTCAAACACTATACACAACAGTGGGTGTTTGTGCTAGCAACCCTCCCCCCATTAAAGAAGCAAGCTAGACAATTGAATTTATTGCCTCAGAATATGGAGGTGATTCATTTGTTGTCATAGAGGATCAAGACATCTGGCAGTATATAAATCGGTAGATTATATACAGATTAGTAGCTCGTTGTTGTTGTTGCCGTTCCCCAGGCTGTCTGAGTACAGTCTGACCGAGCAGCCCCAAGGTCCTGAGCAAGGCCAAGGCCATAACTGAACGCGCCCACAAAACCCTCCCTGCTTACCACTAATAAAGCCCAGGTGACCGAAGCCACTCCAAGGCGGGGAGCTGAGGAGGGTGCGGAAACGCCTGGGAAACCAAAACCCCACCCAAGGCCCTGTTCCCCTCAGCAATTTTGAAGGGAAAGTTGAGGAGCAAAGGAAAAATGTGATGCTTTGGCTCCCATTCTGCCAACCTGTAGGGAGGTAAATCCACGGAAGAGACCCCGTCACTTGAGATCTAGAAAATATATAAGTAAAAGGAACTGTCAGAGTAAGCCATGGGTATGACAGAGATCACTCAGCTCTCACTCTGATAGACCAGCCCATAACCACTTAGTAACTAGTAATTGTATGTATTTAATGTTACAGTATGGTATTTATTTTTGTTAAATTTCTTTCAGATTCATCATGTATTGGTGGTTGCCTTTGGTGGTTGCTGTAATCTTCCCCAATCTTGGTGGCATTGTGGGAAGCCTCTTTACAAGGAAGAGCATCCCTGTTTGGTACAACAAGGCAAGTATGCACTGTACCGGTAGCTAATACTATCTATATATTAACCCAGGTGCAGTGGTAGCCTGTTTAACTCGCAATTAATAAGTCCTGGGTTTGATTCTCTGATAAGGCAAGACGAATGGGTAGTCTCCTTACACCCCATGCTTCTGTTCACCTACCGGTAGCAGTAAATAGGAACATGGAGTTAGTGTACATTTGTGACACCCCATCCTAGGATGTTAGCTGTGGTAACTTGGGTGCAGTAGGCCCCCCCCCCCCCCCTCCCCAGAGTACCAGGCTGGATAACCTTAGTCTACCAGAGTTACCAACAACAGGCACCAAAGGGCAATGTCACAGAGACGAGTGTCACACAGCCAAGTGCAGCATAATGTCCTCCCCCCTCAATTAATTTGAATTTCCTTCACTATATCCGGTACTTGATAGGTTGAATAATATCATCTGGAGGTAGCTAGAATTAAAACAAAATTGGTTATGTAAGATTGGAAGGGGCAAAATTTGTATCTGGGTAGCGGTCTGCTTTCAGGAACTAGTAAATAATAGGTTGAATATAATAAGCTGGAGGTAGCTAGAATAATACAAATATTGACGTCATCTGATTAAAAGGGTTAAATTCTGCTTTCAGGAACTAGTAAAGCCTGGTTGGCGTCCCCCCAACTGGGCGTTCGGTCCAGTGTGGACGTACTTGTACTCCAGTATGGGGTATTCAGCCTACCGTGTGTGGCACCAATTGGGACGCCCGGACCTGCTGCTGCCCCTCGCTCTGCCCACGCCACTTCTCATATTCACTGCACAGCTGATCCTAAACTGGGCTTGGACACCTATCTTCTTTGGCATGAAACACCTCACTTTGGTATGATTTAATGCATACCTGTAGTAACATACATATGTCTAATTATTATTACAGTAGGCAACTGAGAGAACCCACCCGGGTTTGATTCCCGTGCAAGTCTCCCATCCGTAACATCAATGTCTCTGTTCGCCTAGCAGTAAATAGAAACCTGGAGTTGAGATAAATTTTTGATGTCCTTTCTGTGGTTATTATATAATGATGCAGTGATGCAGTTTTTACCACCATGTATTCCTTGCTCAAGAGCGGGATTAAGGTAGGTGCCCTGATGTTTCAGGGACTTCGGTGGACAGTTGCCACAGATAGATGCTAGACCACCAGCAGCACTGTAGTCTGGCAATAACGCACACTGGCTGGCCCGAGCCTCGAACCGTCAAGCTCTTGGTTTGCAGGCTAGTGCTCTACCAACTTTGCTACTTAACGATAGAGATCTGTATCTTGTGTTTGTAGAACTGGAGAACGCGTTTGATAGGGTGCCCAGAGAAGTTGTGCGGTGGGCTATGAGAAAACTTGGCGTAGAGGAGTGGCTGGTGCGTGTAATAATGAAGATGTACGAGGACTCACGAACGGCAGTGAGGGTGAAAGGTGTACTGAGTGAAGAGTTTACAGTTCGCGTCGGAGTCCACCAGGGCTCTGTGTCAAGTCTTCTCCTCATTGTTATTGTTCTGGAGGCACTACAGGTATCTGGTAATTTCAGAGTTCGGCTCCCCTGGTAACTGCTATACGCAGATAACCTAGTACTTGCCGCAGATAGTGCGAGGGATGCTAAGGCCAAGTTCAGAAGATGGAGAGAGGGCATGGTAAGTAAATGGTTAAGAGTTAATATATATAAAACTAAGGATTAACACAGTACTGTAGATTAGGGCTAGGAAAGGTAGAAAAAAGTGGTGCATACCCATGCGCAGTATGCAGAAAAGGGGTGGACGCGAACTCAATACAGTGTGGTGTCTGCCGCAGCTTGGTACCGGTACATCACAGGAAGCAGCGCTGCATTAGAATAAAGGGACTTCTACCAAAGAAGAAGTCCGAAATTGAGACATTTGAATGCATAGTTTGCAATAGTACAGCGGATAAGGAGAAAATCGTGCACTTTTTGACTAAATCATCATACTTTATACAGTCATAGTAGGACCCAATGGGAACATTTTAAAAGGTGGAGGGAATCTGTATCTTCATACTGGTGCCTGTGGCAGCCCCTTTTCAATTAATTTCCATTAGAGTTCTGAAACACTGATTTTTGCCCCAAACTGTATACCGTGATAGAGCTGTCAAACTAGTCTCAAATGACTCGTCTGGAAGAGGGAAAGAAATTATGTTCAGACAATGTTTGGCTAATGTTGACCGTTTGACTTGTAAAGTCTCTTGTAGTTCATCATCATGCTACAATTCGGTAAGAATTGTTGCCAATTATCCCTAATTTGTTAAACTACAGGATCCAGTACTGTACAAGTCAAACGGTCAACATTAGCCAAACATTGTCTGAATATAATTTGTTTCCCTTGTCCAGGGGAGTCATTTGAGACTAGTTTGACATCTCTATCATGGTATATACAGTTTGGGGCAAAAATCAGTGTTTCAGAACTCTAATGGAAATTAATTGAAAAGGGGCTGCCACAGGCACCAGTATGAAGATACAGATTCCCTCCACCATTTAAAATTTTCCCGTTGTGTCCTAGTATCAGTGTACTAAGTATAATGCTTTAGTCACAAAGTGCACAATTTCACCAAACATTGTTCCTTAGCAGCTGCCCTACAAAGGTGAGCTTGTATTCAATGACCGTCTCGAGAGTGTTAACTTTGGCAATGAGGCACTGGAGATGGACAAGTTTTGCTACAGTACTTGGGTGACACCATCTCTGCCGATGGTGGGGCTGAGGCCGCCACTATCGCCAAAATAAGATGCGGCTGGGGAAAGTTTAAAGAACTTTTGCCACTACTCGCTTTGAGAAGACTCCCTCTCCCCTTGAAGGGAAAGGTGTACACTTCATGCGTTAGAAGCGCAATGACACATGCTTCAGAAACGTGGACTGTCAAAGTGGATGATCTCATCAGAATGGAACGCAATGAAATGAGTATGGTGAGATGGATATTTGGTACCAAACTGCAAGATAGGATATCAAACGAAGAGCTAAAGAGAGGGTTGGGTATCAAGAGTATCAGTGATGAGATGCGTACTAGCAGGCTTGGATGGTTTGGACACGTGGAAAGGATGGATGAACTAAGCTGGGTGAAAAAAGATGCAAGTCCATGAATGTGGAGTGAGCTGCACCAAGGGGAGGACTAAGAAAGACGTGGGATCGGACTTTACGGTCTGATCTTAAATCAAAGTACCTGACATGTGAGGCAGCTCTTAACAGGGTTGCCTGGAATGCCGCCATTAGGACGCGAGACCGGAACCTTGCTTCGTGTGGATCACTCGATCTTTAAATTTGTGTATGTACTGTACTGTATATATATGTATGTGTGCACAGCCTGTGACAAATCATTGTGTAGGGTTCCAAGTGCTAGTGAATTCCTCTTGAAGAACTGATGCCTAATAAAAGAAAAAGATGATGATTATTTTTATGTACCGCCACAACTATAGGCCTACTGGTCTTGTAGTAAGTTACAAATTAAAACTCATTGTTCAGCTATGCTATTGGTATTCAGTTCTGTTCCAACTTCCTGTACACGTTCACCTTTAATATGATTTATTTTGGTCTATTGATCTACGTATATTTTTCCAGACTTGACCTTTATCAGGAATAGTTTGTTTACTAATGACCTTTAAAAGGTGGATTTACATACAGTCTTTTTCTGACAACTTTTGATCTACAACATTGACACTATTTTCACATATAGTGACCACTAGACTATCTATCTATTACCAGATGCCTGGATTCCTGAGAGGGTGGCCACATATGAATCGACTCCAAGCTCCTCTTTGTCATCCGCTTACCCATCACTTTCACTCATATACAGTATCTCAACTCTATCTCACTCTCGGTCTGCCCTTCCACTTTACTCGTATACACTCTTTTAGTAACTCTCTCACTCTGATGATGCCTTTTTTTACCACCATGTACTCCCTGCTCAAGAATGGGGCTAGGGTGGGTGCTCTGATATTTCAGGGACTGCAGTGAACAGTTGCCACAGATTGCTAGACTGCGCCATCCACCGCAGCACTGGCGTCTGCCAAATAGCACACTGGCTGACCCGAGACTCAAACTGTCGACTTCACGGTTTGCAAGCGAGTGCTCTACCAACCACGCTATTGCCTGTGTCAGAAACTCAGATAAAATAACGGCGCACCTACTGTATATGTCGATGATTCCAGCTGATTGGCTCTTGCGACCGTGTTAAATGCCTCGTCTTGTATTAATTATTTACTCTTAACAAAGGTGTTAATAATCACGGTCACACAAGTCAATCAGCTGGAGATATTACCATATAAGTGGGCCGTAATTTCCTCAGTCACTGACACCACGTATATACTGTACATGATCGAACCAACTCAAGGTCTTCCTCTTCACATGCACTTGTAATTGCTCATTGGTCTGTCTATCGCTCCATGTGACTCCACATGCACATATTAAGACATTTATTTCAAAACTTAACTGTAATAAAGATTATTATAGTAAATTAGTATATTATGTAAAGTAGACGTGTCGTTTCGCCCAAAATCACAATGGCATACCCAACTCTGCGATGGGTTACCATCATCACTATTAGTCACTATCATCATCACTACAACTTTCACCATCATCACTAATACTGTCACCATTGTCACTACAACTGTCATCATTACTTGTCACCATCATCACTACTATTATGACCATTATCTCTACTACTAGTACTTTCACCATAATATCTACTACTGTCATCATCACTACAACTACAACCATCATCACTACAACTCTCCAGTACAGCCACCCGATCCTCCTAGCCGGCGGCGCTTGTGGCACTTTGGCGCTGCCGACTGGGAGGCTCTTCGGCAGTACTTCTTTGATTTCCCATGGAATGATTTCTGCTTCCATGGCCGAGGACCCTCGGAGAGTGCTGAACGCATTACCGAGGTAATCCTATCGGGCATGGAAGCATACATTCCATTCTCTTTCTCTCAGACTAATGCTAAAAAATCTTGGTTTACTCACGCCTGTTCTACTACTGTCCGCAATAAGGAGGAAGCATTCAAACGGTACCGACGCCTTAAAACTCAAGACTCTCATTCTTCATATGTTTCTGCCCGGAATCAAGCCAAATCTGTTCTTCGACTTGCCAAACACTCTTTCATCAATAATAAATGCACTGAACTATCCAACTCTAGCTCTTCCCAAGCTTTCTGGCATCTATCCAAAAACCTCTCCAACAATTTCTCTTCCTCGTCTTTCCCTCCCCTTTCCCACTCTGATGGCACAACCATCACTTCTTCCTCTGACAAAGCTAAACTCTTCACTCAAACTTTTGCTAGAAACTCCACCTTGGATGATTCCGGTGCTATTCCTCCCTCTCCGCCCTCCTCTCTCTTACTTATGCCTAATATCCTAATCTCTTCTAAAGATGTACTTTCTACCCTCTCTGGGCTTAACACTAATAAGGCGTACGGTCCGGACGGTGTTCCTCCTGTTGTTCTCAAAAACTGTGCTTCCGTGCTGACTCCCTGCCTAGGCAAACTCTTTCGTCTCTGTCTATCCTCTAACGTCTTCCCTTCATGCTGGAAGTTTGCTCACATTCAACCTGTCCCAAAGAAGGGTGACCGCTCTCAACCCTCCAACTATCGTCCAATTGCTCTTATCTCTTGTCTTTCTAAAGTTTTTGAAACTATTCTTGCTTCCAAATTTCTTAAGCATTTCTCTTCTCATAATCTGCTCTCAGATCGCCAGTATGGCTTCCTTAAGGGTCGCTCTACTGGTGATCTTCTTTCATTTCTTACTTACTCTTGGTCATCCTCCTTTCGGGACTTCGGTGAGACTTTTTCTATTGCACTAGACATATCGAAAGCCTTCGATAGAGTCTGGCATAAATCTTTAATTTCTAAACTACCCTCCTTCGGTTTCTATCCCTCCATCTGTGCCTTTGTCTCTAATTTCCTTTCCGGCCGTTCCATAGCTACGGTTGTGGACGGCCATTGTTCACTTCCTCACCCTATAAACTCCGGTGTTCCTCAGGGCTCTGTCCTATCTCCTATTCTCTTTCTAATTTTTATAAATGATCTCCTTAACTGTACCTTAATTCCCATCCATTCATACGCAGACGACTCAACCTTACACTACTCCATTAGTTTTTCAGAACGCCCCAGCCAGCAATCCCTCAACGACAAACGTAATGAAGCCATAGAACTCTTAAATTCTGATCTAAATACTATTTCCAATTGGGGCAGAGAAAACCTTGTTAACTTTAATGCTTCCAAAACCCAATTTCTCCATCTATCTACCCGTCAGGATCTCCCAGCGGACTATCCCTTATTCTTCAACAATACAAAAATCAACCCTTCATCTTCTCTCAATATTCTTGGTGTCTCTTTTTCTTCTGCTCTCATTTGGAAGGACCATATTACCAGTCTTGCTAAGGCAGCCTCCCAGAAGCTGGGTGTGCTCAACCGCCTGAGGGGGTTCTTTTCCCCTGCACAGCTTCATGCTCTGTACAGGGGCATAGTGCGCCCTTGTATTGAGTATTGTTCACATGTGTGGGGAGGTTCCTTTCACACCGCTCTCCTAGACAAAGTTGAAAGGAAGGCCTTTCGTATCATTAACTCCCGTCCACTCACCAACTCTCTGCAATCTCTCTCTCTCCGCCGCAATGTTGCATCTCTCTCGCTATTCTATCGCTACTATAATAATCAGTGTTCCTCAGAGCTATCCCAGTGGATACCACCTCCTTTACGTAGGGCACGTGGTACCCGTCTTGCAACTCAATCCCACCCCTACTCTGTGCAACTCTCCAACCCAAGAGTGAAACGTTACTCTCAAACTTTCTTCTACTCAACAGCTGAGCTCTGGAACTCTCTCCCAGAATCAGTCTTTCCCTCTTCCTATGACTTAAATTGCTTTAAACTCCGTGTGTCCAGGCATTTTGGCTCGAACGTCCCTTGATTTTGGCCCTGTCACTCTTTCAACTATGGGGGAGGCACTCGCTATAGGCAGTTATGCCTTTTGCCTCCCTCAATCACATAGAAAAAAAAAAAAAAAAAAAAAAAACTACAACCATCATCACTACTATTATCACCATCATCACTATTACCACCATCATTCCCACTATTACTACCATCACTTCTAATGTCAACTAAACTAACTTAACCTAACAAATGCTGGTCAAGTTATTTTCGCCCCCAGAACGATGGCATTGCTGGAGGGGGGGTGGCAAAACCATATTTTGGACCTAAAATGATAACTATTGCACAAATTCAAAACATATTTTTTGAATTACCGTCGCATTCACGCACCGAATGTTCGTGTGAAGTTTGGTGAAAATCCGTCAAACTGTCTAGGAGGAGTTCTCGGACGGACAGACAGACAGCCAAACATTTCGGCCGGCATTTACCACTATATGGGGGGCGATACCACTCTGCTTACGCAGAGTTGATAAAGATTATTATACAGTAGGCAACTTTTTTTTTTTTTTTTATATATAGAAGTATAATTTTATATTTTAACTAGCAGATAAAATTTAACCCTCCAGCCCCGGCTACGCATTACATAAATATTGCCCGAAACGCGGGTGTTTTGGCCGAAAAACGTCTGGGCTAGGCTACCGTATCATTGTTATGCTGACTGCTTCCCGCATTCCCGCGCATCCCCA
Organism: Paralithodes platypus; assembly: GCA_032716605.1. NCBI lineage: Eukaryota > Metazoa > Arthropoda > Malacostraca > Decapoda > Lithodidae > Paralithodes > Paralithodes platypus. The sequence continues at coordinate 3,417,653 of CM064562.1, read as the reverse complement.
AGCGTAGCTGTGTTATTTATCTGTAGAATGGCGTTAAGTAGAGCTCTCTAAGTCAAGTGGTTGATTTGTGATGATGATTTCATTGGAGATAACTTTATAGCCAAAACAGCCACTTTACACTACTTTTCGATACTTAACAACATACAGGCACACACGAACAAGCGACGCTCTCCTTCTTGTGGCCAGAGATGCGGGGCGTCGGTCCAGCCGGCTGTTGTTTACATGCGTCGGACCGACGCCTCACACACCAAGGTCACAGGCTTTCAACCACTGGTACAATGTTGTACCACCCGGGTTCCTCGGGGCAAAACTTAATGGTGCACACGTGTACCATCCGAGTTTGAAGGGTTAAGGGAAACTGTGCTTACATTTAAATACAGTAAAACCTTGCCCATCCAGACTAATTGGGGGAGAACCCTGTCTGGATCTGCCAAAAGTCCGGATATGCCGAAAGTCCGGACATATATGCAGCCATCCAGACAAATCCGGATGGCTGAAACATGAGCCCGGATATCTAACTTAAACAACCAGACTTAGGTTTCAGCCATCCAGACAAATTTGGATTGCTGAAACATGAGTCCAGATATCTAACTTAAACAACCAGACTTAGGTTTCAGCGATCCAGACAAATCTGGATGGCTGACATTCAAGTCTGGGTATATAACACTTGATGTAAATAATATGTGTGGAAACTTGTATTCGTCTCGTTTGTTTCCGGATTGACTTATATTTTTCCCAAGCCATCCAGACAAGTCTGGTTGGCTGAAACATGAGTCTGGATCAAAATGCCTGTCTGGATCTCTTGGGTTTCCAGATCTGAGAGCACTGGATGGGAGGGGTTCTACTGTACAGTATATTTTTTAGATACCAGCATGCTTACCTTATAGCAAATATGATACAGTCGCGGACTTAATGTTCTCTTCCTCTCTGTGATATTATGTATGGAAGTAATGAATGTAAATTGAGTTGAGTGTATTTTGTCATGCAGTACTGTAGTTAATTTAAAAAAAATTGCGATATCACCTGGCCGGGCCTCGTACCCGGGTCAGTAGCGCAGCAGTTCAGTACCAAACCATCTAGACCAATGAGGAGCTAAAAGCGATTGTTTGGGACCTAGATCCCATTCACTATCTGACTGGTGGTCACGTAGCCTGGTCTGATGTCACACACACATACACCCACTACCAAACACTAGCAGCAAAGTACCAGAGAAGGATACTTGTAATTTGGGGCACAATATACATACATTAACACTCAAGCCGCGGCTCTCGACTTAAGTCGGGTGAGAGAACCATGGCCTAACCCGCGGGTCGCCGGGTCCCGACTTAAGTCGCAAGGGATTTTGAGCACATTATCGGCTCTGAGAGAGAGTCCACGCGGTGGGAGGACCGCAGGCGGGCTCTGACCGCTTGGCCCGAGCCTAGCGAGGTTACTGGCATGTATAACACATACCTACACATCCCTCGCCTCGCTAGACAGGGTAAAATCTCAGGAAATTACCATATTTTAGAGTTTTTGTACTAGTGTTGCAACATCGTTGCAAGTGAACCCGTTGTCATACAAGGATGATTCAGGTGTCATTGGAAAGCTCTATGATCACCCTTTCACGGATACATAATTGTATTACACTCTGGCTCTTGTTTATGCATAAAAAAGATAATGGAATGATGCTCGTTTAGGGTAAATCTGCCTGCTTGGCAGGTAGTAAAAGTTACAAATGTCCCCGTCCGTAAAGGGTTAATGTCTATGATCCACTCGCGAGATGGGGTCAGTCCTTTTATTCACCTAATGGCGGCATTCCAGTCTTATAAACGTGAACAGCACAAGGCCTCACAGAATATACAAGTGGAGCCCTACATGTATTTAACTTATAGGATGAATTAACCGTTTTATGATTAGCTATTATCTCATACAGTATTAATATTTTTACTTCCATACATAATATTCCATAGGGAAAAAATACTACTGAGCATGACTGTATTTTGTGAATCTGAACCTGGATTCTCAAATATTTTGCGACTTTGCATATTCTTACAACTGTCGAATCTTGAAGGTTAATCGTAACTTTTGTGCAGATTTTACTCAAAACTTGCAAACCTGAGTATTATGCTACCTCATAGCATCATAATTATTCTAAGTATGGGATAGCTAGGATGCATAAAACACTTCATAAGCCGTTTCCTTAAAGGTTGTAAGTATATAACTAGGTCATGGAGTAGACTTGTAAACTGAACTGTTATCTGAAATGTAAACTGAAAATATTATCCATGTCTCCCCAGGCTTTGATTGAAATAATGGTGCTATGGGTGGCTGTGGTTGTAACAACCCTAGAGTTCTACAAAGTGGACCAGCTGGCGGGGTTGTTGTTCCTACCCTACCTGACCTGGCTCACAATTGCCACCGCTCTCACCATCTCCATCTGGAAGGCCAACCCTCGCTGGCGCTTTGGTGTTGCCAGTCAAAAGAATCTCTAGTTTGGCTCCTATCACTATATTAGGTTACAGGTGGTGAATTTGGAGTTTTATTATGGAGTAATTTCTTTTAAAATTTAAAGATGAATATACAAGGTCTTCGACATGGAGGTTTCATTTTGTGGAGACATTTTTTAAGCATAAAATGATTGTTCAAGTTGTTGAAACAGGATTAGATTTTATAAACCAGTACTAATTTGTTTTATACTTATACACATCAGTTCACAACTAAATTTACCATCTATCTATCCATTGCCAGACGCCGTAATTCCTGAGAGGGGATTGCCGCGATTGAATCACTTTCATATGCCATCTAGCTTGTTTCTGTTCTCGGGGGAGGGTCGCTTAAACCCGATTGCCCATTGGTGTGTATAGTGTGTGAGGGGATGCATGTGGAATACTATTGTACTGTTAGAATAGCTGTGGATGTAGTCTGTAACCAGTGTTATCAGCTCGCTCATTCTGATTAGGTGGTAGCATATACATGAGTCGAGAGAACCGCGGCGGTCGAGTGGAGAGCAAGCTCACATGTGAATCTGCTTTACCTGGGTTCGATCCCAGCCAAGGCAGACATTTAGTGGGTGAGGTAGTACGTCTTAGCGTGTTTCACATGCTCGCACCCAGTCGAGGGTCAGTTCGACGACTCCAACACCCCTGCTCCCCTCTCTACACTCTTCAGAAAGTAGAAAGTAGCTACGAGGTGCCGTTATAAAGGCTTATCCTTCAAACCTTCACCTGTTCACATGCGACACTGGTCTACCTCACCTCTTATGTCTGCCAGTGCTGCTACGGTATGGCAAGCCATGCCCCTAAGCCAATAGCGCTCTCTCCGTCCAGGGATCGAACCCGGGTTCTTCCATGCACGAGTCAGGTGCAGCACTGCTCAGCCACATGCCACTCAACTGAATTGTAATAGCTTTAAAACTAGGATCAAGGTTTGGTGGTTTTCCTCAATTGTTGCTTAGCATTTACAGTATATATTTTTGTATTTTTATATTTTTTTACTTTATATTGTCCTTGTCCCAATTTTGGTTTGTTTAGTTTGCAAGTTTTACATTTTAATTTATTAAATTTTGTTTGCAGGCTTAATACTTTTTAATCACAACTGTAAGTTGTCAGCATCTGAAATATATTTAATTAAAATTCAATCACATTTAATAATCTACCTTTTGTCAAGTCTTACATAAATTTGGCCATAAAGAGACATTAAAGCTGTAGGTACTGCATGTGTAATTTGCTTAACGTCTCATTTATAGTCTTCTAGACATTAAAGCTTAGCATTTCTTCAGTCTTGTGTGGAATATATTTAATGAAATTTCTTTGTTGGCATTCACTGAACCTAAGGTTACATAATTTACATTTAGAGTGTGTAGCCTACTCTCTGCATCTTAGTTAACTGGGTTCCAATATGCAATGAACAAAACAAATTTGGGCTGTGGGAGATACAGTATAAATGCTACTTTATAGGACAATACACTTTTTTAATAAGTACTGATTTGTTTATCTAACTTGCCTGTTTTGAATTTACCATTGTAACCATTACATTCACAACAATGGTGTTACAATTATAACATTTACAATGTATTTGATTTACCTACATGATAACAAAAAAAAGTCACACTGGCTGAACATTTCAAATATAAAGAACATTTATTTAATGGTTCTTCTAAACCTAATCTTATCCAGACACTTAAGTTTAATATAGTTTCAATTTGGGAACTAAGAAACTAACAAATGTCTTGAAGGGAAAGGTGCGTTAGAAGCGCAATGACATGCTTCAGAAACGTGGCCTATCAAAAGCAGATTATATAAACAGAATGGAACGCAATGAGATGAGAATGGTCAGATGGACGTGTGGTGCCAAACTGCAAGATAGGATATCAAGTGAAGAGCTAAGGAGAAGGTTAGGTATCAAGAATATCAGTGATGGGATGCGTGCTAGCAGGCTCGGTTGGTTTTGACATGTGGAGAGGATGGATGAACTAAGCTGAGTGAAAAGATGGATGTGGAGGGAGCTGTACCAAAGGGCAGACCAAGGCAGATGTGGAATCAGACTTAAGCCCCGTCTACACGATCGAGCAGTGTCCGGCGGGCTGTGCCCCTTCACCGGGCAAAGTCTCTGTTAAACACGCTTGCGGTGTTGTCCACACGGCAGCCGGGCAGTGAGTGGCCAGTCAAAGTCTGCCAGTGGTCAGAGTCAGAGTAGGAGCTCGGCAGGGCTGGGTCAGTGGGTCCGGTATGATCACCTTGGTCCCCAACAACAATAATCACAGGACAGTTATATAACCTATATATCCAAGCAGATGCCAATAGGAGGGAGTGTACTGTACTGTATATCGGCAGAAGCTCGACTGGAGGCAACACCTCATGTTTGTTTCAAATGGATGCAGCTACACTTATTTGCAGTATACTAAAAGATTATCCAAGCATAGTTTGTCTCGCATTATTCCTGAAACTTGTCGAGCAATATACGAAGTACTGTACTCAATCAAGAGTGCTTGCAGGTGAGATTTATAGTGAGACGATCCAACCTAAGTTTACATAAACTTAATTAAATAATGCAATTGCGGATGGTATATTTGAAATCGTCTCGTCGTTGCGATTCCAACGGTCTTTACATATTTTTATTTTAACCAATTTTCAGGCTCAATAGGCCTATTTTAAAGTTTAAAAACTCCGTAGACAAGTTCTCTATTTATGGATTTTGTTCAAATTTATACCACAAGTACACTTTGACACGCTGAATCGAATGGCGCAAACATAATTGAAATCGGACTATTAGTTTAGGATATCGATTTTGACTTGGACTTTTGACTTCCAGGGGACCGTTTTTTGGACTTTAAAAGTCCTCTGTAGCCCAAACTATAAGTCCTACAGATTTCTACCTGGTGCCATTCGATTTCTCTCGATGAGTAGCTTCTATACATGGTCGTAGATTGCAATTTCGACCAGCCATTCGCCCAGAATCAATTTTTTTTTTCCAGGCAAATTTTTGCACTTGGTGGGCAACTTTCGAATTTCAAGTTTTCATGGGTATATATGGATTCATCTCGTCATTAGGATTGCAACGGTATATGCATTTTTTAAGTTTGACAAAAAATTTAGGCCCAATAGGCCTATTTTAAAGTTTAAAAACTCCATAGACGAGTTATCTATGTATGGATTTTGTTCAAATTTTAACCATAAGTTCACTTTGACACGCTGAATCGAATAGCGCAAACATAATTGAAATCGGACAATTAGTTAAGGTTTGTTTTAATATTAGTTTAACCAGACCACTGAGCTCTACAAAAGAACTCTCATAAGGTTGGCCCGAAGGATTCGATCAAGATATATAACTAAACGAGTCAAGATAGAGAGGGAAGGGCAGTAGGGGAACAAATCGAGGAAGGTGAAGACATGCAGACATTGCTCGCCATTTCACCAGTTCAGCCGGACCACATGAGCTCTACATCAGAGCTCTTATAGGGCAGGGCCGAAGGATGAGGCAAGAACTGCTACACCGCAACACCAACAAGAAGTGATCAGGGCGAAGAATGAAAGATCAGGTCGAAGGTAGAAAAAATCACATCGAGAAGCAAAAAATGCATTACCGAAGGGATTCAAGCCAGTCCGGCCACATCAGCAACCGAAGAGACAAATTAGTTAAGGATTTCGTATTGACTTGGCCTCCCAGAAGGGCCCAAAATGACCAGTTTTTGGACTTTAAAAGTCCTCTGTAGCCCAAACTATAAGTCCTAGGGAATTCTACTTGGTGCTATTCGATTTTTATCGACAAGCAGCTTCTATACATGGTCGTAGATTGCATTTTCGACCAGCCATTCGGCCAGAATAGAAAATATTTGTTTCCAAAATACCTGAGTTTAATTAAGCCCAAGAAAAATTTTGCACTTGGCGGGCGACTTTTGAGTTTTCATGGGTATATATGGATTCGTCTCTTCATTAGGATTGCAAAGGTATATGCATTTTTTAATTTTGACAATTTTTTAGGCCCAATAGGCCTATTTTATAGTTTAAAAAAACTGTCCCCTACATGATGGCTGTCTGTCAGAAGAAGCTGTTGGAGTGGCTTTGTTGAGTGTGTTATTAGTTAGAGAAGGGTATATAATCAACGCTCTTTCCTGTGTCTTCCTTCCACCCAATCTACGCACTTGTTATAATGGAGAAGCCATGTAAGTGATATGTTACGTTCAAATAGTATAGTTAGCCATACAATATTTAAGAGGGGACAGTTTTCTTTCAATAATCTTTACAGAAAACGATAGTTTGAATGGGTAACTAATATATTTTATTAGAAATGAGGTACAGTACTGTATCAATACTTTCCGTAGTTATCTATATAAGGATATTGTTCAAATTTATACCACAAGTACACTTTGACACGCTGAATCGAATGGCGTAAACAGAATTGAAATCGGACCGTTAGTTTAGGATTTCGAATTTGACTTGGCCTCCCAGAACGGCCCAAATGACAAGTTTTTGGACTTTAAAAGTCCTCTGTAGCCCAAACTATAAGTCCTAGCGAATTCTACTTAGTGCCATTCGATTTTTATCGACGAGCAGCTTCTATACATGGTCATAGATTGCATTTTCGACCAGCCATTCTCCCATAATCGAAAATATTTGTTTCCAAAATCCCTGGCTACACTTTACACTTAGTTACACTTAGTTGTATTCCGTCCGTTAGTGCCACAGTTGAGCTGGGGCTCCACTGCGACCAGGCAGCTCCCTTTCTTCCACTCTCCATTCCAGAAGTCGGTTGGAGTTGGTGCTGGGGTATCCTGGTGTTGGTGGCCGGTCCGGTATTTTGGCCAGCCACATGTCCAAGTGTTTCTTGAAGGTGTCTGGAGACACCCCGGTCATGTTCCTGAGAGGGGCTGGTATACAGTTGAACAGTCTGGTTCCATTGTATGTAAAGCTGTGATGGATCAGGGATTTGATTTTTTGTGTTGATCCCGGCGTAGTCCTCACATAGCACAGCCTCCCTCGCCTTTGGTGCTGAGTCTCTTGGATGTTTGGGTTTGGTACCTTTTTTTCCAAAATCTTCCAGACGTAGATGATGATGTATCTCTCCCTACGTCTTTGAAGTGAGTACAGCTGCAGCTCCTTAAGTCTCTCCCAGTAGTTAAAGTGTTGAAACCCATGGATTTTACTGGTGAATGTCCTCTGGGTGGCTTCAATTTCTGTTATTTCTCCTACTTTTTGGGGAGACCAGAGCTGGGAGCAGTACTCCAGTCGTGGTAGGACCAGTGACTTCCACAATGTTAGCATACACCTCTCATTTCTTGTGTGGAAGGTTCTCAGGATCCAGCCTGCTATTTGTTTTGCTGTTGTTGTGGCTTTGGTAATATGCTGGGAAAAAGTGGCGTCACTGCTCATATTTACTCCCAAGTCCTTCACTGTGTCCTTGGCGGTAATTTCTTGCTGTCCACTTTGTAGTTGGTGTCGTTTTGTAGTGCTCTCTTGTTCCCGTACCTTAGAAGCTCGAACTTGTCTCCGTTTAGGGCCATGTTGTTTTCTTCTGCCCACTTCAGGATTTTGTCCAAGTCTTGTTGTAGTAGCTGAGCATCATGTTGTGAGGTGATTTTCTTCATGAGTCTGGTGTCGTCTGCAAACGCTGTGGCTGTTGAGTGTTCCAGGTCCCTGTCGATGTCTCCTATCATGATGAGGAATAGGAGAGGTCCCAGTACTGATCCTTGTGGTACTCCGCTGATGACCCCACCTGCTTCTGATAGGCTTCCTTGAACCGTGACTCTTTGTTTTCTGTTGGTGATGAAGCTGTGGAGCCATCTTCCAAGGTCTCCCCCTATTCCCAGTGATTTGAGTTTATGTAGAAGGATCCCATGGTCCACCTTGTCAAAAGCTTTGGCGAAATCTAGATATATGACGTCTACATTTTCTCCGTCTTGAATATCCTGTAGGATTTTGTCGTAGTGTGATAGTAGTTGTGAGAGGCAGGAGCGGCCTTTTCTAAAGCCATGTTGCCCCTCGTTGAACGCCTCATTATCTTCCAGGAAGCTGACCATCTTAGCTCTTATTGTTCTTTCTATGATTTTAATAAGGTGTGACGTCAGCACCACTGGTCTGTAATTTTTGGCTATGCCTTTACTACCCCCTTTGTGTATTGGTGTGACATTACCTTCTTTTAGGGATTGTGGTACATATCCAGTTTGGAGGGACTTGCTCCACAGCAGTTTTAGAGGCAGGGCTAGCTGATGTTTGCAGTTTTTTAGCAGTTGGGCATGAAAGCCGTCTAGTCCTGCTGCAGAGTTTGGTCCAATCTTGTCGATGGCTGCTATTATGTCCTCTGTTGATACTGTTACCGAGGAGAGTTGATGTGGTGTCCTTGGAGCGTTGCCAAAGAAAGTCGTTGCATTCTCGATTTTCTTGTCTTCATTTGGCGGGCTGAAGACACTTTCATACTGCTGTTTGAGTATCTTGGCCATTTCGGTTGGGTCACTCTCAAGTTCGCCCGTAGGTTTTGCAAGTGGTCCTATTGTTGTGGTGTTCCTGAGTCTCCTTTTTGCATATGCATAGAAGAATTTGCTATTTACTCGTATGTTTGCAACTGCTTGTAGTTCTTCGCGTGTTCTTTGCTCTTGGTGTGACTGGATGAGTTTACGTTCAACTTCATCAAGCTCTTCTTGTAGTTTGGTGATATTGTGCTCATAGCTGGTCTTCCTTTGCTTGGCTCTCAAGTACGTCCTTTTCTTCATTAGTATTTTTCTATCTCTGGGAATCTGCTTGATCTGCTTCCTGCTTGATTTGGGTGGTATGGTGTTTTTACAGGTCTCCAGGCATTGTTGCTGGAGGATACTGAGAGTTTCGTCGACGTTTTTATCTTCGAATAGTGCCCTCCAATCAGTTCCTGCCAGTTCTGCTCTCAGTCTGTCCCAGTCTATATCTTTGCTGTAGAAGTTGAGATCTTTCAGAGAGGTGCAGGGTATTTGGCTTGATTCCTGTTGACATCTTCTTGGTGGTGTGGCGGTTGGTGTGGGGGTTCTAACTTTGATGAGGCTGTGGTCGGACATTATAGTTTTTACAGTTTCGTACGAGTGTACCAGGTCGAAGTTGTTGCCAAATAGTAAGTCCAGTGTGTTGTTGCCTCTTGTAGGTTCCTCGATGTATTGCTTCATGTATGCAGTGTCCATGATAGTCATTAGCTCCTTGGCTTGCTGTTTTTCATCCCTGGTTCCTCCATCTATTTTCATGGTTGCCCAATTGATGATGGGCAGGTTGAAGTCTCCTGTGATGATGACATCTGTAGCGGGAGTTGGAAGATTTTGTAGGAGTGATTGTATTTTCTCTGTGACCTCCTTGAAAATTTCCCCTGTGGTGTTTGGAGGTCGATACAAAATTATGATGAGCATGTCGGTTTGTCTTATGTGTACTGCTAGTAGCTCTGTTGTGCCGTTTGAGAATGCAACTAAAGTTTCGGTATTTGCAGCCATATCCTCCCTTAGGTAGAGTGCTACTCCTCCGTGGCTTCTGTCCTCTCTGTCGGCTCTGAATAGAGTGAAATTATGGATATTGATCTCTGCATCCAAAATGTTTTCGTTCAGGTGTGTTTCTGTGAGGGCTAGAAAAATTGAGTTGTCTTCCTCTGCAATTTCTCCCAACATAGGGACTTTACATTGATTGTTTCGTGGGTAAAGTCCTCTGATGTTGCCCACAACAAAACTAGTTAGTGGTAGTTGCACCTTCCTTTGTGGTTCATGTCTGGCCCCTCGGTTTGGGCTAGGAATCTCTCCATTATCACTTGAGACCGTTTTTCCACTTCCAGAAGACGTCCCATTACTACCTCTAAAAAAGCACCTTGGTCGGGCATAGCCGTGTGTACCGCTGCTGGTCTGGCCTTGTGAGTTTGCTGGATGGTTGGCCAGCTTCTGAGGGCATTGCGTTGGCTTTCTATTTTTTCCTCATATGTTGGTGTGTAAGCAAATTCCCTTTGAATGTGTCCTGTAGCGTGTTCCCTTGGTCTGTTGACGTTGTTTCTTGGCGTCAGTATTTTGGTTCCCTTGATGTGTGGAAGATTGCAGTCTCTCATAGTACATGCCCTTTTGTTGAGCGAGATTCTGCATACATATGGGTGGTAGTCGATGCATTTCCATCCACGCTTGCAACCTATTCTTTCATCCCGCCCGTGCTTCATGAATTTTGCACACATTTTTGGGTGATCTTGTTTGCATCCCCTGCCCACTACTCCATATCGGCATTCATTTCTTAGGTAGAAATTGCATACTTCTATTCTTTTCCTCCTAATATCGGTGCCCCTGTAATCAGCTCTGGGCCTAGGTCTCCATGAATTTGTATTTACAGCACTAACCTCACCTGTTCTACTGTATGTAGGAGCATTCTGGCCGCATCCGTTGCATGTGGGGTGTGTGCTCGTTGGGGTCCCCGACCTCACCTGTCTTGCTGCATTTTGAGGGGGCTCTGCCGTGTCTGCTAGTGTTGCGGTGGGGGGGCTATGTGCATCTGGCATTGTGATGCTAATATTTCCTGGTGTGTTCCCCATCCCTAGATCTAGGCCTATAGCCACGTTTGGTGTGTTACTGGTATGGGGGTTGTCACCGTCACTCTTGCCTAAGGCTACTTCTGGGCTTATGGGTAGGCCTTGGCCTAGGTCAGTGTCCCCAGTTAATTCCTTGGTTGTTGGAGTAGGCCTATTGTCAGCTGGCGTGTTGGTGACATCTTTGTTGCTCTGGGGCTGAACATGGATTTTTCTTACCTTACTTATCGCTCCAGATTTGGTTATTCGTTCCTTGTGTTGGAGAACGGCTGCTTCTGCCTCGGCCACCCACTCACCTTTTGTGTCAAGCTTTGTTAGGCAGCATGTTTTGCACATGAATTTCCTTGCCGTTTTTGCATAGTTGAGAATTTGATAGGCAGGGAGTTCTGTGCAAAAATAGTGCAGCCAATCCTGGCAGTAGTCGCATTGGATTGCATTTTTTTCACCTGCGAACTTGATTCCGCAGTCGGGGCACTCTGGGTCGGGTTTGTTTTGATCCCCGGCCATTGTTGGCGTCATGTTCTTAGTCACTGTTTTTTTTTTTTTCTCTTATTTTCACTTCAATCCTTCTGTTTCGGTCTTTGTTTCTTGTATATGTGCACTCACTAAGTGTTTATGTAGGTTATTCTGTCTTTGGTAATCACCGATTGCACTTTCTTTACGAGAAACACTTGATAATGTATGGAGCTACAGTGTGACGTGGCCTTGACCTTGAGGGCTAAGCCCAGGAAATTTTTTGCACTTGGCGGGCGACTTTCGAATTTAGAGTTTTCATGGGTATATATGGATTCGTCTCATTACAATTCCAACGGCATATGAATTTGTTAATTTTTACCAATTTTTAGGCCCAATAGGGCTATTTTAAATTTTAAAAACTCCATAGGCGAGTTATCTATGTATGGATTTTGTTCAAATTTATACCATAAGTTCACTTTGACACGCCGAATCGAATGGCGCAGACTTGGCCTCCCCCAGAAGGGCCCAAATGACCAGTTTTTGGACATTAAAAGTCCTCTGTAGCCCAAACTATAAGTCCTAGAGAATTCTACTTGGTGCCATTCGATTTTTCTCGACGAGCAGCTTCTATACATGGTTGTAGATTGCATTTTCGACCAGCCATTCGGCCAGAATCGAAAATATTTGTTTCCAAAATCCCTGGCCCAGGATATTTTTTGCACTTGGCGGGCGACTTTCGAATTTAGAATTTTCATGGGTATATATGGCTTCGTCTCATTACAATTCCAACGGCATATGAATTTGTTAATTTTGACCAATTATTAGGCCCAATGGGGCTATTTTAAATTTTTAAAATTCCATAGAAGACGAGTTATCTATGTATTGATTTTGTTCAAATTTTAACCATAAGTCCACTTTGACACGCTGAATCGAATGGCGCAAACAGAATTGAAATCGGACAATTCGTTTAGGATTTCGTATTGACTTATCCTCCCAGAAGGGCCCAAATGACCAGTTTTTGGACTTTAAAAGTCCTCTGTAGCCCAAACTATAAGTCCTAGGGAATTCTACTTGGTGCCATTCGATTTTTCTCGACGAGCAGCTTCTATACATGCTCGTAGATTTAATTTTCGACCAGCCATTCTCACATAATCGAGAAAAAAAAAAAAAAAAATGCCTGGGTTTAATTAAGCCCAGGCAAATTGATGACATAACATTAATACATTTCTAGCACCAGGCAACAAAGGCCATATGGCACTAAAGCAGGAAACGGATAGTGTTAGAAGGAAAGTTAGTTAAATATTGTTAAGGAGTGTGAGAGAGGAAAGGAAAGCCATTACGTGGTCAACGGAAAAGAAAGGGGACTCGGAGAGGAGATCGGCAAGACAAGGACGACGACCAAGGGAAAATAGAAAGGGAAAAGAATGGCGACGGGCCGAAGAAAAGAGAGGACAGTCAAGGAAAATATGAGAAATAGAAACCTGAACACCACACCGGGAGCAAAGAGGTGAAGGTGAGCGGGACATGAGGAAGGAGTGGGTAAGTCTGGTATGGCCTAGCCGAAGCCGGGCCAACGCAGTCTCCCAACGGCGAACACGGTGAGAGGGGTCAGCCCAGGCAGAAACGGAGGCCTTAACAGTGCGGAGCTTATTAGAGGAAAGATAAGACCACATTGTTTGCCAGCGAGACAGGAGGAAGGCAGAGATAGCTGGATAATAGTCAGAGGCGGGAATAGAGAGAGAAGTTGATCGGACCGCCGCAGCGTCGCGAGCGAGAACATCAACCTGCTCATTTCCACGGACACCAACATGGCTAGGCACCCAACAAAATTGGACAACCTTTTTCCAAGCAGAGAGACTGACAAGCCAATCGTGGATGGCAAGAACCAACGGATGGACAGCAGGGAAAAATTGCAAGAGAAGAAGGGCACTGTAAGAGTCAGAAAAAAAGAGTAAAGGAGGAAGAAGGAAAGAAGCACATGAGACGGACGGCAAAGAAGATAGCGTAAAGTTCGGCAGTCAGAACACCAGCTGGAGAAGGGAGAGAATACTGATAAGAACGAGAAGGAAAAAGGATGGCAAACCCGACGCCAGAAGACGAACGGGAGCCATCAGTGTAAACCGGGGTAGAAGAAGAATGCTGTGTAAGGTGTACAAGGAAACGAGAACAAAGAACTGGGGGCGGGGTAGAGGACTTAGAACAATGAAAAATAGAGGGACACAAGGAAATACGAGGAAGGAGCCAAGGAGGACACTTACTGAGCCGGAGCGGAAGAACGTGGAAGGGGGAAAACGAAGAATGAGAAAGTAAGGAATCCATACGAGAAAGGAAAGGGGGCCAAAGGCGAGAATGAGACGGAACAGGAACAGTAGGAAGAAGAGGTCTGCAAGGAAGGAAACTGAAGCGACCGGGCGTAGTACCGGAGAGAGAGAAGGGCCCGACGTCGGTACAAAGAAGGGACGCCGGATTCAGCATAGAGGCTTTCAACAGGGGAAGAGCGAAAAGCACCCAAGGCAAGACGTAAACCGAAATGGTGAACAGAGTCAAGTTTATGGAGGACTGTGTCGGAGGCTGATGAGTAAACCTGACAACCATAATAGAGTTTAGAAAGAACAAGGGCAACGTGAAGGCGAAGAAGGAGAGCACGGTCCGCACCCCAAGTGAGGTGGGACAGGGTCTGGAGGAGACGAAGACGGTGCAAAGCAGCAACCTTAACAGAGGAAACATGAGCTGCCCAGTTAAGACGGGAATCAAAGACAAGACCCAAGAAGGTAGTCGAAGAGCGATAAGGTAAAACGGAACCATATAGTTCAAGAGAAGGACGCGGGATAACGTGGCGACGAGTGAAAGACATAGCACAAGATTTAGTCGTAGAAAAACGAAACCTGTGAGCAGTGGCCCATGACGAGGCAGCCACAATCGCTGATTGGATAAGGGAGCGTAACGCAACAATATCCGAATCAGCCGCATAGATCGCAAAGTCGTCGACATATAAGGAGGACCTGACCGTAGCCGGAAGGGAAGAGATAATGCCATTAATGGCTATGAGAAAGAGGATAGTACTTAAAACGGAACCCTGAGGTACACCTTCTATCTGAGGGAATAACCGAGAAAACGAGGAATTCACCCGGACACGAAAAGAACGAGAAGAAAGGAAATTACGAATAAAGACGCCCATATTACCACGGACATGAAAAGAACAGAGTTGGCATAAAATATGATGTTTCCACGTGGAGTCGTACGTCTTCTCGAGATCGAAGAAAACAGCAAGAACTAACTCATGGCGAGCAAAAGCAGACCGGACGTAGGTCTCCAAACTAAGTAAAGGGTCGATAGCGGACCGAGCACGCCGAAAACCAAACTGGGTCGAAGACAAAAGCTGACGTGACTCGAGAAGCCACATCAGGCGGACATTAACCATCCGTTCAAACAGCTTGCATAAACAACTCGTCAAGACAATAGGGCGATAGTCTTGGGGCGAGAAACCCGACTTACCAGGCTTAAGAAAAGGAATAGTAAGAGCAGAACTCCATGCAGGAGGGAAAACACCAGACGACCAAACCTTATTAAAAATAGCCAATAAAAATACCAAAGCCTCAGTGGAAAGATGCTTAAGCATTAAATTATGGACGCCATCAAGACCCTCAGAAGTAGCCTTACAGGCACGAAGAGCGGAGAGCAACTCACGGGAAGAAAACGGGGCATTGTACAACTCTGCCAAAGACAGAGTGAAAACAACTGGAGAAGTCTCTGCGACGGCTTTAAGTGAATGAAATTCCGGGGGGGGGATGAGAGCCACTACTGACCGAGCTAAAGTAAAGACCCAAACAATCGGCGACTGCCTCCGAGTCAGCAACAGACTCTCCATCAACATGAAGCACAGGAGAATGAGGAGGTAAACGCTTGCCCGAAATCTTGCGAATGCGCTTCCAGACGGACTGAACAGGAGTAAAGGACGTAATGGAGGAAACATAGGACACCCAACTCTGACGTTTAGCAGACCTGACTGTGCGACGGAGGAAGGCAGACGCCCGACGAAAAAGTATAAAAGAACGATCATGAGCGGGAGTAAAACGCTTACGACGAAAGCTCTTCCAAGAAGCCCGTTTGACGCGGAGAGCCTTGGAGCAGTTCGGGGACCACCAAGGAACACATTTAGACGTAAAAGGACGCGAAGTCCGAGGAATAGAGACTAAGGCAGCACTCAAAACTGTGACCAGAAAAAAGGCTAGCAAATCATGTACAGATGAAAAATCAGACGGAGGTAAGGAAGGGATAGATAGTGAAGCAAAGTAGACCAGTCTGCACGCTGGAAGCACCAACAAGGAGGACCAGGGACAGGAGAATAGGAGGTAGGAGAGAGCAGAACAGGGAAATGGTCGCTATAGAGAGAATCCTCCAAAACAGACCAATGAAAAAGAAGAGACAGGGAAGGGGAACACAAAGAAAGATCAAGACAAGAAAAAGAACGTGTTCTAGCATCAAAATGAGTCAGGGAACCAGTATTAAGCAGAAAGAGGTTATTATTAGTAATGAAAGACTCTAATGCACGACCACGTGAGGTAATGACAGAATCACCCCACAGGGTGTGCCTACAATTATAATCACCAAGCAATAAAAACGGAGGAGGCAGCAGAGCTAAAAACATGGTAAAAGAGCCAAAATCGACGGGAACAGAAGGAGAGAAATAAAGAGAAACAACCGTAATCCATCGACCAAGAAAAATCCTAACAAAGGTGCAAGGGAGGGAAGTAGGGCAGGAAAACTCTTCATAAGGAACAGAGTGGTGAAGGAGAATACAAGTGTCGGAAAGAGAATGAGGAGAACTGATAAAACGGTAGCCAGGAACAGGAATCGGAGGAGAAAGAAGACAAGTTTCCTGGAGACAGACAACCTTAGGGGAATGGGAAGAGAGTAAAAAACGCAAATCCTCTCTCTGAAGAGAAAAACTGCGAAGGTTCCATTGCAAAATGGACATACTAAAAACACTAAAAAGAAAGTACGAGAAAATAAGCTGTAAAAGAGAGAATAAAAACGATATATACAAACGCATATCAGAGAGGCGGAACAAAAATACGCCGAACTAAAGAGGAACAAGGGAGGAAAAAAAAACAAAAAACAAAAAAAAAAGAGAAGAAAGGAACGGAAAAATCAAAGAAAATAAAGAAAGGACAAAAAAGAGAAAACATCAACAAAAGTAACACACAAGTGGGAAGAAAACAGATACACTATAGACAACACAGACACACAAAATACAGCAAACAGCGGGAAAGACGCATACATACAAGAGGAAAGAAAGAGGGACAAAGAACAAGAAAAATAAGAACACACAGACTTATGTACAACGAAGAAAAGACTGATGAGGTTAACGGTGAGTAATAATGGAAGGAATGGGGGACGAGGAAGAACAAGGAGGGAAAGAAGATTGATAACCAGGTGGCATAGGGAGGCTTAATAGGGAAGGAGAAGAGATAGGAGGGCTAGAGGGAGAGGGAGGAAGGGGAGAGGAGGGAGGGGGAAGGACGGGAGGATGAGGAACGAGAAGGAGAGGCCCGGGGGGAGGAAGGCCAGAGGAGGGAGGGAGAGTGGTAGGGGAAGGCGGGAGAGGGGTAGGGGGGAGCGTAGAAGGGATGGGATGAACGTCGGCAGAAACGGAAATAGGCGGCGGATGAGAAGAAAGAATATACTCCTCAATCTTGGGCAAAGATTCAAAGGATAAGTCTAAGGAATCGGGGGGTTGGACACAGGACGAAGAAAGAGGAAAAGGGGGGGAGGAAGGAGGGAGCTTTTTCTTCTTCCCACTGGGACTCGGGCTCCGCACACTGTGGAGGCGGTCCCTGCGTTTAGAAGAGGAGGCGGGAGAGGAAGAAAGGTAGGAACGGGGCAAATGTTTCGAAACTAGTTTGGTAGAGGAGGCAGGAAGCCGGTAGGGAATCTTGGAACTACGAGACGAGGACGGAGGAAGAGAACGAGGAGGCGGCTTCGGACGAGAACGCTGGTGGATGGGGCGTTGAGACAAACCGGAAGAAGTGGAGCGAGGAAGAGTAGTGGAAGGAGGGGGGGCGGAAGTAGGAGTAGAAGAGTTAAGAACAGAAAAAGAGTTAGCTAAAGGGAGAGAACACGATGAGACAGCCAAGGGGACGGGGGAGACAGAAGAAACTGAAGGAGGAGAGGAAGAAGGATGAGAAGAAGGGAAAGACGACGGAACCGGAGAAGTAGAGGGAGAGGAGGACGAGGATGATGGAGGTGCAACGGGGGGGGGGGCAGAAGTGGAGGAGACGGGAGGGTAAGATAGAACAGTTGAAAACGGATGAGAGGAGAAGCCCAGGCGGCGAGCTGCCTGACGAGCCGTAGAATGAGTAAGGCCGTGCAATGACTTAAGGATCGTAACTTCAGACTCTAATTTGAAAACGGGACAATCTCGGGAATCAGCAGAATGGGAGCCCTGACAGTTTAGGCAGCATCGTATTGGAGACCTGCAGTCACCGACGAGATGGCCAGATTGTGCACAGCGTGGGCACCTAGGGCAGTCGGGAGCGGAAGAGCGACAGTACTTACAGGATGCCCAAAGCGCCAGCAACCGCGACACTGCTGAGGACGAGGTGGACTCAGTGACGGGCAGGCGAGTACCGCCGACAATAACGTGAGAAGGGAGAGACCGACCATCGAACGTGATTTTGGCGGGATGGCGGCGATTGGTGCGAGGTGGGATGGTGTAGCAGACAAGACTAACCACAACATGGTCTTGAGCAACAACAATAGACTTAATAGTCGCACAGTCTGCGAACTGCCGACCACCGAGACGGATGGAAGGAGGGATCAGGACGGTACCCGTACAAGAGTTCAGTCTTTGGTCTCTAAGGGCTGGGATGGAAGTTCCGGAGAAGTCAACAATGGTCGACATAGCAGCAGCCTGACGTTCGTTCTGGACCGTAACGAGACGGGAGTGGAAGGTGACATCCCTGCCCACCTGCTGAAGGAGACGCAGGTGGAACAGGAGGTCATCTCCGGCGAGAGCTGAGGCGGGGACTGAGAAGAACTTAATAAAGTCAGCAGGGGCAAAGAGTGAGGATAAAGGGAGAACAGAAGAACGAGGGCGAGGAGCGGAAGTAACGGGAGGAGAAGGAAAAGAAGAAGAATGTGGAACGGGTGGGAGATACGGTTCGAAAGTGACTATACGAGAGGAAGGGGAAGAAACCGAGGAAGTGGAGGAGGACGAGGGAAGAAGAGTGGAAGAGGAAGCAGAGGAGAGAGCGAACGGACGAATGGAAGAGGTCTGATCAGGTAGAACGGAGTGGGACACGGAAGAGGACAAAGGGGCAGGAACTGAGTGAGCGGCTAGGGAGGAAGCGAACGTTGAGGATGTAGACGTGCCAAGAGAGCTCGACACGACTAGGCTCGGAACTGTACGAGGAGCAGAGGTCGAATGGACGGTCACAGACAGTGCATGGGTCGGTAAAGGACCCGGTATAGTGGTAGGCAAAGATCTACCACCAACCGAGGAGAGGACGGGCAAGGAAGGAGAGACAAACACATCAGCCATATCATCGCCAGCGCCGGTGATCGAAGATCCAGAAGAAGGCTCCATAAGACGAAGGTAACATGGTTCATCCGGGAGAAGCTCCACACCCACCACGGAGCCACAAATTAGAGGACAAGGTACATGCCCCAGGAGTCAAACCCGGATATACACCCCGACCCCCTGTGCCTAATGGGCGGTCAACTCGTCAGTTTCGGGACCAGCACAGAGGGCGAGATTTGACGATAAAAGATTCCCCTCGTGCGGGCACGTCAGGTACTACAGTTCTACGGGTGGAAGGGAACGCCGTCCACATCCACCAAAGCATAAAGAATAGTCCAGCCGGCAACGATAGAAGGTGAAGTAAAGAAAAGGAAAAAGGTAGAGGGGGAAAAAAAAAAAAAAAAAAGAGGTACCTCGCAGGCTTCTGGAAACCAACGAGGAGGGAGGTCTTAGCCCACGAGGCCCCAATCCTAAGAAGGTCTGTGGCCCCCCCCGAGGAACAGAGACCACCGGCCACGCTTCAAGCCCCGCCACCACGACAAGGTGGCTCCCTAACGGCGGGGGGGCAAATCAAGTTGCTAAACTTATTTATCCTAATTCTATTCCCCTCACACAATGTAACGTAAATTATAAAGTTGAAAATTTTCTTGATATAAATATAGAGATTGTTAATGAACAGTGCATACTTAAAGTATATCACAAAGTTGATGATTTTAATTTTAACGTAATAAACTTTCCTTTCCCTAGTAGTAATATCGATAGTAAAATCACTTATAATTGTTTTTATTCCCAATTAATAAGATTTTGTAAAATCTGCACTAAAGTAGATGACTTTTGGGCTAGAGCTAGGTTACTATACAGACTCTTAGTGGACAGAGGTTTTGAGGCAAGTAAATTGTTCCATAAATTTAATCTTTTTAGGGTCAATTATTGTGACTGTATTCTAAAATTTTGACATCAATAATTTTAATCAAGCATTTTTAAATTGAAGTTTCTTGTATAACCTCTGCTTACTTTTTGTCTGTATTTATTGTTTATCTTTTTCTTTTTCTATTATTATTATTATTATTAATATTGATGATTTTTTAAATTTATTGTTCTTGTTAAAAGAGTACTCTTTGTTTAAATCTGTTGTTACTTCATATTTTGCAATTATTTCTCTTTATATTATATGTATTCATTGTCGATAGTATCAATTTGCTTACTTTTGCGATTTCCTTAGTTTATTTGTGCTATAAATGTAGGTTATTTGTAGGGTAGTTATTGATAGGGGTCACTTGAGGCATGCTATGCTTACAGGTACCTACCCGATAGCACTATCGTTAGTGAGTGCTGTACTGTATTTTATATATTATTTTGTAATAGTATAGATATCTTATCAATATTTGTATTTTTTACTATTGTTAATGTCTTGTCATGTTGCAAATTTGATTTTAAATAATATTTTGACATTTAACATGTAGTTTCTTTATTCATGCAGAGTTTAGTAAAATTTGCCAGAACGTCCCGGACTTCCCAAACTTGACTACTTCCTTTAACGTGACGATAGTGCGTTGTTATATGTGCGATTGGTTTGCTTGGGAAACAGATTAACTTGCTCATGTAGTGATGTACACCCTATGTGGTGGATTGTGTTCTTTTATTTAATAATTTTCATTTTTAGTAAGCGTTGTTTCCACATAGCGATTTTGATAATTTAATTTGACTTTATATTGTCCTTGTCCCAATTTTGGTTTGTTTAGTTTGCAAGTTTTACATTTTAACTTATCCATATGCGCCTATTATGGGTTGATTATAAAGGTATTAACCTGAAACAACAATAAAACGAGTGAAAACAGCGTTTGGATGGTCAAAATCGGAGATATAGCCCGCGAGTTGTATAATGTATGGGTGAGGCAAGCTGCTTTCCCGCCAATTTCCCCCAAGGCCACTGAGACACAGTCGATCGATACTCTCTCTCTCTCTCTTGCATTCGCTTGCTATCAGTGATGACCACACCCTCCAACCGGATTTCTAATGTTAGCACGAAAATATACCTCAGAATAAGGGAATAACAGGGAAAATAGGTGATAAAGGAGAGGAGGAAAGTGGGGAAGGAGGGGAGGTAGAGGACTGAGATTTTGCATGGCCCAGGGGCCAAAAAAAAAAAAAAAAAAAAAAAAAAAAATAATAATAATAATAATAAAAAAAAAAAAAAAATTGATGTCAAAAGTTGATTTTTTTTTCTCACTCACTCTTAAGAGTCTCCCCGCAGTCCGCCGGGGGAACTCTTAAGAGTCTCCCCGCAGTTCCCGGGTTAAGACAACCTAGAGCAGTCAATTGTTTTGCAAATTGTAGACCTGGTTGTAATCTGTAGAATGTCGTTGAGATGACTTCGCTATGAAGCGTGGTTGCCTAGTTATGATGATTTTAGCACCTCATTTGAGACAAATATGAGGCCTCCCGGATTCCTGACAATTTTGTTTTGTTTTTGCCTCATGAGGCCTCCTGGATTCAGAGGGTTAATGGACAGAATTATTTGTTGTTTGACATTTTTTTTAATCACTGCTTAGTTTCTAATGCCACAGAATTGAAAAGATTTATATCCTACTAACACTTATTTTAGTAAGCGTTGTTCCCACATAGCGATTTTGATAAGTTAATTTGACTTTATATTGTCTTTGTTCCAGTTTTGGTTTGTTTAATTTGCAAGTTTTACATTTTGATTTTAACTATAATATTTATTATGACAAACTAGTACAATATATATTTATACCCCTGAACGAAGATGTTGACAACTTATCATTCCAGAAAATTAAGGCTGTCATATATTTTAGTACACTTATCGATCACATGGACCTAACGACCTTTTTATCTGGCTATCTATCTCCTGTATCTAATTATCTCCTTATTAATGGACATAATTATTTGTTGTTTGATGTTTTTTTAATCATTGTTTAGTTTCTAATGCCATAGTTGAAAAGAATATCATACCATTACAATAATATACACAAATAACTAGCGGTCTCTGTTTTCTAAAGGTTCACCAAGATTACGATGTTTTCGGTCTGTTTTCGCCCGGAATATCTGTGTACTGTATATACACTCGAACCTCGATTCAACGGACTTTATGGGACCGTTACCGGGAAAAGTACGTTGGTGGGTATAGTATTCATATAAGGGGGCCGGACATCAATATTTTGCATACGGAGCACATAAAATCGCAATAAAAATAAGAAATGCAATGGTTGTTTCACTTACCTAAACTTTTTTTAGCTATTTAAATATAATTTTAATGATACTGTATATATTTTACAATATAATACAATACAATACAATACAATACAATACAATACAATACAATACAATACAGTATTTTACTGTATGGATTTTACAACACTATCTATATGCTCAGGCCCAATCCCCACTTTTCCTATTTTTTTATTTTTCTTGGGGTGGCCGACTCAAGACAGAAAAACACAAAACAACGAACAAACCGACAAAACACAAAATTCACACACATCTAGGTCACCCAGGAAAATACCCAGAGACCAGGGTCACCATATAGTACGGGCAAATCTTTAAAGCACCGAACCAAAGGGTCCAAATGGAATGTCCGCATACAGACGGAGTCCGTTAAATCCAAAATCCGTTGTATGGAGGTCCGCAGATTCAACGGTCGAGTGTACAAATTTTGTCCATGTTAGGGCCGACCTTGGATTTTTGGGGGTTACCGTGTCCAAAAGAATGTGTAAACAAAATGCCTGTATATCGAGACCTGACTGTACATATATTTTATATATGTACCCACATCTGAGGTCGTTACAATGTATGTAATGGAAAACGATGTTAGACCATTGTATGTACCAAATGTGGGCGTCTGATGCATTGAAATTATAATTAAATTGTATTCATATGTGAACTAGATTTTTGTTTTGCCTTATAGCCATTATAGGCCTATTTATATTTTATATTGATGTCTACAACTGGAACTTTCTTGAAGCCCAAAACTCGCAATTGGCCAATTAACCTTAAAGGCTAAATAAAGTTATTGAACATATAGAAGTTTTCTTTTAATAGAAAATAGTAAGATATAAAATATTCAATACATAGTAAATATGATCATCCTTTAGCAAGGGTTTCCGAGGAGTAACCAAGGTGGTGTTAATGTAAATAATTAGTATAGCAATTGGATCACAATTGAAATTAAAATACAGAATACAGTAAGATATACTTCCATTCATATATCTGTAATTCAATGTACAGTACCAGAATGTTATTAGTTTGATAATACTAATATGAAAACATAAAACAGAATTGCTGCATAGTTTAGACATTTCAAGCTATAATCTTGATTTTACAATTACATTCACTCCACACTGGCTGAAAATTTCAAATATGAAGAACATTTATTTAATGGTTCATCAAAAACTAATGTTATCCAGACACTTTCAAGTTTAACATAGCTTCACATTGGGAACTAAGACACAAACAAAGGGGAGTTAATTGGAATCATTAAAACCTCAGTTCATACTAACTTGAACTTAAATAAATAATAGTACAGCTAGTTACTTACTCAAGCCAGTGCTGTAATGTTCATGTCAACAGATCAACCCTTGCCATCAGATGGCAACTGTTTATTATACAGTACACAGTATTTGGGTAACCAGAATATTTGTTCACTTTTGAAGGACCTCCAGGAATCAAATGGTTGAAAACCTTCAGTGAACCCATTAGGTACTGCATTTAAAATGTTCTTCAATTTGACATCACCCGATTGAAAGGGTTAACACATTCAATAGCATAAACCTGAAGATAATATCCTCTATACATATCAACTGAAGAAATTCCACTGCATCAAATAATTCACATCACTGTAATATAAACAAAAATTACGACTTCCTTAGCAAAACTTCGGAACATGGTAGGGTAGACTAGCCAATTCATACAGAAAATCAATTAAAAAACTGCCCACAATAAAATTGACAAGTTAGATTAATAAGGTTGCATGAACCTTAATATCATAAATTTTATTATTAAATTATAAAACCTAATCAAATATTTATTGCGGTGGGTAGTACAGTATATTCTATCGATATTTTGTACAAATTGGCCAGACTCTCCTACATATAAGGCTTTATCCTAACCGACAGACATGACAGGTTACATGTTAGTTTCATCTGGTTGTGTGTTCTGGATCAAGGTGATGTTGTCGCCTTTCAACAGAATGCGGCCTGGAAAAGAGAAAGGATAAGGTTGAAGACACAAAAATTAGATCATAAGAAAAAGAAATATAATTGAAACCCTGTACTGTATATAAAACTATGCAATAAATTAAAGAAACAAAATCAATACAACACCACTTGAACAAATAAATATTGGCTAATTTACTCCCCATTAGGTATTTTGCTAATATACCAGAATTATGTAAATGAGAGTAATACTATAAGTCTGTTAATTAAATAATTGGCGACAAAAATGAAATAATATTAAGGGTGACAATTTTTGCTGGTTGTCATTTAACCTCATCTATGGAATGTTTCTTTAATCCACTAAGTGATATAGTTTGTATTTCAACTAAAGAATCATTCCCATAGCTTGAATTTCCTTATAGCCTGAAACAAAAATGGTAAACAGGGATGCTCATAGTAAAGGGGTTATCACATGATTAGAATGCAGTAGGCCGACTAGGACGGAGAAACACCTACAGTCTATTTTGTTTTAAGCTGGCGATAATAATCTGGGGTGAGGGCTGGTCCTATCCAGGTTTGGCATCCTCTTTTACTATACAGTACAGTAAACCCCCGCTCTTTCGGAATTCTCAGACTTTCGGACTAGCATTTCAATTCGGACTCATGGTTCAGCCTTTCGCATTTGTCCGAAAGGCTGAGAAAATACCTCCGTCCTTTTCGGACTACATTTAACTTCGGACTCATGCTTCAGCCTTTCGGATTTATCCGAAAGGCTGAGAAAAATTAAATCGCATTCGGACCAAAGAGCCGAGTTTCGGACTTGTCTGGTTAGGTGAATGTGTATTCGGACTTATAAACTTCGGACATTATTTCAGCCTTTCGGATTTGTCTGAAAAGCTGAGAAAAATTATTTCGCATTCGGACCGAAGAGCGGAGTTTCGGCCTTATAAACTTCGGACAAGTCCGAATGGCTGAAGTGTGAGTTCGGACTCGGCCCTTTCGAACTTTTGACTCTTTCGGACAGGGGTCTCCCCCAATTAGTCCGAAAGAGCGAGGGTTTACTGTACTGTTTTTTCCAGCTGATGGTAAATTGCCATATACAGTCGGTCCTCCGGTAACGCGGCTAATGTGTTCTGGTAACCTCCCGTGTTACCAAAAACAGCGTTACCGAAACCGTATGTTTACATGTTAACCGTATGTTTACATGTTAAACGTACCTTTGTGTTCTGAGGATTTCCATAAAGTCCACCTTTTCTCCATAGAAGCCTATGTTATAATAATTAAATCAATTTAATTTTATAAAGGTTATTTGACATGTGCATTGAGTTGATTTGCCCATTGCAACAACTCTTACCTCTGAATAAATATTTCATTTAGGCTAGGCTAGTTAAAGAGCCTCAGCAGTGCCGCCATTTTTCGATCGAAGCTCTGAAATTCCGCCATCATATTTCTCACCTCACACAATAACTACACATTTTAGAATGGTCTACTCTTCACTCAACGCATGGCAACGACCATATCTACCTCTAGTATGCATAACAACTTGGTTAGGCCATTTATTGCAGAGATATGAGCATCGGTAAATGGCGAAAATCGGAACTTCTGAATTCCCGCCTAACTCGCCGTCTTATATTTCTCCCCTCACACAATAACTACACAATGTAGGGTGTTCTAGTCTTCACCCAACGCACGGCAACGATCATATCTACCTCTGGTATGCATAAACACTTGGTTAGGCCATTTATTTGCAGAGATATGAGCATTGGTAACTGACGAAAGTCGGGAGTAATGGTTCGGCGGGCGAGATAGCCAGCCACGCATTGCACATAACAACATAAGTGTGTTTCGGTAATTATTCTCACCTCACACAATAACTACACAATGTGGAGTGCTCTAGTCTTCACCCAATGCACGGCAACGATCATATCTACCTCCGGTGTGCATAAAAACTTGGGGTAAGATTAGGAGTAGTGGGCGTACCACTACCAACATACAGCATAACTCATCTATAAAACATTAACCTAACCAAACCTAACCTAGTATTCATGTAGTACTAGGTTAGGTTAGGTTAGGTTAATGTTTTATAGATGATTTATGCTGTATGTCGGTAGTGGTACGCCCACTACTCCTAATCTTACCAAACTTGGTTAGGCCATTTATTTGCAGAGATATGAGCATCGGTAAATGACCAAAGTCGGGAGTAAAGGTTTGGCGCCCGGCTAGACCCCGCGTCAGTGTAAGTGTTGACTGCGTTAGCAAAATTTTAGATATTTGGGGTGTACCGCATGCCACCAAATCTGCGTTTCCAAAATGCGCATTACCGGAAGACCGACTGTACTGTATTCATCTTAATTACTTGGCTATTATGAAGATTTTGTAGAGAAATATGTTGCTAATTATTAAAACTCGGCAGTAAGATGATGCAGACATACTGTAATTACTGTAGTAGTATCATATACTGTATTTTAATTAAGTATCGAGAAATCAGATGCTAAAAGCTTCAATTTACCATCAGCTGGACAAAATAAACTATAATAAAGTCCTACCTTTCCTTCTGGGGGCTAGGAATCCTCCTCCCCTTGTAGATTTCACCTACTAAACGAGACAGAAAAAGGGACGAGGGAATGTGAAAGTGGTCCCGGACTCCTAAGAATTAGAACTTTAAATGTTATTCTTTTTCTGTTCGGGCTCGGTCTCGAGTTGGCCACCCCCAGCTATGGGGTATGTGCCTGAGTATATACGTACATACATACTAGAGATGCACCAATATAAACATTTTGGCCAATACTGATACTTTCCAGTATGCTATTTATGGTCACTTTATTACCTTTATCTTTTAGATTACTGGAATTTAGTGTACCGAGTATTTTCTCAGTATTCTTGGGCTGATCTCTCAGATGGTCAAGGATACAAGTAGGGTGCTGAACTAACTGCTCAAGGTAATTTAGGATAGAAAAGATGTTGGCTTGTTCACCAGGTTGATCAGTGATAGGAGAGAAGAGCCATTGGTGATGGTGAATAGTGAAATCGCCCAAGATGGATAGAATGTTTTCCACTTTAGAGGGAAGATAGTCAAAGAATTTTGGATAGTTAGTAAAATTAGGGGAGACATAAACAGTACTGACCAGATATAATTAGTTTGAGATTGACAAGACAGCGTAAGCTGTGGTAAGTGGGCCCACACCTTTGGGAATGTGGCGCCTCATCGCACATGCATTATTTGGGATGGATGTAGATTCCGGGCGTACGGTCATCATGCTTACATAGGGCGATCGCCGCGGTTATCTTCGCGACTATTTGGACGGCAAATTTTGTTTTCAGTTATTTGCCCCCTGCTGGCAATATATATGATGATGACAATATGTCATGGGGGGGGGGTGAGGGGGCAAAGCCCTCCCTCAACATATTATTGTATCCAAAGGCAGTCAAAATAGACGGGAACACGATGGCAAGCGTCCGATGCCGCAGTCATGTTTACATTTGTCGATCGCCGTGGTTATGTTCGCGTCTATTTAGACGCCGATTTGTTCGGTTATTTGCCCCCTGCTGGCAATATACTGTATATGATGATGACAATATGTCATGAGGAGGGGGGGGGGGGCAAAGCCCTCCCTCAACATATTTTATCCAAAGGCAGTCAAAATAAACGGTAACATGATGGAAACTGTCCGACGCCGCTCCGCGTAGTGTAAACAAGGCTAGCGGTACGCCCGAATTCTACCCCAGTATTTTCAAACCCCAGATTTCTACCATAAGTAACCTTAGGAAACTTGTTTTTATTTTATTTGCGCTAAACTACTAAAAATTGGTCCCACTTGCCCCAATCTATGGTAAAGGTTATGTAGAGCAGATTAACCAGACCACTGAGCTCCATACGGAACTCTCATAGGTCTGGCCTCTATCTAAGTACATACAATATATATAAATATAAATATAAATATACTGTATATATATATATATATATATATATGCTGTACATACTACGTACAGTATGTAACTTACCGATAGTCTTGCGAGTCCCTTTCTTAAGATGAACCTCCTCAGACTGGTCCAGCATGACGTTCATGTATTCATCAAAGCCAATGATATGACCCTCGATCCGCAAGTTCTGGTTCTCATAGAGCCACACCTGTACACGTGCTCTGGATTGAAGGTACCTGAAGATAAGGTTCTGAGACTTTGGTTAAGGAAAATGTGTGTAGCATGATGTAATCCTTATGTTACGTATTTCCAAATATTCTGCTACTGTACTTGTATACTCATATATCAAACGGTCCAGCTCCGACAAATTCAAAGAACCCAACACTGTATCCCACTGAATCCTGATCCATTGCAGTGAAGTTCATTAACCAATAAACCTAAACCCTTGATGGTGCTAAGCGTCAACTCTCCACCTGCTGGACCGCCCCGAACTCTGAGGAAGCCACCGCCATTAATTTTTCGTATTTTATTTAAATACTGTATATACTTTTTTTTCTATGTGTATGAAGGAGGAAAAAAAAAAAGGCAGGTTGCCTGTAACAAATGTCTCCCCCAAGGCCAAAAGAGTGACAGAGCCAAATTCAAGGGATGTTGGGGTCAAAATAGTTCAGTTTTATTGACTTAATTGCACATTCATATACTGTACACAGTAATTGATATTGGCGGAGTCTGCCGAGCCATAGCTCCTTAGCAGACACATATAATCCTATAGGGTACGACGGGGTAATTTCGCCGCGACGCTAATAATTTGCATTCAAACGCCGATATCTCCGAAACTATTGCATGGATTCGGCTGCAGTTTGGCTTAGGTTGTAGAGCAGTACGTTGTACTGTACTCTCTCCAATGAATCTATGTCCATTCTGTAATAAGGACACCAAAATTAAACAGCATAATCCATATGGGGTCTCACTAATGACAAGTAAAGTTTTTAGATAACATCAGCAGTTCTGTTACTCACACTCCTAGATATCATCATCATCATCATCTCCGACGCCTTGTTTCCCCCTGGGAAACCCCCACTAGAGGATGGCCATGACAGAAACGTCTCCAAGCTACTTTGTCAAGACATGCCTCCTTTGCCCGTGCCACAATGCCCCTTCCACTACGTGGAAGTTTGTCTTCAATATATTTTTCCACTTTCTTTTCCCATACCATTGATATGAACCCGAGAATCCTGTTTGCCTTGTTACGAACGCTTATACATTGTTTTCTAGGCTTCAAATCATTGCTAACAAACACACCTACAGTAGATCTTTCTAATTCCATATTAGCTAGTTTATATTTAAAATTTGTATGCATCTTCCCTATCTTTAATACCTTGCATTTGTCAATGTTAAACTTCATCTGCCATTTTACTGACCATTCGTGTAAGGTATCTAGATCCCTTTGCAGACACTATATCTCTAACTGAATCAATTTTTCTCCCCATTTTGGTATCGTCTGCAAATTTACTTATCCTACTAGTTATACCTAAATCAAGGTCATTTATGTATTTATGGCTTACGTCCTATGATAACGCTCTTCAAATCTCTAGTGCTACCGCGGCATGAATACTGTAACGTATTAACATCCCCATACAAAGCAGGTGAAATAAATGACGTAGAGAGTGTACAAAGAAATTTCACTTCGCATATAAGTTCGATAAAACATCTACACTATTGGGAGCGTTTAAGAGCACTGAATCTGTACTCACTGGAACGTAGAAGAGAACGTTACCTAATAATATACACGTGGAAAATCGCAGAGGGTTTAGTACCAAACCTACATACTCCGATAGTCATGAAATTCAGTGATGGGAGAGGCTGGGAATGCAAAATCCCCCGGATGAATAACAGGGGTACTATGGGCTCTCTGCGAGAGGGCTGGTTATCACACAGAGGCCCACGTCTCTTCAACAAACTCCCACGGCGAGTAAGAGACATGAGGGACATCTCGTTAGACAACTTCAAGAGAGCCCTAGATGTCGAACTGCAAAAAGTGCCAGACGAGCCCATCCTCGCAAGGGAGCGAGCTGTCGCTTCAAACAGTCTACTGCACCAAATCACCACCCATAACGAGGGGCGTCGCGCTCCTTGGTGCCGCTAGAAGAGCGGCGAACACATCCAAAGGTATCCAAAGGTAAGGTAAGGTCACATCTCGCCACTCACGGAACCAACCACAGCCTTACATCATCATAGTAACCAATCACAGTCCATCAATACGTCACGTCACGTCCGACGAACCTGAATGTGCCTGCTTTTTTGTCTACATTTGGAGGATGGGTCCCGTGTGTAGAGGTTGTGCTCTGGTTCCACATTCGATTATTAACCCTTCCTACCCGGGCTGCCTTAGGTAAGGACAGCTCGGAATAAGGGCCGCTACCCGGTCTGCCTTACCTAAGGCGGCAGCGTAATAGCCTAATTAACCCTCCAGCCCCGGCTATGTATTATATATATATATTCCTCGAAACCCGGGTGTTTTGGCCGAAAAACGTCTAGGCTAGGCTACCGTATATTCGTTAATCAGACTGCTTCGCACATCCCTAAGCGTAGCTGTGTTATTTACCTGTAGAATGGCATTAAGTAGAGCTCTCTAAGTCAACTGGTTGAGCTGTGATGATGGTTTCATTGGAGATAACTTTATGGCCAAAACAGCCACTTTACACCACTTTTCGATACTTAACAACAACATACAGGCACACACGAACAAGCGACGCTCTCCTTCTTGTGGCCGGAGATGCGGGGCGTCGGTCCAGCCGGCTGTTGTTTACATGCGTCGGACCGACGCCTCGCACACGAAGCTCACAGGCTTTCAACCACTGGGCGTTCAAGAGGCCTTCCGGGTACCTGTTATATGCTTTTTTATGGGCGTTCAAGAGCCCTTCCGTGGTGAGAGGGTTAAGCTTGGTCTGAACGCCGTGCATACGACGTATGTCAACAAACCCAAGCGTTGCGTCACCGCACCTCCGAAAACAAGAAGGAGAAGACTCTTCAATGTTATTGTTCTGACGTAAGACGAAATTAGTGTCTGAAAAGCCCCCATATTGGCAACATCTCTGCAATATTTGCTCCACTGAAATCGTCATCACAACTGAACCAGTTGACTTACAGAGCTCTACTCAACGCCAAAATACAGATTGAAAACCGCACTACGATTATAGATGAGTGGGAAAGTTCTAGCAGTGAAAATAAACATAAATACGGTAGCCAGGCCTAGACGTTTTTCAGCCATTTCGCCCGGGTACGGGCCACCGTCCTTAGCTAAGACTGCCCAGGTAGGAAGGGTTAAGAAAACCTTCGAAGAAAATGAGCCTTCAGTAAAGCTGTTAGTGGACCACAGAGTACTACCTACATCTGTGAATTGTGCGAAATGCAGGACTGTGCGCTCATATAGACAAAAAGGGAGAGAATAAGAACATAAGAAAATGGGAGTCTGCAGAAAGCCGATTGGCCTAAGCAAGGCAGATCCCTGTCCCACACAACCCCAATTACAGGCTCAACACTCTAATACCCTGAGGATCATCTTACCAAAACGGTTAGAGATTAACGCAGGATTACGGGGGTCTGCAGAGCGCTGATTGGCCCAACCCTGCTGATCCCCCTTCACACCCAACCCTTCTCGTCCATATGCTTATCCAATTTTATCTTAAAGCTCCCTATCGTTTTTAATCCCACTATAGCACTTGGTAGTCCATTCCACCCATCTACAACTCTGTTACCAAACCAATATTTGCCTATATCTTTTCTGAAACGAAATTTATCTAATTTGAAACCATTGGTACGAGTTCTTTCGCTATCACTGAGCTTTAGTACATTTGTCATGTCCCCTTTGTTAATCCCACTAACCCACTTGAACACCTCTATCATATCCCCTCTAACGAATGTAAGCCTAATTTCTTCAACCTTTCTTTATACGGAAGATTTCTAATATTATGGATCATTTTTGTCATTCTACGTTGTACTCTCTCCAATGAATCTATGTCCATTCTGTAATAAGGACACCAAAATTGAACAGCATAATCCATATGGGGTCTCACTAATGACAAGTAAAGTTTTAAGATAACATCAGCAGTTCTGTTACTCACACTCCTTGAGATGAACCCGAGAATCCTGTTTGCCTTGTTTCGAACGCTTATACACTGTTTTCTAGGCTTCAAATCATTGCTAACAAACACACCTAGATCTTTCTCACAGTCTGAATTTTCTAATTCTAAATTAGCTAGTTTATATTTAACATTTGTATGCATCTTCCCTATCTTTAATACCTTGCATTTGTCAATGTTAAACTTCATCTGCCAATTTACTGACCATTCATGTAAGGTATCTAGATCCCTTTGGAGGCACTCTATATCGCTATCTGAATCAATTGATCTCCCCATTTTAGTATCGTCTGCGAATTTACTTATCCTACTAGTTTTACCTAAATCAAGGTCATTTATGTATATAACAAACAACAGAGGACCTAATACAGATCCCTGGGGGACACCACTTTTGACTGCTCCCCATTCTGACTTCGTACCATTTATGCTGACTCACTGCTTCCTACCAATTAGCCATGACCTAATCCATCCCAACAACGCCCCACCTATTCCATGCGCCTCAACCTTTCTCATCAATCTCTCATGGGGGACTCTGTCGAAAGCTTTACTGAAATCTAAATATATTATATCATATGACTTGTCATTATCTACTGCTTCATATACCTGAGAAAAAACTAAGCAAATTAGTAAGGCAAGAACGTCCCTGAGTGAATCCATGCTGAGAAGAATTTATTAAATTAAATGTATCTAAGTGGTTTCTAATTTTACTAGCAATAATTGACTCTAGTAGCTTTCCTATGATTGATGTAAGACTAATGGGACGGTAATTGGATGCTATTGATTTGTCACCTTTTTTGAAGATCGGAACTACGTTTGCAAGCTTCCAAGCTTCTGGAACTATACCTGTCTCCAATGACTTGTTAAATAAAAATGTTAATGGGTAACTTAACTCATCCCTACATTCTTTTAATACTCTAGCATATACCTCGTCAGGACCAGGCGATTTTTGAGGTTTCAGTCTGTCAATTTCCTTAAGCACATCATTTCTACTTATACTAACTGTACTTAACATATTTTCTATACTATCACTATATACCATATTGACTTCTGTAATCTGGAATCTGAGAGGTCCCAGTACTGATCCTTGTGGTACTCCGCTGATGACCCCACCTGCATCTGATAGGCTTCCTTGAACCGTGACTCTTTGTTTTCTGTTGGTGAAGCTGTGGAGCCATCTTCCAAGGTCTCCCCCTATTCCCAGTGATTTGAGTTTATGTAGAAGGATCCCATGGTCCACCTTGTCAAAAGCTTTGGCGAAATCTAGATATATGACGTCTACATTTTCTCCGTCTTGAATATCCTGTAGGATTTTGTCGTAGTGTGATAGTAGTTGTGAGAGGCAGGAGCGGCCTTTTCTAAAGCCATGTTGCCCCTCGTTGAACGCCTCATTATCTTCCAGGAAGCTGACCATCTTAGTTCTTATTGTTCTTTCTATGATTTTAATAAGATGTGACGTCCTGTACAGAGTTCGAGAATTCTTCACTGACGAGCAATTGGCCGTAATATATAAAAGTCATGTGCATTCTCAGATGGATTACTGTTCACCTCTGTGGGGTGGAAGTGGAGTGGTTGCATTGAGGCAGTTGGACAAAATTCAAAATAAAGCTATTAGATTAATCAATAACCCTGCAATCACACAGGACCTTCCTACATTATCCATACGAAGAAACGTTGCATCCCTTGCATTATTCTACAGATATTTTCACAGCAATTGTTCCGAGGAACTTGCTTCAATTGTGCCGCCTCTCCACATCTTTCCCCGTAGAACTAGGGCAGCTGAGAGCGCCCATGAATTTACACTTTCTTCTCCACAATGCAGAACTTCTGCTTACCAGAATTAATTTATCCCCAGAGCTACTACTCTTTGGAATTCACTTCCCTCGAATTGCTTTCCACAAACTTACAATCTACAAATGTTTAAATCCAGTTGTTACAAACATTTTATGAATGGAGGATGCCTTTAGGCACATGGACCTTTTTGTTTTATCTGTGTTTTTCCTTCCTCCGTTCATTGTCTCTGCCAAAACTTGGCTCGGCTTTTTCCATTTTAGTTTTTTTTTAAAGTTGAAAACAAAACAAATCCGAGCCAACTTTCGAAATTAATTTTAAGGGGTTTTGTACTCTGAAAATACTTTAAATCAGAGCCAAAACTTGGCTCGGGTTTTTCCATGTTGAGGTTTTCTTAAGTTGAGAAACAAGGAAACCTGAGCCAAGTTTAACCCATCAGACCCGGAAGGGCTCTTAACCTCTCGGCTGCGCATGGGGGTAATTAGACACCTCTCCCTGTGCGCATGTATTTGAGGTGTTTCCGTCACTAAAATATTCATTGTACCATTAATAGCATTAATACTTATCCATACGCACCTATTATGGGTTGTTTATAAAGGTATTAACCTGAAACAACAATAAAACGAGTGAAAACAGCGTTTGGATGGTCAAAATCGGAGATATAGCCCGCGAGTTGTATAATGTATGGGTGAGGCAAGCTGCTTTCCCGCCAATTTCCCCCAAGGCCACTGAGACACAGTCGATCGATATTCTCTCTCTCTCTTGCACTCGTTTGCTAACACTGATGACAATGCCCTGCTTGCAACTCGCTAATGTTAGCACGAAAATATACCTCAGAATAAGGGAATAACAGGGAAAATAGGTGATAACTGAAGGAGAGGAGGAAAGTGGGGAAGGAGGGGAGGTAGAGGACTGAGATTTTGCATGGCCCAGGGGCCAAACAAAAATAAAAAAATAAAAATAATAAAAATATATTTTTTTCGATGTCAAAAGTTGATTTGGTTAATATACAGGAGACGCAACAATGTGTTTTTCATTTTTTTTTTTTTTGGGTGTTTTAGTCGTATCTAGTGATGAAATTGAATGGGAATTAAGCATTTACTCATTATCCATCAATCTAAAGACACGCCCCCCGATAGTGGGGAGGGCTATGAAGATCAGGGAAATTGAGGGGTAAAAAGCGTATAGAACACTATAGAACACGATAATACACATTTGTAACCCAAATTTGGCTCGGGTTTGTTCAATTTCCAGACCCATAAAACCCGATTTTTTGAAAACCCGAGCCAAGTTTTGACGAAACTTGGCTCGGATTTAACAAATGTAAAAATGAAAAAAAAACACAGTAACCTTGGTAAAATATTGGCTCGGGTTTTGTCAATTTCCAGACCCATAAAACCCGACTTTTTGAAAACCCGAGTCAAGTTTTGACGAAACTTGGCTCGGATTTAACAAATGTAAAAATGAAAAAAACACAGTAACCTTGGTAAATTATTGGCTCGGGTTTTGTCAATTTCCAGACCCATAAAACCCGACTTTTTGAAAACCCGAGCCAAGTTTTGACGAAACTTGGCTTGGATTTAACTAATTTAAAAATGAAAATAACACAGTAACCTTATTAACATGTTGGCTCGGGTTTTGTAAATTTCCATACCCATATAACCCGACATTTAGAAAACACGAGCCAAGTTTTGACGAAACTTGGCTCGGATTTTACTAATGTTCATGTTAAAATTACACAGTAACCCTAATAAAATCTTTGTTTGGGTTTTCATAAGCTTAACATTAGCCTAACCTAACGAAGTAAGAATGGGGTTAACATTAGCCTAACCTAACAACCTTACCTAACCTAACCTAGTAAGAATGGGGTTAACATTAGCCTAACCTAACCTAGTAAGAATGGGGTTAACATTAGCCTAACCTAACCTAGTAAGAATGGGGTTAACATTAGCCTA
The DNA here is from genome assembly GCA_032716605.1 of Paralithodes platypus. NCBI lineage: Eukaryota > Metazoa > Arthropoda > Malacostraca > Decapoda > Lithodidae > Paralithodes > Paralithodes platypus. The sequence continues at coordinate 3,381,718 of CM064562.1, read as the reverse complement.
ACCTAACAACCTTACCTAACCTAACCTAGTAAGAATGGGGTTAACATTAGCCTAACCTAACAACCTTACCTAACCTAACCTAGTAAGAATGGGGTTAACATTAGCCTAACCTAACAACCTAACCTAACCTAGTAAGAATGGGGTTAACATTAGCCTAACCTAACAACCTTACCTAACCTAACCTACCTAACCTAGTAAGAATGGGGTTAACATTAGCCTAACCTAACAACCTTACCTAACCTAACCTAGTAAGAATGGGGTTAACATTAGCCTAACCTAACCTAGTATTATTGGTGGGGGCTGCCGCCCCCACACCCCCGCTGGTTGGGTACTGGCTGAAAAACTTATTGTTTTACAGTAGGCCTATGTATTTTATTTTATTTTTGTTCTCCCTTATAATACATTTCAGCTCTTAATGACATATATAGCAATGATGTATAGCCTATGCTCTACCGGATCTATTAGGCCTAAAAAGATCGATGGGCTAACTGTCGGTCCAAAACATCAGTATAACCAACTAGCCCTTGCATGCCAGTTTAATCGTATGCGAAAAAATCTTTTACTTTATGTTACTTTGCGATGACCCATTAAGATTCCCGAGCTAGCTGTGGTCCGGCTCCTTTATGTTGTCCCAACCAACCAACTAACCTTAATGAACAGAGGAGGTACTGGGCTGCCTGGCTGGCCGAGGCTCGATCACCACTTATCTAAGCATCTTGGTCAACAGCTGGTGGATTTTTGTTTCGAATTTTTCCATGTAAAACAAGTGTATGTGCATTTCAAAACCAGCTGTCCTCGTCAGCTGTATTTGGAACACTGGTTATTGCACTTTGGACAGTTTACACTTATTGGAAGGCGAAAAGGTCTTAAGCAGCCTCAGTGTTTTTAAAGACGGAAAAAGCTTTGATCGGCTCACACCCTCTATACAAGCTGGCCAGAGTCAAACTGACAGCTTATATCCTGGGCCACCTGTTTTCCAAATCATGGCATCACCTGATTGGTCGATAAACATCACGTGTCAGTGAACTCGAGTACTCTTGGCATGAATTAGGTAGGGTGATTACTTTGGCTACGACGCCACCAGTATAGTTCATTGCATTCGCCACCAGATGTCTCAGTTGTTGACTGACAGTCACGCAAAAGAAGTCTCCCAGATGAAGACGAAAAAGAAGAAGTGTAAACAAACCCTTAAAACGTAAATATCCATATACAGTAATATGTATTATGTTAGTTTCCCGGGAATGACACCTACATCAACAATTTGGAGAAAAATCGCTTAATCACATGCTATTGAGCTTAATTTTTTACCAATATTGTAGCGCCTCCTGTATATTGACCGTTGATTTTTTTTTTCTCTGACTCTTAACCCGTACAGCCCCAGCGACGCGCCTGACGCGTCGGCGATGTATGTAACGCACAGCCCCAGAGACGCGCCTGGCGCGTCACCCTAATTGCGCCGACCGTAACCTCAGGTGTAGCCACTCAAGAGGGCTCAGATTTGTATGGGAACTGTGTACGTATCCCACGCAACCGTGCCGATGGTTGAAAACTCTCAAAGTCCACGTGTGTGCGCGTGAGCGCGCAAAAACCTGTTTTTTGGGGATAATTGCCTTCAATTTTTTACTCTTATAAAATCCGTTTTCGGGGGCTCTGTAGGACCATTTTTTAAGCTTTTTGAGCGGTTTTTCCTTCATTCCTAACCCATTCGCTATTGTTTCTGGAATAAAACCATTTTTTGAAAACCGGCCGGGTTCTGGTGCGCAAACATTACAAAACTAGCCGGGGCTCCACGGGTTAAGAGTCTTCCCGCAGTCCGCCGGGGGAACTCTTAAGAGTCTCCCCGCAGTTCCCGGGTTAAACACCCATAAAAAACACACCCGAGCAGTTACACTTAGTTAAACTTAGTTGTATTCCGTCCGTTAGTGACACAGTTGAGCTGGGGCTCCACTGCGACCAGGCAGCTCCCTTTCTTCCACTCTCCATTCCAGAAGTCGGTTGGAGTTGGCGCTGGGGTATCCTGGTGTTGGTGGCCGGTCCGGTATTTTGGCCAGCCACATGTCCAAGTGTTTCTTGAAGGTGTCTGGAGACACCCCGGTCATGTTCCTGAGAGGGGCTGGTATACAGTTGAACAGTCTGGTTCATTGTATGCAAAGCTGTGATGGATCAGGGATTTGATTTTTTGCGTTGATCCCGGCGTAGTCCTCACATAGCACAGCCTCCCTCGCCTTTGGTGTCGAGTCTCTTGGATGTTTGGATTTGGTACCTTTTTTTCCAAAATCTTCCAGACGTAGATGATGTGTATCTCTCCCTACGTCTTTGAAGTGAGTACAGCTGCAGCTCCTCGAGTCTCTCCCAGTAGTTAAAGTGTTGAAACCCATGGATTTTACTCTTATATAATAAAATAAATACTTAGGCTATAGGCTAAATCTATAATACTAGGTTAGGTTGATTGGTTAGGGTAATGTATTTTTGTATCCAAAGGCAGTCAAAATAGACAGGAACATGATGGTGAGCGTCCGCATAGTGTAAACAAGACGGGCGGTACACCCGGTAACTACATTCTTGCCAATTATTATCCCACAGTGGATTATACATGAGTACAGTACAGTATAAGGATTCCAATCATTCCATAGACCTACATTACATAAGAACATAAGAAAATGGGAGTCTGCAGAAAGCCGATTGGCCTAAGCAAGGCAGATCCCTGTCCCACACAACCCCAAATCAATTACAAAGCCCAATTATAGGCTCAACACTCTAATACCCTGAGGATCATCTTACCAAAACGGTTAGAGATTAACGCAGGATTACGGGGGTCTGCAGAGCGCTGATTGGCCCAACCCTGCTGATCCCCCTTCACACCCAACCCTTCTCGTCCATATGCTTATCCAATTTTATCTTAAAGCTCCCTATCGTTTTTAATCCCACTATAGCACTTGGTAGTCCATTCCACCCATCTACAACTCTGTTACCAAACCAATATTTGCCTATATCTTTTCTGAAACGAAATTTATCTAATTTGAAACCATTGGTACGAGTTCTTTCGCTATCACTGAGCTTTAGTACATTTGTCATGTCCCCTTTGTTAATCCCACTAACCCACTTGAACACCTCTATCATATCCCCTCTAACGAATGTAAGCCTAATTTCTTCAACCTTTCTTTATACGGAAGATTTCTAATATTATGGATCATTTTTGTCATTCTACGTTGTACTCTCTCCAATGAATCTATGTCCATTCTGTAATAAGGACACCAAAATTGAACAGCATAATCCATATGGGGTCTCACTAATGACAAGTAAAGTTTTAAGATAACATCAGCAGTTCTGTTACTCACACTCCTTGAGATGAACCCGAGAATCCTGTTTGCCTTGTTTCGAACGCTTATACACTGTTTTCTAGGCTTCAAATCATTGCTAACAAACACACCTAGATCTTTCTCGCAGTCTGAATTTTCTAATTCTAAATTAGCTAGTTTATATTTAACATTTGTATGCATCTTCCCTATCTTTAATACCTTGCATTTGTCAATGTTAAACTTCATCTGCCAATTTACTGACCATTCATGTAAGGTATCTAGATCCCTTTGGAGGCACTCTATATCGCTATCTGAATCAATTGATCTCCCCATTTTAGTATCGTCTGCGAATTTACTTATCCTGCTAGTTATACCTAAATCTAGGTCATTTATGTATATAAGAAACAACAGGGGCAGGGTGCCAAAACAGAAATTATCCAGTTCTGGATCATTTTTCTAAGCTTACAAGGATCAACTTTGCGCGGCGTCTGCGTGGGGTGCGGGGGGCGCAGCCCCCCGGTGCATAACAGGGGGTCCGGGGGGCGTAGCCCCCCGGCCGCCGGAGAAATTTTGAGATGTGAAGGTAAATATATGCACAATACATGCTCAAAATTTATTAAAAGGAATGAATAATATTGTAAGTAAAAGGGATGTTATGTATGTTTACTGGTGTTTAATCAGGATACTAGGGGAGCTGGCTGCCTGTACTTCAGTCTCAAAGAGATGCACTTCAGGTCCACTAATATAGGCATTGAAAACAGGTTTTTAAATTATTCTTAGCAGTCCCTGTTTTAGTTTTGTAACTTTTGTCCAATAAAGATTTCATGTATATTTGTTGTTGCATTCCAAGAACTATTACATACTTAATTTATATCCTTTCATATGATACATGAGTTACTATAGAGTACTGGTTAAAATACATACCGGTACAAAGTTTCAAGAATAAACTTTGATTAGAACATTTGTTTGTCTATTATTTTCCCTGGGCCGAGTAAAAAATACCTGGGTAGGCTATTCCCATCTCGGGTTAAGTACAATCAGTAGGAACGTAGAAACTTACTTTAATTTTCACAACTTTAAAAGACTCAAGATTCTGCGAGGCTAATTCCGAAAATATTCAATCAAGTCTCCGTTACCCCCATGAAGCCAGGTTATAGTAATGACAAGACATACCAATAATATATGTTAGTTAGCGGGTGTGTGGACTGTGGGGATAGTGGCAGCCCCCACTTTGGACACTAAGACTAAGTAAAGTTAGGTTAGGGTAAGGTAATGCAAATTATCTACTCATAACATGATAAACAATTGAACAATAAACTACTGTACTATATTCCTTGAAGAAATAAAAACAAAAATTGTACATAAGGCTGCGGAAAGATTCTTTAGTGATACCCAAGTCATGGCCGGGATTCCGGGAAATCTATAAATAAACATAAGAACATAAGAACATAAGAAAATGGGAGTCTGCAGAAAGCCGATTGGCCTAAGCAAGGCAGATCCCTGTCCCACACAACCCCAAATCAATTACAAAGCCCAATTATAGGCTCAACACTCTAATACCCTGAGGATCATCTTACCAAAACGGTTAGAGATTAACGCAGGATTATGGGGGTCTGCAGAGCGCTGATTGGCCCAACCCGGCTGATCCCCCTTCACACCCAACCCTTCTCGTCCATATGCTTATCCAATTTTATCTTAAAGCTCCCTACAGTTTTAGATCCCACTATAGCACTTGGTAGTCCATTCCACCCATCTACAACTCTGTTACCAAACCAATATTTGCCTATATCTTTTCTGAAACGAAATTTATCTAATTTGAAACCATTGGTACGAGTTCTTTCGCTATCACTGAGCTTTAGTACATTTGTCATGTCCCCTTTGTTAATCCCACTAACCCACTTGAACACCTCTATCATATCCCCTCTAACTCTGCGTCTCTCTAACGAATGTAAACCTAATTTCTTCAACCTTTCTTCATACGGAAGATTTCTAATATTATGGATCATTTTTGTCATTCTACGCTGTACTCTCTCCAATGAATCTATGTCCATTCTGTAAGGACACCAAAATTGGACAGCATAATCCATATGGGGTCTCACTAATGACAAGTAAAGTTTTAAGATAACATCAGCAGTTCTGTTACTCACACTCCTAGAGATGAACCCGAGAATCCTGTTTGCCTTATTACGAACGCCTATACACTGTTTTCTAGGCTTCAAATCATTGCTAACAAACACACCTAGATCTTTCTCGCAGTCTGAATTTTCTAAATGCACTGTAGGCGGTAGGCCTAGCTGCTGGCTGTACACTTATTAAATTGTACCGGTAATCTGGCTAAAAAGTTACCGGTATACAAAATGAGAACATAGAGGCAGGGTGCAGATCCCACTTTGGACACTAAGTTTGGACTTTGGTTAGGGTAAGTTATTGCAAATCTTCCACTCATAATATAAACTACAATAAAATAAGATACCAGTAGATAAGATACTACTGTAGCCTATTCTGCCTATAGCCTATACCTTGAAAACAAAAACAAACGGTAAGACTGCGAAAGTATTCTTCAGTGACAGGTCTACCCCTATAGGCCTAATCCCACGGCATGACGGCAAACTGTTATTGTCATAGGCTATAGCCTAGCCAGGGTGTCGAATGACGCTGTTTTTTTTGAGTGATACAACTTTCTGTATAATGATAAAACAAAATTAATCCTAGCCTAGGCCTAGCCTACGTATTTTTATATTATTATTTTAAAAGTTAGACATCTAAAATAGGCCTAGGCTTAGGCCTACTGTGTTCCAAAACTCAAGAGTAGCCTAGGCTAGGTTAGCCTAGCCTAGCCTTAGCTACAAAAAAAAAAAAAAAAAAAAACAGGAATGTTGGTCTAGGCTAAGTTTAATATACACTTCCCAGGTCATTTTAACAGTTCTATTGCTTCTATATATCATATAATACACCATAGAGTAAGTTTTTAATAACTAGAAAAAAAGGTCATCTTCTAAATAATTACCATAATTGAGGACCTTCGCCATTCCCGGGTTAAGAGTGGGCTCTGAGTCTTAGCCTACCAGAACCAGATTCCCAGCTGCCTAGCTAACCTTATTTTTACTGTCTTTAACCTCAAATCTTCCTTGATCTTCATTAGCCTATCAATACATTATACATAGCCCCACTAGTGGGGGCAGTCCTAAGATTGTTGGATAATGGGTTATCCTAAGCCTAATATGCCTAGCCTCAGCCTAGGCTACTCATTTCTGCTTCAAATCATCATTATCATCATAGGCCTAGGCTAATACAAGTAGGCCTAGGCTTATCTGACACAAATAATATGCTTGGCTACTTACAAAATCGCTGTTTGGTGCTTGCTAGAAGTCAGGTTTATCCAAAGTATCACCTTGAACTTATACCTTATATATAATGAGTTCCCCAAGATTAATATGCACAATTTTAGAATGTGTAGGGCACTCGCACTTCACATGAAGTCAATGTTATATTCCAGCCCCTTAATTCACTCTATTTTTCCACAAATATATCGGTAAATAACAGCTAAACACATTTCCAAGTGTTCCACAGTTGATTGGCGGCAAGCTAATTTGACGTCATCATTGGATTATTCTCGGAAACACCACAATGGAAAACAGTGCTGATATTCGTTCGTTGTTTTCCATTAATCCAACCACATATATACCCCTGAAAACCATAATTCATCATAAAATCGTACTAATTTATAGCTTACCTTATGCCTCAAGGTCTTGCGCTCTTTGTTCAAACACATAAATTTATATTCATTCACTATTTTTAAGAAATTAGAGACCCCATAAATTAGCACATACGAAACATATCTGTATTTTGTAGGTTTAATTAAGATGAAATCTGATCAGAAAATTAACATTCAAACTTAAATTAATATTTTACATTATTCATTTCAGTGAAATTTAGTCAATATATTAAACACATGGAGTAGTTTAGTTAATATATACATAGTTTTAGATAAATACCTATTATTATCCTTTAATCTACAAATTATTGAGCATTCGAGTGCCAATAAAATTACGGTAGTTGTGTTCGTCTTGACTCAGCCTTCGGCGCAATATAACATCGGAGTGTAGGGGTACATTGGTTGTTTGTTTGTTTGTTTGTTTTAGCGGACTCTCCCATCCAGGAGTTCGTTCTATGAACGATGGCTGTTTCCTTATTGTAATATATATTTGTTATATTGGTGCTAAAGTCAGTCACCTCATCCGAACCGAACAAGTTGTGTTTTCACAGTGTAAACAAATCGCTCTCATGACTCGAGCTCTGGATTTATCCGTCTATATTTACATTAGTAGCTGCATTTGGACTTCAATACAGGTGATATATAATAGTTCTAAGATCATAGCCAATGTAGAGTACAGTGTAGAGCAGAGCAACTATCGTTTGATGAGTGTAATGTAGAAATAGAATGGCAGGTTTAGCGGGGCTCCCGGCCGCCCCGGGACAGTCACAGGCTCTTAGCCTATTTCAGTATCAATATTTTTTCAATGTTAGGTTCGGGATCACGAAGAAAATGGGCGAATTTTGGCACACTGAACAGGGGACCTAATACCGATCCCTGGGGGACACCACTTTTGACTGCTCCCCACTCTGACTTGGTACCATTTATGCTGACTCTCTGTTTCCTACCAATTAGCCATGACCTAATCCATCCCAACAATGCCCCACCTATTCCATGTGCCTCAACCTTTCTCATCAATCTCTCATGAGGGACTCTGTCGAAAGCTTTACTGAAATCTAAATATATAATATCGTATGCCTTGTCATTATCTACTGCTTCATATACCTCTGAGAAAAAACTAAGCAAATTAGTAAGGCAAGAACGTCCCTGAGTGAATCCATGCTGAGAAGAATTGATTAAGTTAAATGTTTCTAAGTGGTTTCTCATTTTTCTAGCAATAATTGACTCTAGTAGCTTTCCTATGATTGAAGTGAGACTAATGGGACGGTAATGGGATGCTATTGATTTATCACCTTTTTTTTGAAATCGGAACTACATTTGCAAGTTTCCCAGCTCCTGGCACTATACCTGCTTCTAATGAAATGTTAAAAAAATGTTATGTTAAAAGAAATGTTACATTGTCCCTAATAAATTATGTATAGCCTAATAAGGCTGGGTAAAATCCTAGTTCCGGTTTCACAGCGAATTTAGCGTTTTGAGTTTTTGTTTTTCTCAGTTTTCTTTAATATACAGTGTTGTTTTGTACTAAGGACTGGCGGAAATGAGTATTTACCCATCATCCAACAATCTAAAAACACTGCCCCCACTAGTGGGGAGGGCTATGAAGATCAGGGAAATTTCGGGGTAAAAGACGAAAATAAGGGGTAATATTAGCCTAACCTAACCTAGTATATTACCCCGCTGGTTTGGTATTAAATTAATAAAGATTGACGGTCGCCCAAAAAAACGTGAATGAAGTCTACGCCTCTACGGTATTTACTCCGCAATCTTCAGCTTTGGCTGTGGATAACAGGAGGTAAATATTAACTTTTTCACAGTAATTATAATTCCATTTGCGCCGCTACTGACCGATGGGCCTATAGGAATGAAGTATGGCATAGGCCTATGACAAATTTATAGCCTAGAAGCCATATAAATTGACGAGTGTGCTGTGAAACCGGAACTAGAATAATACCTAAGGCTGCAAGCCTAGGCTATTCCCTATAATTATCCGGTAGCATTCAAGGAGACTACTGCAGGACTCTTCTTCTTCTTACCTCTGACCGGGTATAGGCTATCCTGGTGTTTACTAGCCTATACCCCTTTGAAAGGATATTAGCCTAACCTAACAACCTTACCTAACCTATCCTAGTACAGTATTGTAGGTGGGGGGGCTGCCGCTCCCACACCCCCGCTTTGACTTAGATTTTTGGTGTAGGCCTAGGCCTATTTGTCTGTGAAGTGGGTAGGCCTATTTTTCAATTTGATGATAACGAAAATCCTCCATGCGGACTAGGCCTAGGCTAGGGGTAGAACACCGATAAAAGTACTCTGGTCTCACCTACCATAATTGCAAACCTCCAACTTCAGGTGGGGTTTATACTTCCTTTTTTTCTTCATCAGTTTCTTTACACAAAACAGCTGGAAGCACACACTATCAATTTTTTTTTTTTTTTTTTTTTTTTTTTCTATATTCCAACTTACTTCCTCTCGGGCATAGGCTGAGAGCCTTAACATTTCAGCTTTACAATGAACAGTGAAGCCCGTGAGGTCTTGTTCCAGTCTAGGGAGTGAGACATGTGAAGCGTAGAGTACACGAGCACCTGCCATCTTGCCTTCACATGAGGCACGGTGCTCACTCATGGCCCGAAACGACCCCATCTCTGAAGCCACCTCGTTCCCGTGCTTCACTGTCTCACCCCCTACACTCGGACTCTCACACTTACACACACAACGCCACCTGTTGAGCAGATAACTCACCAGGCATTGCACCCCTATAGCATATTTTGAATATGGGAATATTCATACAGTGCTATTTAATCAGGGAACAATGAGGGTATTTTATTGACGTTTCGGTGGGCTTGTGGTAATGCACTGATACCAGGTACAGCACAAATTCCATCCCAATAATATCTTCCCATTGATACATCGGGATTTGAACCCGGGACCTTTGGATTACCAGGCCAGTGGCAAGACCACTCCACCACACCTCCCCTACTTTAAAATTTAAACTTTAAAGGTAAAATATATCATATTTAAGCATTTCCATAGGTCCTACAAGGTATTAAGTGAATATATCTGCGAGGCAGAGCAAGATTCGCCGATGCACGGTGCGAACAAAGTCTAAAACTTTCTTCATATTCAAAAAACTAGATCACCTGCATTCAAAATGGCTACCGGGACAGGACTGAAAACGTTTTGGCTCAGTGTGGTCGAATTCTTCAGGTATGAAAAGCACCCTGTGGCAAAATACAGATTTTTATAAAAACTTACGCGATTTTTGCGGTCGGTCAATAAATGTAGGCCTACCATTGTTTTGGGTGGCCTGATGCTACCTTTATCGCATAAATGAGAAAGGTTGAGGCATATGGAATAGGTGGGGCGTTGTTAGGATGGATTAGGTCATGGCTAATTGGTAGGAAGCAGAGAGTCAGCATAAATGGTACCAAGTCAGAATGGGGAGCAGTCAAAAGTGGTGTCCCCCAGGGATCGGTATTAGGTCCCCTGTTGTTTCTTATATACATAAATGACCTAGATTTAGGTATAACTAGTAGGATAAGTAAATTCGCAGACGATACTAAAATAGGGAGATCAATTGATTCAGATAGCGATATAGAGTGCCTCCAAAGGGATCTAGATACCTTACATGAATGGTCAGTAAATTGGCAGATGAAATTTAACATTGACAAATGCAAGGTATTAAAGATAGGGAAGATGCAAACAAATGTTAAATATAAACTAGCTAATTTAGAATTAGAAAATTCAGACTGCGAGAAAGATCTAGGTGTGTTTGTTAGCAATGATTTGAAGCCTAGAAAAACAGTGTATAAGCGTTCGTAATAAGGCAAACAGGATTCTCGGGTTCATCTCTAGGAGTGTGAGTAACAGAACTGCTGATGTTATCTTAAAACTTTACTTGTCATTAGTGAGACCCATATGGATTATGCTGTCCAATTTTGGTGTCCTTATTACAGAATGGACATAGATTCATTGGAGAGAGTACAGCGTAGAATGACAAAAATATCCATAATATTAGAAATCTTTCGTATGAAGAAAGGTTGAAGAAATTAGGTTTACATTCGTTTAGAGAGACGCAGAGTTAGAGGGGATATGATAGAGGTGTTCAAGTGGGTTAGTGGGATTAACAAAGGGGACATGGCAAATGTACTAAAGCTCAGTGATAGCGAAAGAACTCGTACCAATGGTTTCAAATTAGATAAATTTCGTTTCAGAAAAGATATAGGCAAGTATTGGTTTGGTAACAGAGTTGTAGACGGGTGGAATGGACTACCAAGTGCTATAGTGGGATCTAAAACTGTAGGGAGCTTTAAGATAAAATTGGATAAGCATATGGACGAGAAGGGTTGGGTGTGAAGGGAGATCAGCCGGGTTGGGCCAATCAGCGCTCTGCAGACCTCCATAATCCTGCGTTAATCTCTAACCGTTTTGGTAAGATGATCCTCAGGGTATTAGAGTGTGAAGCCTATAATTGGGCTTTGTAATGAATTGGGGTTGTGTGGGACAGGGATCTGCCTTGCTTAGGCCAATCGGCTTTCTGCAGACTCCCATTTTCTTATGTTCTTATGTTCTTAAATCTACCTATGGTCAATATACAGGAGGCGCTACAATATAGGTAGCAAAATTCTAATGGTAGTTTTGGGTTCCTATCATCATATGCTTCATTTCTATATACTTTTTATCCCCGGGAAAAAAAATAAAAATCTTGGGTTTTTTATTTTTTTCTTGGATTTTTTTTTTTTTTTTTTTTTATTAACCTAACCTAACCTAACCTAAATGTATTTGGGGGCTGTTAGGTTAGGTTAATGACCAAAACAAGAACTCCCAAGAAAATAAATGAAAAATCCCAAGATTTTTTTTTTTTCCCCCGGGGATAAAAAGTACTGTATATAGAAATGAAGCATATGATGATAGGAACCCAAAACTACCATTAGAATTTGTCTACCTATATTGTAGCGCCTCCTGTATATTGACCCTACCTATTATATGTTATATACTTATATTCTATATATTTCAAAGTAAGATATGGTCACCATAAGTGTATCAAGTTGAAGCCAAAGCCATTTTCCGAACTACGATGTCTAATGGTAATTTTTTGTAATTACCTTGCAAATAATGGCTATAAATCGCGAATTGTGTAATAAATATGAGTTACATTTATTTATTGACATGCTTTTATGTAGTTTTCGTATATAATTGAAGATTAGTGTAATGGATTAAGAACTAAGAGGCCAGTCTTACTCATTCAGTGAAGAAAAATGGCGGATTTTCGGTTTCTCGTCATATTTCAGGTAATATGGAGAATGTAGCTTAGTATCAGCATTTCCACATGATTTACAATTGTGAATAACTGAACGTTGTGTATGACAACGAGGAGCTGCTTAAATTGGTGAAAATAGGATAATATTGAGACAATTTGATGGCCTAACATCGACTTTGGTAAGTATTCGAATTAAGTATTATTATGTGACCTAGGCACAAAATATGCATATAGGCTAGCCTATATGCAAAGCTGAAGGCTTTCTGAATCATATGTAGGGGGTATAAGAAAGATATGAATTAAATTACCAATGTTATATAGGTGGTACATACATCCGGTAACCCAGAACTTTCCACCACCCACCAATAAATTCGCCATTTTGCGCCACTTTCACGAAGGTTCACCATGTTATTACATGGCTACCGTAAGCCGATTTTAGTGTTTTAAGTGACTTATGAATAGCTTAGAGTGTGCTCTTTATGAATATAGGTTACCAATGAAAGTTATAGGGGTATACAGAAAGTTTTTATATGCGTAGACTAATGTGCAAATGAAAATTGGTATTTTTATTGACCGACGGTAGCCTACTTTCATCGGCGTTTTACCCCTATAGGCCTAGCCTATGGAGGAAAATATGGCGAATCTATTGGTGCCTATTTTCCCTAATAAATTGTTTCTCATAAAGTCGCACTAGGCTAGTGTCCTTGAATATTATCAATTATCCTTATATGCGCATCAGTAAGGTCCCCTGAGTAAGGTAGGCTAAGAGCAACAAATTATAGGCTAATTACATAAGACAGGAATCCCGTAATCGAGTGGTTGTTATACAGATAACCCAAAACGGTTAGGCCTATGGGCCTCCCAGTGGCTGTACAAACACAGAACATGGTCATAGGCTAGTGAAAACTCACCCATGTCCAAAAATTTAACTCACACCATAGTCCTATATTAGGCCTACCCTATATTTTACGCTAGACTGCCGCTAATTTGCAGTCCAATGCCTGAAATACAAAATAAAATTAGCTCCTGCTAAGCGTAGTACGCGTACAAACAAGCGTGTGAATAATACAAATGGCGACTAGGCTGCTGTTGTTTACGTTTGCCTACATGCATATTAGCCTATACTCCCTTTATATTTGGAAAAAGGATACAATGGGCAGCACCATAACCTTCTGGACCTTGGTCTTCGGGGCGTAAGACATGGTGGTGGCTGGTGTTGAGACGAGAAGGATAGATATAAATTTATCGGAGAGGACTCGTTCCCGGCGCGGCCACAACAAACGTTTGAAGAGGAAGGCAATCGCACGTGTGATTGGTCGAATGGCGGCCGGGTCAGGAATGAAGAACAAGATGCGCACTCAGAGAATAGAACTTCACCTTTTAAACGGTCCCTTTCATTGATTCTTTTACTTTCTTCAGATTTTTTTATATTTTGTTTAATATCCATAGTAAGCTCATAAATTTTGACCAGTTCTTACTCACCATACCTATGTCACTCCCCGGGTCGAGTTATCTTCCTTTGAGTGGGTGAACTCTCTACTTACCTTTAACCCAGGAAGTGCGGAGCATATGGTATTTGAAACGTCCCGCCAGGCGAAGGTATTTTGGTTCATTCCTGACAAAAATTGTCAATTTACCATAAATATCATTATTACTAATCCATATGCGCCTATTTTACGTTTACTATGAAGATATTCACATTTAAGAGCAATAAAATAAGTGGGAATAGCATTTGGGGTGTGAAAAAGACGTATTATTGCCGCCCGGTCGTATCATGAGGCAAGTGCTGGGCCGGCGTATATACTCCCTGTCCGAGCTCCAAAGCAGCACTGACGCCTTGCAATACAAGTCTCTGTGTTGCAAGGATCTCTAGCTGCCTCGCCTGTGTTATAGAGACCACGTTAGGGAAATTTGCGCATAAAATTACCCTATAAGAGAAATAAGAGGAAAAATAGGTGATAAATGAGGAGGGAAGGGGGACACATATGTAGGAGTGGTAGCTA